>OX596245.1:5603560-5661263 GCA_951394255.1 Polyploca ridens | reverse complement strand
AGTCATCATGCTGTATATTTTTAGATCTGTTTATGTATTTTTTTTTAAATAAGTTTATACTTACTGAAACTTAAATTTAATTAGGTATACTCTATAATAAGGTAATCAAATGCAAACTATAATATATTAAATGATTTGGTTTCTATTCTATACGCGCTAAAACGAATTAAAAAAATGTAAAAGACTGCCATTCAACTTAACATTTCGGTAATGAAGTATAATCTGTATAATAATGTCGTAATAGAAAGACAAATACGTTTTGTAGGTACCTTAGGTTTTCGAGTGCAATAGTTTGGATTGAATCTCATTCATTTATTACGTGAAGAAACATATTTTTTTTATATTTTCTGCTTAAAACATATAAAATACAATAAATACTGTACATTAAGTAGTGCTGTAGATATTTTATGTTCGATCAGAATTAATGAACTTAAAAAACAGCAATTCAAAAATAAGGTTGCGTGTAAAAGAAAACAACGATAATTTCGAATCAATTGTTTTATTTAAAATAACTAAAACAAAATTACTACAAGGAAGATTATGAATGAATATTATTTACATCAATTAGCGTATTTTATGTAATTATTCAAATATTACATAGCTTAATTTGCTGTCATTGCAATTTTAACTTAAAAGACTGCCGTTATAGGTACCTACAATACCGATTAATATTCATTATTTAGTAACAATGCAACCAATGAAACTAATTGTAATCTCTGGTGTCCTTACAATGAATGATTTAACATGTATCAAAATAAAATATGTTATCGTTGCTGTGATAAACTTTATCAAACGTGGATTAACAATGATACCAAAACATTACAGATTTCATATCCTAGTTTATAATTAATTTTTCGTATCGTCTATATTACTTGGCATAATTTATTTTATTTCGCAAGAGAATAAAACCATCAAACTATATCTATGTACTGCCCCAGAATTATTATCTAAATCTCACAGACCTACTCTTGAAGGCCCAGATATATTTATTTACATTTCAGTGCCATTATTTACAATTTGTATATCAGATACTCATTTTGTGTTCTTTCATTTCGATTGTATGTACTTATTTTTTAGCAATTAATATTATTACAAACCAGCTGTGTGCTTTATTTTGATACACAAAACTTATCGTTTGGAGCACTTGACACGAGTTTCAAAATAAAGCGCCCATCTTGAGATGGACTTACACAATCCACTCAACAGTTATTATTAGATAACTATGTATAAAATTGTCTTTTAACTTGTAACATAACAGGTAATTACTTTTTAATAAATTAAAGTGCACATATCTTAAAATACTTTTGTTTTTGTACTAACCAATTTAGGGCCCCGTGTGCCCTTATGGTAAAGACGGAACTGTGCATAGGTTTCTTTGAATATTATTTCGGTCAGCCGTTACACGCTGTATACTCCTGCGGTGGTTTTTTTTCACATTTACAAATACAACAGTTTAGCTGGTGGCTTAGGGTAATTTTTTTGTATACCACTTAGGCACAACCATACGGCTCGCCTGGTGGTAAGCGGTTACCGTAGCCTATGGACGCTTGCAACACCAGGGGTATCACTCGCGCGTTGCCGACCCTGCAGAAATCTCTTCACACCCCTTTTGAAGAACCCCATGCTGTTCTCCATTGGGAAAACCACAGCGGGGAGTTCATTCCACAGAGATGTTAGGGTCCTGATTAGTTCGGGCCGTGGCCGCATCTTTGCAGGGCCGATTAAAACACGGTCGTTTCTTCACCCCAGCAGAACTAGCGGGTTTGTATTTAATATTCCATTCCCGCCAGTATCGCCTCAGCAACGGCAGCTGCACAGGTGTCAGGGTCATCTGATGCGAAGCAGAGCTGTCTCCAGGGGACGATGCGTAGAAATCTCGCAATCCATCCCAAAATACCGACTTATAGTGCCATACATGTCGTCATCCGGGAGGCCGGGGCAAGACAGGTCGAGCGCATGGCACTTGCGTCCGGACGAGACAGTGGTCCGATGATCCAAGTGGCGCATCCGACGCATAACAAAGTTTGCTTCTAAATGAATTTTGATATTTGCGAAAAATCTGTGCTAGTTAGAACCGTCGTTTTATTTTTCGTAACTAATGGTGAATACCGCATCAAAATCCGTTGAGAGGTTAAAGAGCAGTTGGCGGATAGATATACCTACACACAGACGTGGAATGCGACTGTTTTAGACTATGTAGAGATTATTTATTAATTAATAATGAATATTTAATAGTTTGACCATGGGTTTGACAAATAGATTGACACAAAGAACAATGGCAAAATCATTTGTCATTTAGACAAAACAATTTACATCTAGAATTTTGAATATAATTAAATGTTAAAACTCTGTTAACCTAACACACTAGGTTAGGTTATTGTACTTATCTCATTTTTTATTGAATGTTATTTTCATTTTGCATGGCGTAATAACTACATATATTCATTGTTACGAGAGTATATTTATCTTTTTCCCGCGTCTTCGTCCGCGTGGAATTCGTTTATATTCCCTCGAGAATCGAGCTTTTTTTTGGGTTCCGAACAATATGTTTGTGGTTCCGAACGAAAAAGGAACCCCATGGTGCCACTCCGTCTGTCTGTCACAGAGATATATTTCAGCAACCACTTATGCTTTTGATTTGGAATAGTTTTAAATATTGCTAACCCAACGTTATTGCAAATGTTTTTTTTTAAAGTATTTTTATTTTCGCCCCAAAAGGGATCGACATTTTTATTTTGAAATTAATATTGTAGCTTTATCTTACAATATTAAATGGGGTATCTTATGAAAGGGCTTCATTTGTACATTCCAAAACAGGTATTTATTTTCTTTTATATTGCGTAGGTACCTAGTTTTTTGATCATCCCAATACCCAACACAACACGACAGCCATTGAGTTGCGGTTAGGTACTGAATAACAATTGATTTCTATTGTTATAAAAGTCAAGTGTTTTCTATTTTTGTGTGAAAATCTTAATGCGGTTCACAGAATACATCTACTTACTAATTTTCAACAGTATAGTTCTTATAGATTCGGAAAAAAGTGGCTGTGACATACGGACGGACAGACAGACAGACATAACGAATCCATAAGGGTTCCGTTTTTTGCCATTTGGCTACGGAACCCTAAAAAACCCACAACGTCGAGATTTTTTTTTTATTGATAAAACTAGTATGATTATGCTGCAATAAAATCGTAATTTATTACAATAAAATTAATGGTAAGTTTAGGAATTTATATTAGGTACTTTCACATATTTAAACTACCTGTACTTATAGGTAGGTTCATTTCGATTGTATGGTATACTTACCTAATGTTCCTAACAGGGGCTTAGCGTGGGTTACTGCCGCCCGGGGCGGAAACAAATTTTGCCGCCCCCTTTTTTGGATGTTTCTGCCGCCCTGAGGCGCAAACAAACTTTGCCGCCCCCTTATTTAGGTCTTAAACTCAAAAGCAATGTACAGTAATCCTAAAGATAACCTAAGTAGTCTGTTCGAAATTTAGTTGCGATATAAATATGAAAAGACACCGGTGGAGGATTTACCAGCAGGTTGAGTAGGCTTGAAGGCGGCAGATTTTTCTCATGTACTTAACGGGTTCGATTCCCGGTTCAACCATGTAACTATTTAAAAATCTATGAATGCAGTTTAAATTGTTTTTTATATTAACATAATGTCTGTTTTCAGTAAAAATGTTCCATCTACGATATTTAAGTTACTTTCCCTCCATGTGGCATAGCCGTGGGACGCCCTGTATAAAACCACATAGCACACGAGTCTCACCTTTGATAAATTACTTGCCTATGTCGCACCGCAGGAGGGTGCGGAACTCATGCCTATGATTAAATTTAAAACTATACGAATTAACTAGGTACCTTTTTACTATTATTAGTAGGTAGGTACGTCCTATTTCTTTGCAATACCTATAGTACCTAAGATATACCCTTAGCTATAATTACCTAAATATAAATAAATTTTCAAGTATTGGAATGATTTTTATGTTTAAAATGCAAACGGAATCCTACGGGTCAGTTCACACTTGTTATGATAGCGAGCGATAATCGCTTAGCGATCATTTTGAAATTTGATCGCATTTTTTTTTGTAACCAGGGTCTCCGTGTGATCTTACCCTAAGCTACCAGAGATATATCTACCTAATGATCGTAATTTCATTAATTGTCGTTTCTGCTTTTTATGAATTTAATTACCATTTCAGCAATTCTTTCTGAAGACCTTATAACAAAACTATGATCTACATTAACTTCTTGCATTATAAGGGGAGGATGAAATTGTTTCAAATCGTCCATGTAAGATAGTGGCGCCCAATTATCTGTAGGACTGTATATAGCGTTACATAGATGTTTTATTTTTGCCATTGCTTCAGTATTTAGTTCCAAAACCTTATCCATTTCATCGTACGCCAAGAGGAGCACCTTTTCTCCAACTTTTGGATTAATGAATTTTAATATTCTATCGGTGTAATGCTGAGGTAATGAATTCAGTTTTAAATATAATCTGGCTAATAAAGAGGTAATAGAAGTAGGAAGTGAATACAATAATGTGAATAAAAATAGTACGAACATATTAATCCTTCGTAAAATATTGTTTACATATTTACCACTTCTCGTTTCAGCCATTCTTTGCAATGTCGGAAATAATAAATTAACGGATGATATCCTTTTAGATAAATTGATATCTTTTTGCACCAATTCTAATATCATCCAGGCTCCAATAGAATGACCGACTATATGTAATTTACTCTTCTTATCAATGTGGTTGTTGATAAGGTCTAATTTATGTTGTATTTGACCTTCTAAATTAAATAAATGTTCCTGCCCTTTCAATATATTGGAGCGATCGTCTGGAACTTCTTCGTGCCCAGCTTGGCCTTAAAGAATAAAATAACAATTAATTAATAACTTACCTAGGTACCTCATTGACACTATTCAAAAACAAAGGTAGGTAAGAACTATTAAAATAAAGACATCAATGATCCGTTTGATAAAACTTGCCAATTCGATTAAAATTATAATTAGGTAGGTACCTAATTATAATTTAGACATCGATACATTTACATCGATAGGTACCTACGTCTTTCGTAAACGTTCGCGGCTCTATACCTATACTAATAAAAAAATATCCTAGGGCATTCCAAACACACGGACATTAATCAAAACAAAACTTATTTTCGGAATCGTCGAAACCTTTTAAGTAATTTTCGTTTTAACATTTTGAATTTGGCGGGTCTTATACCGAACGAATCACTTGAAATAATATAGGTGCCCACCTATATACAGAACTTACCTATGACACATACAGGTAAACCACTGTTTTCAGACAAGACGGAGCCGAATTCTGTATAAAAATCAGGCACTCCCGGATTTCCAGATATACAAATGATAACATCCTGACCATTACAGTCGAAAGGATTACCCCAGGTTAACAGATGTGTTTGTATATTGTTAATAGATTTGTAAACGTGCTCCATTATTAACGTTTTCTATGTAGCTTCGGAATGAAAATAAATAATATTTAATAACGTGCAAATTACACGCAAGCTCAAAGAACCGGAAC
Organism: Polyploca ridens; assembly: GCA_951394255.1. Taxonomy (NCBI): domain Eukaryota; kingdom Metazoa; phylum Arthropoda; class Insecta; order Lepidoptera; family Drepanidae; genus Polyploca; species Polyploca ridens. Next base: position 5,655,689 of record OX596245.1, on the reverse strand, counting down.
AAGACCGTCGAGAGACGTACGACCGACCACCGACCGACAAGTGATAATGAACAAGTCACTGGTGGAGACGGGCGCAATAACAATGCAGTACCCAGTAGCGAGCGTCAACTTTTTCTCACTACTTATTTATGTAGACGGGCAATTTATTAAAATGTTATGCAAGATAGGTGACAAACTTGACAACGTTGATTTAATTAACCTGTCTGTCGTCTCGCTCATGATTTACTCGCTCAAAAAATCAGTGGAGTGGGGATCGACTTTTTGACGGAGTGACAATAACACTTGAATCCCATATTTATATTGGTAACAAACAACGGAATCGTCCTACAAAAAGTCTGTCTTATCTCATAGATTTATGATACAATCAAGCCTTTGTTTCTACTTCCTAAATATCTTTAATTAAATGCTAGCTAACTCGGAGAGTGGCCTTCACAGTTATCAATCACTAAGTGAGTGAGTGTCAGCCAGTGTCTGCTAATCCGTTTCTTCTGGAGCTGGAGGGAGCTTCTGTGGCATAAAGCTGGCATTCACAATCCGAGTTGACGGAAAATAAAAGTAGGTACCTACCGACCAATCGGGTGATTGGTCGGTACTGTTATTTTCCATCGTTACGGATCAGTAGTACTACCGAGTAGTTCAACTGGTAGTACTGGTAGAACCCTGTATTTCTAAAAATTTTGAGTTTTCTTCCCATAGATTTTTATTAAAAATACCTGTCGTCAGGTAAAATCATGGATGAAAATTAATACTGAAATAAATAATAATTCGGCTTACATTCTAGCGGGCGGGCACACACGGCAGTTACTTTGCGAAAGTTGGTAGGTATATCACTACCGGCCGCACTCTATAAGAAAATGTCTGACGCCCGCTTGCTCATACATTTTTGGACGTCAGACACGTCATAACTTTCGGATAGTATGCGGGGTCTAGAACAAAATGTATGAGGAAAGTACCTTCCGGCGGGCGTCAGAAATTTTCTGACAGAAAATTTCTTACAGTATGCGGCCGGCCTAAAGCGACACCATATCGTTCAAAGAGAAAATATTGCGTATTTTTGTTCCTCTTTGACGGAAAAGATTAAAAAGTTTCATTAATATTTATTTGTTTTAGGTAAATTCACCACCGATATCAGGCACTCCCGGATCATCAGCGATATATTTGGCGTTATATTTTATTTTTACCGATCAATCTCCTTCGTGTATCCTCTATAACCCTGACACTGGCGGAATTGTGTAAATTATACACACCTGGCGCCATTCAAATAAGAAGTGAAGTGAAGTGTATTCTGTTCTCGCAAATATAGAATATATTCAGTTAAACTCTGTGGTTAAACTTTTAAAAAATATGCTTGTTTTCATGTGTCTCTATCCTTTAACCATCTTTAACATTATTTTCTTCTTTATAAATTCGAAATGTTGGCGCGTTCATCACACTCGAAGTGGACGAGAGCCCAGGGGGGCTAAAAAGGAAGGAAACTCCGAATCGGATTGAGTTCCCATTAGGAATTGAATTACAAATCGTAAAATGGTCACTTAGTAGGCAATTCAGGATATGATCTCAATACGATTCTAATTCTGCAATTCATTTTTTTGACAGTTTTCTATGGAGATTCGTAAAATGGCTCACTAAATAGGAATTGCTTTTGTGTCAAACAGTAGAATCATAAGAGGATACCGAGGAGCAACTTATTACAATTCAATTTAGAGATTTTGTTGAAAATCAATGAATAATGAGGGAATTTCGAGGTTTTTCTAACACCCATAAACCATTTTATGGAATGTTAAAAGCTATTGGCTACCAATAAAGTTCTTTTACCATCAATTTTGTGATAACCTAACATAGTACTAGGTCGGTTCGGGATTCTGTAAGTTGATACACGTGTTAGTGAGATTGGCTTACTTAATTTAATCTAGTTTGTCTAAATTTATGCTGAATTTTCCTATTTGTGTTTGTGTTTGTGTTGTACAAAAAGTGTAACTTTCCTAGTAACTTTCTTGTAAGTATGGAAGTTCCACCGAAACCCCCGGATCCTCCGGATGGAGAGAATGTGCCAGTGGTGGATTCGTCTCCCCCACTATTTACCCAGAATACGCAATCTTGTACCAATAAACGCCGTCTAGAAAATGACGATACTACTTTACCCAATAAAAAAACTATTACTGACCCCGCGACTGCATCTGCGTCGATTCAGTCTGTTTTTATGCACCATAGCCTAACAATCGGTTTCAAGGCATACGAAGCGAATGATAAAGGTCCGTTTTTAGTCCACGTTTCGCGTACAGAGCCTGATCCCTCGGCTGGGACATCAATTAGACCTCTAAAGTTTGGACAATTCCTTTTTATTAACAAAATTAAAAATATATGTAGGGACGGTGTGAAAAGGGTTGGTCGTAATAAAATAGCAGTCGAATTTATTTCAGCAACTGATGCCAACAATTTCCTTGATTGTCCATTGCTTTCACAATACAAATATGTTGCTAGTATACCTACATACAATATCACCCGTATGGGTTTAATTCGTAATGTACCAGTAGAATGGTCAATGGATGAACTTGTTGATGCGTTGATGCTTCCTGATGGATGTGGATATGTTTTAAAAGCTCGAAGGCTTAATAGGAAAAACTTTACAGATGGCAAAGTGACATGGATACCGACCCAAAGTGTGGTACTTACCTTTCATGGCCAATTTTTACCAGCCCATGTTTACTGTTACCATACCTCTTTACCAGTAGAAACATATAATTTCCCTACTATACAATGTAACAATTGTTGTCGCTTTGGCCATATTAAAGCTCAATGCCGTTCCACTCCTCGTTGCTTCCGGTGTTCAGAACCCCATTCTGGCGATGGTTGCACTATCGCTGAAGACTTAGCATCTTGTTTGTTCTGTTCGGGTAAACATTTTGCTATAAATAAGTGTTGCCCTGAACATGACCGACAAAAAAACATCAAAACATTAATGTCTCAGGATAATGTCTCATATGAGGAAGCATCCACTCATTTTCCCTCTGTACGCAAATCATATTTAGAAGTTGCAAAGGAAATGTTTTCCTCTCCATCTTATACAATCCAACCTCATGTTGAATCTCAATCTTCTCCGTCAACATCCTATAGGAAAACTATATTTACTAACAGACGACCTCGTCCCCAACCAGGGGTAGGGTATGATAAGACAGCTCATAGAGTTCTTACTTCTGATGTTCCTTCATCCCTTCCTAATGGATGTGCTTTATCCCAATCTCCTTCTTCTCCTCCTAGTGAGAATATATTAGATCTTCTCCTCTCTATAGTCCTTAATTTAATTTCTAATAAAAAAGATATTTTACCGTCCCACGTTGCACATAAACTTTCACAAATAGCTTTTCTCACCAATAATGGACTGTGTCCGAATAATGCAATGGAACATTAAAAGCATTAAACACAAAAAGCATGAACTGTTTCATTTAATTTCTAAATTCTCTCCTGCTATTATTGCCATCTCGGAAACATGGTTAGTTCCTGGATCTCTTTTTAGGGTTCCGGGGTATGCCTGTTTGCGGGATGATAGAGATGATGGGTACGCGGGATGTGCCTTATTGATAAGGCGACCTCATACCTATTCACAAATTACTATACCAACTCACAGTCGCAACATTAATGCCGTAGCAATTAGATCCTTAAATACAACCTTTTTATCAATTTATATTCCTCATCCTCATCCTTCCCTTGGTCCTGAATTACTCTCCATCATTGCTTCTCTTCCTCTCCCTATTATTGTAATGGGAGATTTCAACTCTCACCATGTCTCATGGGGTTCAAGCCATTGTGACAATTTTTCTTCGATAATTTTAGATATATTGGATGACAGCAACCTTTGTGTACTTAATGACGGCTCTCCTACTCGAAGAGTTCTTCCCACACAGGATCCAAAAAGTGCAGTAGATCTTACTTTTTGTTCTTCTGTTCTATCTTCACTTCTTTCATGGAATATTGCTGATTGCTCTTATGGTAGTGATCATTTCCCTATTATAATTACTTTTCCATCTCGGTCATCATCTCCAAATTCTCCCCCTCCTCTCTTAAAATATAGACTCTCTAAAGCAGATTGGCCGGCTTATGCTTCCACATTAGATGATAAACTAGATTCTTTCTCTTCTATTAGTAGTGAAGATCCCCTTAATTTATATGATAAATTTGTGGAAGCTATATTGTCTGCTGCGGATGATCATATCCCTCTGAAAAAGAAAAAAATATTTAAAATATCTCCTCCTTGGTGGAATTCAGAGTGCACGGCGATCGTGCATGAGAGAAATGAAGCTGAGAAAACTTATGCTTTATCAATGTCAATGGAAAACTTCCTTTCTTACCAGCATGTAGCTGCTCGTGCTAGGAGGTTGTTGTCATCAAAAAAAAAACAAGGTTGGTTTGCCTTTTGTGAATCATTATCTCCACGTACTCCCCCTTCTATAGTCTGGAAACAGATTAAGAGATTTCGAGGTTCACTAGTAGCTGAGAACTTGTCTAGTAATGACTCTGATTTATGGATTGATTCATTTGCAAACAAATTAGCCCCCCCTTCCGTCCCATTTATTGACTCACTCCCCATTCTCCCTTCATATATGTTTTCAAATGATGGAATGGACTCTCCATTTTCATTGAATGAGCTCCATAGGGCCCTTGATGGTCTGGTAGACTCATCTCCGGGACTGGATGGAGCTCCTTACTCATTCCTATGTAAGGCCAATGAAAATACTAAAACCATCTTTCTCAACCTCTTAAATACTTTTTTTGATAAAGGTATAGTCCTAGAACCATGGAAAACGCAAATCGTCATACCCATTCTTAAACCAGGAAAGGATCCTTCAGATCCAAATTCAAGAAGACCTATTGCTCTATCGTCTATTTTTGCGAAAGTCATGGAACATTTACTACGGAACCGATTGGAGTGGCTTTTGGAGAGCAGAGGAATTCTAGCTAAGAGTCAGTTTGGATTCAGAAAAGGCATGAGCACCATAGATAATCTTAGTTTATTAACAACAGATATACATTTAGCTTTTAATAGGAAAGAGTACCTTATAGGAGTCTTTTTGGATATAGCATCTGCTTATGATCATGTCCTTCTTCCGGTACTCAGGAATAAACTTCTACAGCTGAGCATCCCTGAGAAGATGGTTAGATTCATCTGCAACCACTTGATGGCTAGAACCGTCATAATCAAAACTCCGAAAGACTCCCTACCTCCCAGGGTTATCTGGAGAGGCCTTCCTCAAGGTTCAGTACTCAGCCCTTTATTATATAATCTCTATACATACGATCTGGAGCGATCAGTAAATAATTTCTGTCAGGTACTTCAATATGCGGATGACTTGGCACTATACTCTTCATCCCATTCTAGTATAGAAGCTTCTCGTAACCTCAATACTGCTCTTAGCTACTTAGGGGACTGGTTATCGGATCATGGATTATCTTTATCCGTTGCTAAAAGCTGCGCTGTGATCTTTACGAGAAAAAGGATACTTCCAATTATTAATATTACTTTTAACAACCAGGACATCCCTTTAAAAGAACAGGTCAAGTTTTTGGGTATTGTGCTGGATTCCAGAATGACCGGCATTCCTCACTTCAGTTACATTGCTCAGAAATGTGAAAAAGGAATCAACGTACTAAGAGCTCTATCTGGTGTGTGGTGGGGTGCCCACCCTTATTCTCAAAAACTTCTATACAATGCTATTATTCGTAGTCATATGGATTATGGATCATTTCTCTTAGACCACTGTAACAAGGCAGGCACCATCAAACTGACCAAAATTCAGTCTAGATGCCTACGGATTATCTTAGGAGCAATGAAATCCTCACCCATCAATGCTATGCAGGTAGAATGTGTGGACCCTCCACTTCATTTTCGTAGGCAATTCTTATGTGACAGATTTCTTTTTAAATTAATACAAAATTCTTCCCATCCACTTCCTGATAAACTGCAACAACTACAAAATATTTGCTCTCAATTATCCTCCAATAATATTCCATGCCTACTTCGAAGTTTTACTTCAATCTCCAATCTTTCACATCCAGTTATGCAGTTTCAACTCAATCCCCTTTTCTCTATTCCTTATGAGGCACTTGTTTTTCGACCCACTGTTTATTTGAATATCGGAATCGATAAGGACTCCTTACTGGCTGCAAAACAATTTAGTGAAGTGATAAATAAAAAATTTCATGGATGGTTGACTATATTTACAGATGCCTCAAAAACATCGAATCAGGGCTATGTAGGTGCAGCTGTTTGGATTCCTAAATTTAAAATCATCCTTAGTTACAAATGTCCTCCAACAACATCGGTATTTACAGGAGAATCAATTGCTCTGTTAGAAGCCATTAATTATGTTCATTCCCATAATTTAGATAAATCTGTTATCTTCACTGACTCCCAAAGCTGTATCCAGTCTATTCTTTCTAATCCTTTTCGATCTAAATCAAAATTTCCGATTATTCTTAAAATTAGAGAAGCGTTATACAATTGTTTTCTTTGTGGGATAAATGTGAACGTTGCATGGATCCCCAGCCATTGTGGTATTCCAGGTAATGAAACGGTTGACTCCTGCGCTAAAAATGCTATTCAGACTGGATCAACTCAACATTCCCATATTGTTTCTGAGGATCTATGTTCACTCGCTAAGCCTCGTATGGAAGGATCCTGGGACCGGTTATGGCAATTGACTAAAAATCAAACAGGAAAATACTATGGTGCAATTCAACCTAACATCTCAGTCAAACCCTGGTTTTTTAGATTTCGTAAATTAAATAAGACATCAACATCTGTTATCTGTCGTCTTCGCCTGGGTCATGCTTGTACTCCTGTACACTTACACAAGATTAGGGTGAGGGACCATTCTCTCTGTGAATGTGGTATAGACGAAGGCACTACTGACCACTTATTTTTTGATTGTCCAAAATTACAAACTCCTCTTTACGACATCCTACCCCCCAATATTCCTCGTCCTATTAATATGAAATGTTTGTTATCACTTGTAGATTCTCCCTTTGCATACTTCTTGTCCCGATTTATTGTTATTAATAAAATTAAACTGTGAAATTATATTATTTTGTATTGTACTTTATTATATTCTAATATATATATTAACATGGTGTGGTATAAAAGTGTTGTCTCCTATTTGTTTTAGGTAAATTCACCACCGGCCACCAGCGTCATATTTGGCATTTATAAACTTTTACCGATCATTCTCCTTCGTGTATCCTCTATAACCCTGACACTGGCGGAATTGTGTAAATTATACACATCAGGGGGGCTAAAAAGGAAGGAAACGCCGAATCGGATTGAGTTCCCATTAGGAATTGAATTACAAATCGTAAAATGGTCACTTAGTAGGCAATTCAGGATAGGATCTCAATACGATTCTAATTCTGCAATTCATTTTTTTGACAGTTTTCTATGGAGATTCGTAAAATGGCTCACTAAATAGGAATTGCTTTTGTGTCAAACAGTAGAATCATAAGAGGATACCGAGGAGCAACTTATTACAATTCAATTTAGAGATTTTGTTGAAAATCAATGAATAATGAGGGAATTTAGAGGTTTTTCTAACACTCATAAACCATTTTATGGAATGTTAAAAGCTATTGGCTACCAATAAAGTTCTTTTACCATCAATTTTGTGATAACCTAACATAGTACTATCGTAATTTTTACATGATTAATATTATACTATTTTTCCACCCAGAAACCCCTTTTATCCCCATAGGGGTTGAATTTCGAAAAGACCTTAGTAGTTGCCTATGTTATAAGGAACATTTGTGCAAAAGTTCAAGTATCTCTGTACTCTGCGGTTTGAGCTGTGCGTGCATCTGTCATGCGACTGCATGCTACATGCAACTGACTAGTTTCTTATAAATTTGATTTTTTATAAAGATTAGAACTAATAATAACAAAAAGCTTTAAGATCTGCAGCTTAAATTTTGATAGAATAAGCTTTAGCGTTTTGAGGAATTATATCCGCAGATCTACTTTCTATCAAAGGTATTACTAGAGTATATATATACTCTAGTAATACCTTATTACTAGAGTATATCTGTGTTGGTATATATTGCCGAAGACTAATCACAGTGACACAAAGAGATACACATAGGGGTTGCGTGTTTGTTTAGGGTAAATAAAAGACAAAAGTAAATAAATCAGCGTAACTTTTATTACAGTATTATCAACATTATAGTTTAGTGTAGGTAATGTTACGGCATGATAGCAACGCCAACTCCCAAATTCTCTGTGGTCCTTTCCCCATCATATTAGCAGCATGATGATGACAGATGCCAAAGTAATTATAATATAAATATCCTTTTGGTAATCCCATGTACAATTATCTTTATCTTCGGGTAATTTATAACCTGAAAGTAATATTATTTGTTGATTATATTATTGTTTGACATCATGCTTAGTAGGTATCATCTACCTAACCTACCACCTATCTAACAAGGGAATGTTAATAATGGTCTTAGTTATGCACTTTACATGCATTGCATGTTTCATATAAAAAAATCCTAGTTTCTGTTGAACATATTATTTGGGGCTTATAATTCAATAATTTATGGTATAAATAGAAATAATAGTATATTCTTTTGTTGAGATTAGGTTGGGAATATGCTACATTATGCTGTTATTGATGATTTACGAACTCACTCTCATAAAACTAGAAACTTCAACATGGAACTCTGGTGAAATGTCCTCATAATGATTTATCATGTATAGAGGATATTTATGCAATTACTCCTTTGTCTTCGCATATACTCGGCTTTTTTTAGTTAAAAAGTCTTCATAACGAATGAACGAAATGTTTCTTCTTGTTATTTGTACTACACAGAAATTTTCTTCCCTGCACATTTCACGTGATTGTTTATTCATAATAATCCATTATTTAGACTAAATAATGACGGAATTTATCTTATTTAAAGAACTTTTGATAAAATTCAAAAGATATTAGTATTATTTTACTACCTATACGTAGGTAAAATATATAACTTAGTGACATCGACCGACCATAGAGTAGACTAGCAAACTTATTATTACCAGTCGAAGCTGAAAATATTTTCTTAATCATTTATAAATTCCCATTTTAGATACGTAATGAGAAGTTTTCTTCTAGGTATTTAATATTCTTTTCTTTACGTCTCAATAGATGGCGTTATTAACAGTGAAAATAAATGTCTTGCTGACAGTACAGTTCAATAAAAAAAACAATGTAACATCCATAACTATTTTGCTTTATACTGGTAACAGACGTTCCAATCGTCGGCCTCCTATTTTTATTGTTACGCAGGAGAGGTGGTCAGTCCTGCCGCTGGAACGTGTGTAGTGCGACAGGACTGACATAATTATTATTAATACCGGTTGGAAGCTTCCGACCTCTTGCCGCACTACACACGGCCCTGATCATCAGACGTCCGACCGTCAGAACGTCTGTTACTAGTATTATGTCACTATCATGTGTTTGTTTTGTTCAAAACTTTTGTGAATTTAGCTTACTTTGAAGTGATTTGTAAACTATTGAAAATGCGTGTTTGTGCAGTTGTGACTTGTACCAATAAGGGAAGCCTTACATTTCCAACTGATGAATCATTAAGACACAGACCACTATAGGTGATACACGGATGTCCAACGTAAAATTGAATGGTATTTGGGACAATATTCATGCTTATGAAATAATTTTAAGGCTAGCGATTTTCAATTTATGCAGGTAGAATGCGAATTCTTATTATTTTTGAAAAAATAAAATAACTTATCGTTTCTACTAGGTACCTACCTACTTATGTACTTACATATTAAGTAATAAATTATTTCTATTAGGTCAAAAATACAGCTTGAAGAAAAATGAAGTACCGTCGATTTTGCCATGGTCTACGTCTTCTATAATACTCCAACCAACCACAAGTTCGTCATTAAATGTGGCTGTAGAATCTCATCTAGAGGATGATGTATATTTTGATCCTGCAGGTGCTCAGAAAAAATATGGAAAATCAGTTCCATAAATACAGTTGTTGAAATTCAAAAATCTTTCATTCAATTCAGGTCCTAATAAGGCACTCACAAACGTTACAAATTGATTCTACCAACGGTTCATAATACACGAACTGAGAAGACTTCCAACAAGAAACTCATACTATCTTATACAAAAGTTGTTCAGTTCAAATATTTAACATATCTAATGTTTAACTGAATAACTTTTCAGGTAAAGATGATAGTTATGCCTATCTACTAGTGAACTACTAAGTACCTAAATAACATAGAGAAGCTATCATAAGCAAAGGTTATGTCCCATTTTTTTAGAGTCAACTAAAGTTCTCTTTTGCGTTTTTTTATTTTTTTTATTTTTTTATTTATCCTAGGTTACACCTTCTTTAGTGTTCCCTATTCATACTACAATCTAGCCTTAATATTAGGCTAATAAGTAATTTAAATTTAACATAAACTTCTATATTGACTATTTCTAAGAATGTGTCCATTAACACTTTTCTTATTGTCTCTATTAAGGGGAAGACACTTTGTTCTTGTGTTCTTTATAATAGCACTTGGACTACGTTACACTATTATAGCTATCACTACACTAACTCAAATGGTTTAGTTCTTTTGAGTCGTCTCACTATGTCTGTGTGATCGAGGAGCTGGATTGCCTCAACGTTCACATGATGATGAAGCCGGTTGTGGTGAGCTTCTGCATATTTTTTAATCACTGACTGTACGAGCTCTACTTTTAGGTCCCGATGGAGGTCGACATTTCTGATGTACCAAGGGGCATTCACTATTTCCCTCAGTACCTTGTTCTGGAAGCGTTGGATAATCAAAATATTGCTCTGTTTGGTGCAGCCCCATAGCTGTATACCATAAGTCCATACTGGCATAAGGACTTGTTTGTATAATACAAGTTTATTGTGTATTGACAACTTAGAGTGTTTTCCAAGCAACCAATACATTCTTTTATACCGCAGGTGTAATTCGTTGATTTTCTTCTTGACGTGAGCTTTCCAGCGTAGCTTAACATCAAGCGTCATGCCGAGATATTTAGCTGTATTCTCATATGGGATTTGTTTGCCATCAATATAGACTGGAAAATACTGGTGTTTCATATTACTAAAGTCTATATGAATAGATTTGGATTCATTAAGTTTAATTCTCCATTTTTTTGTCCAGTTATAAACTTGATCAATAGCTGTTTGAACCTTATCAGCTGCCTCCTTGTGGCTATTCCCTGTAGCCATTATGGCAGTATCGTCAGCAAAGGTAGCGATGGTGTTGTTTTCAAGTTCAGGAATATCACAGGTGTATAATAGATACAGGACCGGACCCAATACACTACCTTGTGGTACACCAGCTCTTATTTCTTTCAGTTCAGAGTAGGCATCTTCTTGCCTTATTCTAAATACTCTATTTGAAATATAAGATTCCAGGATATCAGCGAACTGCTTTGGTAGGTTTTTTCTGAGCTTATGGATGAGACCTTCATGCCATACTTTATCGAAAGCCTGTGCCACATCCAAGAACACAGTAGAGCAGACTTTTTTCTCTTCAAGAGTATTTTCTATTAGGTTAATAATTCTGTGCACTTGATCTATTGTTGAGTGCTTTTCTCGAAACCCAAATTGATGATCGGGTATGAGATTCTTACTTTCAATGATACCTTTTAGTCTTTTGAGCAACAGCTTCTCAAATAGTTTAGACATGATAGGCAGCAGGGAGATCGGCCTGTATGATGTAGCTTCATGTGGCGGTTTTCCAGGTTTTACTATCATTATTACTTCAGCAACTTTCCATAAGTCAGGTACTTGTTTTAACCTTAATGAGGCATTTATAAGGGTTGTTAGTTTGATTATACCTTTTTTTGGTAGATTACGAAGTATTTCTCCTGTTATCAAATCATAACCAGGAGATTTGCGTGGGCTTATATGTTGCTTAATTTCTCGTGCAACTTCTCTAGGTGTAACTAGCTTTATATTTTCATCAGTATCATTTGGCATCGTATTTTTGTCCAAGGTAAGGACTTCATTTGTTTCACCATTGTTAGGTTGAAAGATGGCTTCTAGGTGCTCTGCAAACCTTCTAGCCTTTTGCTCGTTATTTAATGCCCATTTTCCATTCCCATCTTTGATTGGTGGAATTTGAATAACAGGCTTTTTCAGATTCTTGGTGGCCTTCCACAAGGAGTAATCTGTAGTACGATCACAAGTAATACTTTGTAGAAATTTATTTGTGGACTCATCGTTAAATGCCTGTATTTGCCTATGAACTTTTTTTGTTAAGTTGTTAAGCTTTCTTTTATCTTCAGGGCACCTAGATTGATGCCAGGTTTTCCTTTGTCTTCTCTTTTCAGCTATGAGTTCTATTATTTTGGTAGGATACGTATTTCCTTTGGTTTTCTTGTCCCTGAGTGGAGTATTTTTCCATGCTGCTTTTTGAATGTCTTCTATGAACCTTTGGACTCCATTGTTTAAGTTTTCCAGTGTCTTAAGTGGAATCTTAAGATCTATATAGTTATCTAAGTCTATCTTAAAGCTCTCCCAATCTGTAAACTTATTCACTAATGTCAGAGCGCTTTTATTATATAGAATATTCTCACTTATTTCTAGATATATTGCAGAGTGATCTGAGCTCATATCATAGCTATGCTGTGCTCTTATATATTTGGATGATATATTTTTTATGATGAAAAAATCTATGAGATCTGGGATTTTATGGGGATCTGTAGGCCAGTATGTGGGCATTCCAGTAGACGCCACGTCACATTTTATGCCTTTTATAGCGCCCAATAATTCTCTGCCCTTAGTAGTAGTTAGTCTGGAGCCCCAATACGTGTTTTTAGCATTGAAGTCACCTCCTAGAACAAATCTACTCCCAAGGCTCTTTAGAAAAGTCATATACTGTTCTTTCCTGATTATATATCGAGGTGGACAATAAATGGCTGAAACAGTTATAGGATATCTCTTGGTTTTGATAGATATCGCCATAGATTGTATTTCTTTCTCTTCATACTTTATTTCTTCGTGATGTTGAATGTTTTGTTTTACAATCACAGCACTACCGCCTCTAGCAGTGTTATCAGGATGTAACGCGTGATACACTTTGTAGCCTTTAAACTTAATGTGTGATTGTTTTGTAAAGTGCGTTTCTGATATTAGACACACATCAATATTTTCTATGTCTAGGATTACTTGCAGTTCGTTTTGATGCTTTAGTAACCCATTTGAGTTCCATGTCATAATTTTTAGTATGGTATTCATTTTGTCGGTTTCAATATAGCTGTTTTGGCACTATTTTCGATTCGTTTTAGTCTATCATCAAATGTTAACATGAGCTTTAAGATATCATCTAATTTACTATCACTACTAACACTTGCTGGAGGACCCTGATGTACTTTGGTGTCTTTTGTAGCTGCTTGGGCGAAAGATATATTTCTACTTGTGAATTTATCAAGTTTTCTTTGAATAGGCTTACCTTGGACAGGACCATCTTCTTTTTCATTGGCTACCTTGTATTGGCGTGTTACAGATGATTTTTTGGTATTTTTGTTTCGTATCAGTTGGATTTCTTTAGCTATAGCACATCCCCTGTAGTTGGCTGGATGCGGATCTCCACAGTGTAAGCATTTTGGCTTTTCATCAGTTGTTTTTTTGCACTCTTTGGTTAGATGTTTACCTGTGTGTCTCTTTTGCGTGAAATAATAATTAGTCGTTTAAGCAGACAGTAGAAACACGTAGCGCTATCAGAATGCTTTTAGGAGTATTTTTCTCGCAAATACTAAGATTTTTCACGGCGCTTATGGGTTTCGTTCATAGTTCTACTACAACAAGTGTGGCCGGATGGCCTCACTTGAACGGAACATAGTTGTGATGTGTGGCGTCTCTATTCATTGTCTCATTTGAATGTTCACGAGCAGTCTTATAGAGGAAAATCAGGATGAACAAAGTGAAAATATAAACCTAAAAATTAATCAATCTATGAAAACTGATCCATCCCCTGACTGTGGCCTAAATGCTCCTTTTAGTATACAAAAATATAAACGTTGTAAACATGCAATCAACTTCTTTACTGGCACTTTAGAACAGTTTTATACATTGTTGATATTAAAGACAAAGAATTTTTTGTAGATATAGCTATGTTATACTGGATATCTGTAAAAAAAAAACGATGATATAAACAACTAATCCTCAAGCGTCACTTTCACAAAAAAACAAACAACGCATCGGAAAACAAACATCCACTCATACCAGTGATGCCGGCTCTAATTACTAATTTCGGACGGAAAAAAATAGACAGTTACCAAAAAGCAACGAAAATCTTGTTTTGCTCCTCTGAAATTTGGTTTCATTTAATCATGTTCATGGTTGACATTAATATCAATCAATACTTCATAAAAGAAATATATTTTTATTTTGTCGATTTGAAATTAAAAAGGATGGAAACCTTCCGTTTTTGGCCTATGTGGCAACACTAATGTTATGTGACAGCATATTATAATTTGACACTTTTATTTGTAGTGTACAGCGCCACCTAGTTATTTTTCAGCAACTCCTTAAATACCTAGAAGAAAACTTCTCATTGCAGTTTTATAAACGTTTTATAGTTACAAATGTTTAAGATCATAATTTTAATACGTGAATTCTCTATTAGTTCTTTCTTACGACTTAAAAATGATAATAGAAAAACTTACCGGTAAATTACGGTTTTTTATTTTTGGTGTTGTAACATTAATATCAAATTAGAATCAGCTAATGAATTGAATTGCATGAAATTAGTGACCATTTTACCAAAATTTATAGGAATTGCGTCAGATCTGCTGGGAATTCGGGAAATGAATTCCTTTCAGCAATATTGCGTAACTCTACGTTTTTAGGGCAGCTGGGGCCCAATTCTCACCCAATCGAAACTGATCGCTCGATCGAAAAAAGCACGAATTCTAACTTTTACGAACGTTACGTTATTCTGGCAATTTCAAGGCTGGCAATATTCAGAAGGGAAACCAGTCGGCTAGAGCGTTGATTGGTCGGGACCGTTCGAATTGACTCCGCCCCTCGAAATTTTACAGTCGAATAGGACTCGAACCGTAAGTTCGATTCGAAGGCTAATTCGGGGGAAGTGAGAATTGGGCCCCAGGGGCCCAATTCTCAACCAATCGAAACTGATCGCTCGATCGAAAAAAGCACGAATTCTAACTTTTACGAACGTTACGTTATTCTGGCAATTTTAAGGCCGGCATATTTAGAAGGGAAACCAGTCAGCTAGAGCGTTGATTGGTCGGGACCGTTCGAATTGACTCCGCCCCTCGAAATTTTACAGTCGAATAGGACTCGAACCGTAAGTTCGATTCGAAGGCTAATTCGGGGGAAGTGAGAATTGGATTATCTTCTATTGCAGAATCTTCGTCCGTCTGCTGTATGACAACAAAATACAACTAAAATAAAAACAACATCTAAGGGCTAACACCATAGTTCACTTTTAGACCTGTTCAATTTGGTAGCATAATGGAACGAAAAGTAACCACTGACAACTCAAATGTTGTACAGGGTGGTATAAACAGAAAGACGCAACTATATCTGTTTCCTTTTTTATCTTATGGAGTAATCGTATGAAAATTATCGAGACAGATATAAGTATAAAGTTTGGGTTTTGACATTACATCTTCGCATATCCTTAATCTATGACGTGACCGTTAGCGGGCCTGCGGGCCTCGATATTTAGGGGAATTTTAAATGTCTGTAAAATCATAACTACTTGGTTTTTTTGAACGAAACAAAAACTAATCTATTTGTATACATAATTGCTCTACTGTTACAAACTTTCAAGGAATTTTGCATACCTATTAACATTCCTCATTGGATCCCAGCCATCTAGCGAGAATTGATTTGGTAGAGTTGGCAACACTGATTGTATGATCTACGAATCTACGCTACGATGATCTCGATGTACCCATGATCCAAGTTATACCATGGATGTACCTAAATATTTTTTCATAAATAACTACTATTGAATCTTGAATATTCTGTGATATAACGTTGAGTGAGATCTCTCGATCGATAGATAGTACCATATTTATTGTTACTTAGTGATTTTATTCATTAAGCAAGGGGACAATGGCAGAAACAAAGAAAAAAGCCCTTTTTATATGTCTTGGTGAGTGCATGGTAATTTAACAAAACTCATCATAATTCAAAACAAAGTAAATGTCCCTTACGTGACTGCAAGTGCTAGCTATACCGCGAGTAGTTGTTCAACCATTGTATGCGTATGGAACAGCAGATTTCTATTGCACATTCCAAGTACATATTTTTTGTATTCATGCACACCTGTGTAACATTATGATTATAGGTAACATCTGCCGGTCACCAATAGCAGAAGGAGTCTTTCAGAAAACTGTCAATGATATGAACTTAGGTGACCAATGGGAAATAGACAGTGCGGCTATTGGAGGCTGGCATGTTGGAAACCCACCTGATTGGAGGGCTCTGGATACTATGAAGAAACATGAAGTCCCTTATAATAACCATGCTCGACAAGTAGGTCTTAAATTACTTACAATTCCAATCAGGGGTCGTATTATGAACTCTTATTTCCAGGCAGTTCCCGCTGCAATTTGAACTGCCTTGCAAATTCGTATTATGAACACAATTTCCAGCCAGTCCGAAGTCACGTGACACACAAGCCAACTTCAAGGTGTTTATATCTTAAGGGTGTGACTGAGGACTCTTAGAAGTTGCAGCTGTATTAAGATTGTTTAATGTTTATGGCCTAATTTTATAAGCAACTAGCTAGCAAGAAATTTCATCATTTGTTATACCGGGTGATTTTGAATTTCTTAGCTATTTTTTTTCCCTCGGATCAGAATCACTAATAGAACACATCCTTGCAAAAAAAGAACCTTTTTTTTGTTCATAATTTTGTCGTAAGAATATCCTAAATACTCCACATTACTGGATAACGTTAACAAGTAGATGACCTTGAACTTCAGCTGGTAGACGTCACCGGAACATTGAAATATGCTGCGGAAAATACGTGAATTCTTTCGTAACGCGCACTAGGTGGAAATTGTGTTTAATACCTACTAAAATTTCACCATATTATTTTTCCATTTTCCATTCACAAAATTAAGTAATATCAGGAATAAACTCTTCATAATGTTGTTTACATTTCGAGTATTTTGATTAATAAAAACTGTCATTGAATCGAATCTGTCATTCATTAAAATCTTCTAAAATAAATTCTATTTTTCATTTTCACTAAGGAGGAAACTTATCTTTCAATAATTATTAACAATACATTAGGCAGCCCGCACGCATCATACAATCGCCGGCCGACTTTATGTCGGAAAGAGAAGAAAACTTGAATGTCAGCATTGTAAGCAGAAAACAGGATAGCTTTATAAAACGTTTGACTTGGTTAATAACCCTTAAAACGAACCTATCCTAGAAATAAACTCTAAAATTGCCTATTTCGCTAAAAAGGTCTGATGTCAGTCGGTGGATTCAATTTTATAAGAGAAAAAATTCTTTCGATTTGAGAGATTCAAATGTTTTTCGCATTTGAATTCCTTACTACCAAAGCACACGTCCTACAAAACCGCCCTAAAGGCCTCAAGTCGGACTGAGAGAGATTCAAATGTTCTTCTCATTTGAATTCCTTACTACCAAAGCAGTCGTTTTACAAAGCCACTCTAAAGGCCTCAAGTCGGACTGAGAGACATTCAAATGTTCTTCTCATTTGAATTCTTTACTAACAAAGCACTCGTCTTACAAAGCCGCTCTAAAGGCCTCAAATCGGAATGACAATTGGACTACCGATTGTCTGACGTGTGGAAGCGTCCTTATACGAAACCTCTCTTCCCTTCTCTTTTAATTTCATACAAAGAATTAAAAAAATATTGCTACGACGTGTTCAGGTGTGCGGTCAGCTTAATACTTCATGTCTACCTATTTGAAAAATTTCTGATTATGAAAAAAAATATTTTTAGTTGCGCACGCAGGTATTCTCTGGTTACTGGTTGCTAGGGCAACGTTTTAGAAGATCAACAGTCGTTTCTGGGTGATACAAAATATTTTTAAATTTAATTGAATAATTATGGAACTCTCTGGAATACACTATCAGTTTGATCAACGGAGGGCTTCTGCCTCACACAAGATGCCGCGCGGCGCCCGCCACCCCACCCAACTGTGCGTTTTGTGGTTGCAGATCACTGGAAGTGTGTTATTTAAAACCAAATAATAAGTTGTCAATAAACTGCAATATTCAGTTCAATGTGATTTTAAATTAGCCTTAAGTTGGCCCTAAAGTTTTAAAGTGTTACAACGATGGATATGTTCGAATTGTGATACGATGAGTATGTTTGTAATTGAGTTACTAAAAAAAGTGAGTTACTGTATTTTTGTGGCTTCATTTTATAAATTTTAAACGGGTAAGAATACCGAGAGTGATGTATAGGATATTTAATTTAGATGGTGTTCCGTGTTTTTGTATACTACGCAGCAATGATATTATAATAGAGATATGCTACCCTCATACTAAGCGGCGTTCAGTTTTTGTTGAATTAGGTGAATGCGATAGATAATATGGAACGTATGGTACAGAAAGAGATAGCTATATGTAGCCGCTAAGCAAAATTACGACAATTGTCTGAATTTGTCTGCAACAATTAGCGTGCGTTAATGCGATATCTACCTCTTTTTATTATAATATCATTGCTACGCAGTATCTAACATTCTCGGTTGTTGACAGCCATGTGACGTAGCGTATTGGCGCGCGGTACGACCAACGATTTCAGTAATTCTGAGAAAACTTTGGATCGTCATAACTTTATTTTTTTCTATAAAAATTATATCTAAAAATAAAACATGTATTTTTTATTTTTTATTAATGATCGACTCCTTTAAAATAGCTAAGTAATTCAAAATCACCCTGTATATCATAACTAGCTGACCCGCACGGTTTCACACGCGTTCCCAGAATAAAAAGTAGCCTATGTCCTTCTCCATACCATAGGCTATATGCATGCCAAATTTCATCGCGATCGGTTCAGCAGTTTAAGCGGGAAAGCGTAACAGACAGACAGACAGAGTTACTTTCGCATTTATAATATTAGTTGGGATTAAATTATGTTCTTTACAATTTATTTCAAATTGCCTAAGGTATCTTTTTTAATTAACCCATTTGGCTTTATGTGCATACTACATTGTGAGGGCAAACAGCCTATCCATAATAAATAAATTAGAAGTTTAATAATTTGTCCCTTCACTAACATGCAGTATTTGATCTGCTGATGTTATTATTTACAGATTTCATCCGAAGATTTCAATCATTATGATTACATATTTGGTATGGATGAAGCAAATATCAGGGATCTCAAAAAAAGGGCACCTAAACACAGCACAGCTAAGTTGTTGCTATTTGGGGATTTTGACCCTGAGGGTGATAGAATCATCAGGGATCCATATTATGTATGTACCTATGAAATAAGATGAAAAATATTAATTCAAATTTATATTTTTGAAATAAATAATTATGCAATTCACAAGACAGCCATAAATAACTATTAAAATTTGATTTCAACTGTTACAGGACAGTGATGCTAAAGGATTTGAAAAATGTTACCAGCAGTCAGTAAGGTGCTCAAAAGGTTTTTTGAATAAAATTGATACACTGAATTAGTTGTTAAAGTAAAAGGTACCTTTACCACATCATCATTCTAGTTTATTTAAGCTTTTGGATAAAACAACAATATTATAAATAAATATTCAACATTCTATAATTTTGTAAATACGTTTTTGGATCATTTATTTGTGCAGGATTCCATGGATTGTAATTAATTGTTATTTTGTATTTATTTCAATATAATTTTATCTTGTTAAACCATTCTTTTACTGTCCCAATAACAGAGACCTTGCCGCATATACATATGTTCATTTGTTTTTTAACACTATTTCAAACTTGTACTTCCTTTCTTCATTATTATCAAAAGAATCCTGGTTTTTATATGAATAATCTGTACACACATCACTCACAAGGCAACCAGTCATTAATTTATGACGAATTTGCAAATCTTTGTATATTAGATAATTGACAAACCATAGAACTGTTTCATCACTGCATACTTTTTCAATGCAATTTAAACAGTATAAATCTTCTTTTTTTAAAATACCTGTCTTAATCAGAACCTTTTCACCCTTTTTAAGTTTTTGTGTTTTTGCTTGCAAAGTTCCTATGTTAAGAAAAGACTGTAATGTTGTTGCTGTGGATGAATTCTCAGGTTGTATATTTTTTGCATTGTTGGAATTAATGGTCACAAATCTGTGGTCATTTTGGTAGGCAGGAATGTCAGGAGTTTCATGGTAGAATGCTGAAAAATTTAAATCTTTATTACTTGTTATACAAAGCAAAATGTTAGTGGTTTACGTTGTGAATGGTTTTGTATTCACAATCACAACACCAAGGAATATCTTATTGTAGGCAGGTACTTACATGGTAATTCATCATCACTATCCAGTAATTGTTCTAGGTCGTTACTTGACATTGCTTTCATATTAAACCCACTCAGTTTTTGTGGAGGCAAATTATGAAACTAATATTTTCAATTTTATGAACTTCCAAATAATATTTAACAAAGCAGTTAGATATGTACCGACCGCGTTAAAATCCAGCCAAATTTTATTATATACTAGTATAATACTTCACTTATTTAAAGTTATTTATAATGGTGATGTGGTAAGTACACGGACCCATGGAGCCTTTTATGTAAATAAATCTTTTTTCGGGAGTTCCCAATACCACACCAATACCTAATCACTGCGTGCACTGTGTTTGTCTTTCGGACTCTTTCGTTTCTGAATCAGACTAGAGGTGGGTAGCTATTCTAATAACTAGCCAAAAAACGGCTAGGCACAAAATAGCCACGGCTATGTTATCTGTCAACACGATAATTGGCTAATGCCATTCTAGCCGCCATTAGCCGGTAGCTGGCCGGCTAGCCGAGTACCCGGTAGCTGTGAGTGCGTGTAGTCAAATAGCCAAATAGCCAAAATAGCTGACTAACTAGCTGGCTTTTACACCACATATAGCCGGCTAGCTAAGCTATTGAAATTTCGGCTAGTTACCCATCGCTAGCCAGTAGCTAAACATCTTGCAAAAAGTAGCTAGATTGCCAGATTTTGTTACCCAAAAAAGGTGCTAGAAGTAGCTAAATGTTACTTTGTAGGTAAATAACAATAAAAAATCATGTTTTATTCAATCAAGAGATTATTAAAAATCAGTAAATTACGTACGTTTTCTTTCACATGTTTACTCCCATTTTCACAATAATATGTATTAAAACAGCGAGCATTAGTTTTAAATTGATAAAACAACATAAGGCAGAAGTTTCAACACACAGGTAGCAAAGACTACTACACTGGGAATTCTCGGTCATTGACCCATACCCATACTCATAGCGCCCCGTGTTTAGTTATTTTCTTTCGAAACCTAGTGCCCTATTACAGTAGTACCCAACTGATATGGCTCGTCGTGAATCTTCGTGCGCACAGAATAGAAAGTATGGCTCCGAAGATTAACGAAAGAATGCTTAAAACTTACAATCAACCTTAGATCACTACTATAAGGTTCATAATACACTGCAGCTGTTAGTTTCGTCTCACTCGCAAGTCACGCCCCTCCGCACGGCGCGCGCTAACATGCGGCAGCTGCGGACCAATAGCGTATCCCGCGCTTTGAAAATTTATCTTCTGCGCAGGTACATCGGTAAGCCATATTAGTTGGGTACTACTGTACGAACTTTCGAAAGTAGTGAAAAGTAGCTAGAAAAAGTAGCTAAATAAATTTAGCTACAAGTTTCAGAAAATTATAGCTGCCTAACACCAAAAAATAGCTAGATCTAGCTATCAAGTAGCTAAGTTGGCAACACTGCTCACCGTCAGCTGAAACCGACTGTCACTTGTGGATTGCACCCAGGGTTGGATTTCGTAGTATAATTATACTATTTGTACCATAATTTTGTCATGTGTAGTATGTAGTATCGTAATGCCATTATACTACGCGAAAATACCATAATTTTACCTTTAGGTTGATTGCTACTGTTATTGGTTGAAATAAATTTAAAAATATTACTTTAATTACGAAATAAAGTTGTAATCGTTGTTGTAGTTGTAGTAAATCGCTCTATTGACTCCTGATACTTTCATGCGATGCTGTTAAAGAAAGTAAATGTACCTAATGTGTATTGAATTTATTCCATCTGACGACATGCTATGTCGTATCAATGCCAGCGTTGCCAGACGTCCCGATTTTGGCGGGACGTCCCGATTTTTAGCCCAAAATTAAATGTCCCGCGCGGGACAGCCTCAGTCCCGCTTTTCGAGGATTTACTCGACGGTGAAATCATCGTTGGACGTAGAAGTGGGAAATTATAAAGACACCACTGCACAGAAATTCCCGTGGCACCAGCTTTCCCGTGACGCGTCTTAAACACCGTATTGTGGTGTTTAAGGAGAACCGCGCCAAAGTGCGCTAAATGTCACTGTGACATACAAAAATCAAACTTCTAAGTTAACGCAATCAAAAGATACGGCCGTATATGCCGTATATTTTGACGCTTGCAAGGGAATCAAAACCATTTGGCAAGAAGTAATTTCATGTAGCACAAATAAAAGAAAAAAATCCGACAAGAGTTTTGTAGTTACAAAGCAAAAACAAAACTTTTTGCCATTATATTACGACATAATCGAAAAAAAGGGGAAAAATCTTCGAGACTTGATTCCCGTGATGAATTAACTATTCACATACTTACCTACAAGTTTCTACGGAACCCTCGGTGCGCGAGTCCGACACGCACTTGGCCGGATTTTTTAGTATGTCCCGCTTTCGGCGATGGAATCCCGCTTTTTTACTCAAGAAGTTACAAAATCCCGCTTTGCCCGAAAAAAAATCTGGCAACGCTGATCAATACCAAAGACGAAGTTTCGATTGACGAATTGGCTGAAATAAACATCTACTTGCCTTAATTTGGTTGATTTGTACAATACAATAATACTAAAATTTCCTTCCAAATGCATTTTTATTTAAATTTATAACAAACTGGACGAAAAACGCGAAACGTAGTATTATTTTCGACAAGTAGTATAATTTTATATTCCATAGACAATAATTTTCTGGGGGTCTGAATCCAACCCTGATTGCACCAAGGACAACGTTATTGTACTAGTCTTGGGTAGCACACATTTTAAAAAAGAGAATTGTGCGAGGCTGTTTTTTATAAACTGTGGCAACACAGTGTGCTACCACGATTGAGGCGAGGCCCGGCGAGGCTGCCGCTCGTACTGTGTCACTTGTGTGTGTCACCTGTGTGCTGTGTTATGTGTGCGAGAATACAAGATGCACATACATACATACAGTAACACGCACTCGTTACGAGTTGCATTCCCAGCCCAGCACAACTTCGATAAACTCACCGACACGATTGTGTTTATCAAAATAGCTCTTTCAACCTGTTAAAAGTACTAAAAATCCTAATTATTAATTACCATGTAAATATAGGAATAATATTTTAGCTGTTTACCGTTTAAATTTTAAAAATATTGGCGCGACTCGCGAGCTTAACTATGTGTGTGTGCAGTCAGATCAGACCATAGATAATACACTACGTCTCGCGAGGAGTTGCTCGCGCACTCTCACGTCCCGCCTCGCGAGGCATCGATATTGTGGTAGCACATTTCAACATAATGAGTGAGGTACTCTTACAGAAAAAGTGTGCAGCTACAATCGTGCTAGCACACGTGCGAGGCACCCAACACTATATTGTACACTTCAGCAGGGTTGGATTTCGTAGTATAATTATACTATTTGTACCATAATTTTGTGGTGTGTAGTATGTAGTATCGTAATGCCATTATACTACGCGAAAATACCATAATTTTACCTTTAGGTCGATTGACTGTTATTGGTTGAAATAAATTAAAAAATATTACTTTAATTACGAAATAAAGCTGTAATAGTTGTTGTAGATGTAGTAAATCGCTCTATTGAGTCCTAATACTTTCATGCGATGCTGTGAAAGAAAGTAAATGTACCTAATGTGTATTGAATTTATTCCATTTGACGACATGCTATGTCGTGTCAATGCCAAAGACGAAGTTCCGATTGACGAATTGGCTGAAACATCTACTTGCCTAAATTTGGTTGATTTGTACAATAACAATAAAACTAAAATTTCCTTCCAAATGCATTTTTACATAACAGACTGGACGAAAAACGCGAAACGTAGTATTATTTTCGACAAGTAGTATAATTTTATTTTCCATAGACAATAATTTTCTGGTGGTCTGAATCCAACCCTGCACTTCAGTATAGTAATGTCAGAATGCAAGGTGTAATCTTCAAGGTGGATCAAGCCTAACGGCTAAAACGTAAATAAGCGTTTTTAACCCTTCGGGGGAAAAACGCTCCTATTTAGGTGTTTGGGCCTGAACGGCTTGATCCACCTTGAGACGTGTTTATTATCTGCCGGCGTCGAATGATGAGTTAGCGTATGGTTAGCGTACTGTGAGCGACTGTGGTAAATACTTGGATGATTATGTTAAAACCAAGTTTTTATAAATCAGCATATTTAATGAGATCAACAACACTTAGTGTAACCAAGGGTTGTCAACAGGGCGACCCTCTCGGTCCAGCTATCTTCAGTTTGGCCATCCATCCAATTATTTCCGGGTTACAATCAAAATTTAATGTATGGTATCTAGACGACGGTACGCTGGGGGGTGATGCGGCTTCCGTTCTCAGTGATTTTAAAACATTGACAGAAAATTTTAAAAAGATTGGCCTAGAATTCAATAGCTCCAAATGTGAGCTCCTTATTTTAGATTCTTTCCCAGAATCTGAAAAACCAGAATTAATTCAAAATTTTAATGTTTTGGCTCCCAATATTAAGTTACTGTCAAAGGAGTCGCTTCATCTTCTTGGAGCCCCAGTCTTAGACGAATCCATTCCTAGTTTCTTTGAGAAAAAGATTCAAAATTTTAATGACTCTTCAAATAGACTTTATGAAATTAATGCTCACTATGCATTTTTTATTGTTCGACTCTGCCTTTTCGTGCCAAAGTTTACCTATTTGCTCCGCAGTACGCACTTATTTAAATTTGATCACATATTAGATACTTTGGATAATATGATCAAAACGTCACTTTCCAAAATTCTAAATTGCAGTTTTTATGAAAACAAAGTGTGGTCTCAGGCCACCCTACCCGTGTGTTATGGTGGCCTTGGAGTGCGGAAAATTTCAAGCATATCAGTACCGGCGTTTCTATCCTCGGTATACAGTGTGGGCAACCTCGTCAGTTCTGTTTTGGACCCTTCTATTGGATCTGTTGAGGTTTCTTACCTGTCCGATGCTAGAGACGCCTGGCAGGCAGCTTGTCCAGGCACAAATATTCCGACCTTGAGTCACTCTCAGAGAGCGTGGGACAAGCCTCTTTGTGAAAAAACCTGGCAAAATTTATTTTCTAACTTTTCTATAGATACAGACCGCGCGCGCTTGTTAGCTGTCTCTCAGAGTGACTCAGGTCACTGGCTACAAGCTATTCCATCAACAAATACTGGAACAATGTTAGACCGTATAACATTAAGTCTGTGTATTTGTCTTCGTCTTGGTTGCAGGACCAATCAACCTCATCGCTGCCGCTGCGGAGATCTCGTCAACGAGCTCGGCCACCATGGGCTTTCGTGCTCTCTAAGTGCTGGTCGAATATCACGGCACTCGGCTATTAACGACATTATCCGCAGGGCTCTTGTTGTCGCTAACGTGCCTTCCGTACTGGAACCAGTCGGTATTGCGCGGGGCGATGGCAAGAGACCGGATGGTATGTCTTTGATCCCTTGGAGTGTCGGCAAGTCGCTGGTGTGGGATGCCACATGTGTCGATACACTCGCGCCATCTCACTTACCGGCGACTTGTAAAGCTGCAGGGGCAGCTGCGGCCAGTGCGGAAAATTCAAAATTCAAAAAATACGCATCGATTGGACCCAACTATATTTTTGTGCCTTTTGCGGTCGAGACCATGGGACCGTGGGGGTCCGAAGCTCGCCGTTTTGCTCGCACCTTGTCATCAAAATTGATCGAGACCTCCGGAGACCAGCGGGCGGGGAGCTTTTTCCGCCAACGCGTCAGCTTGGCTATCCAAAGAGGAAACGCTGCCAGCCTTCTGGGAACCCTGCCGTTAATCGGAAGCAGCGGCAGGCTTGAGGAATTTTTCTATATATAGATTGTATTTTGTACATATTTGTTGTAAATAAAGTAGATATCATAGTGTAACCAAAATAGTTTTCTAAAAACATTAATTTATATAATTAGGAATGTTACTAGGTATGCAAAATCGCTTGAAAGTTTGTAACAGTAGAGCCATTATGTATACAAATACACTAGTTTTTGTTTCATTAAAAAAAACCAAGTAGTTATGATTTTACAGACATTTGAAATTTCCCTAAATATCGAGGCCCACTAGCAGTCACGTGACCCCAGTGTGACGTCATCTTGTAACGCTCCGCTCACTTGCGTTAGTCGCCAGCGGTCCTTGCGCTATAATATTAGGGGAAAGTGTTTTGTTTCATCCGTGAATTATTCTACTGTTACGTTCATAGTATGTGTATTCTTAATCAAGGTCATTACAATACAAAAAAACCTTTATTAAATCATGAAGGATTAAAATAGATAGCCTTATAGTTGCCCATTAATTTATAGACGAATAGTGATTCCGTTGCCGCTGAAAAGCGAGGAGTAAGTAAGAATGCACATGCTTCCTGTGTGTGTATTTGAATTTGTTTTTTTTTTGCATTATTTACCTAAAAGAATTAATTTTAAGTAGGTACTTACCAAACCTTTTCCCCCTTATTAAAAAATAAGGTGTAAGTCAGTCTTGTAACACCCAGGTATTAAGATAGCTCCAGCCATGCTCCAGCCCTTTTTGTTTATATGACATTAGAAAGTGACGGATATATTTTAATCCTAGGTTTAACTATACTTGACTTACACCTTATTTATTAATAAGACGGTTTAAGTTTACGTTATAGATAACAAATAAGTAGTAATGTTTTATCTGTACCTATTTATACTCTTGTTATACGTGCCAGTTGGCGCAGTTGGTTAAGGTTCACTTTACGCGCCGCAGGTCGTGGGTTCGATTCCCACACAGAACATGTATTTGTGTGCATGAACATGTCTGTATGTCCTGAGTCTGGGTGTAATTATGTATATTAAGTATGTATTTACAAATAAAAAGTAGTATATGTATTATATCAGTTATCTGGTTTCTATAGTACAAGCTCTGCTTAGTTTGGGATCAGATGACCGTGTGTGAGGAATGTCCCAGGATATTTATTTATTTATTTTTATAGTAACCGTCTTCGCATGCGGATTAAACATTTGACACAGTTTGTTCCGGCCTCCTTACTTACGTAGTAAATATTTAGTAATCTGTGTCCGAACCTACGGAACGGCTGGACCGATTTTAAGGAGACTATCACAGGTAGATAGCGTATATTATAAGAAGGAACTTAGGCTCATTTTATTTTAGAAAAATAATAACGGGGTTCCGCGCAAAAAATTCAAACTGTAGGTACGCGCAGGTGAAACTGCGGGGGTACCAAAATAATGCACACTATAAATGAATAATGTGTAGATAGCAGACTCTCACTATACTGACGATCTTCAAAACAATAGGCCTTGATTTTATCTCTAAACTAACACTCCGCCCCGCCGTTTTACCTGCGTCCTCTTCTTTACCCACTGGATGGAGGGATGGAATTTCTAAAATCCTTTCTTAGCTTACAAAAGGAACTAATGTATTCCAATTTTTGAGTTAATACAGACGTAGTAAAATCCTCCCCTTAAAACATTATTACCCCTTTTTGCCCTACTAGGGGTCGATTTTCGCGAAACCCAAAAACACGTGTTTTTTTATGTTTATACGATGTATTAAACCGTGTTTTAAGTTAATCGGACCGCGCGGTAGGTTTATTCCATACAAACTTTAACACCTCCTAAACCCCCTTTTAGGGGTAGTTTTAAAAATCTAATAATGAGAAACTGTATTATTTGATTAGATAAGTAATAGTTGTATGCTTGTTTGCCACCTTAGTGGTATAAAAAAAAAAAAAAAAAAAAAAAAATAGTGCTAAGTTTCAAATTTATAAACCCAAGGAATAAGATTTTTCAAGAGAAAAAGAGCGCGACGGACTGAGTGAGCGTTGAAACATGACGTCACACGCATCAAGTACCGGGCGGTCGAATCCCGCGTCGCGCGCTCATTTAAAAATTCTATATCTCGGAAAGTAATTGTCGTATTGAAATAATTCTTTCACATATATTTTTTATTTTCTACAGAAAATGCGATGAGCTAAAATTCAAAATTAGTGAACATTCTTCATTCACAAGATAATAAAATTACAATCAGTCTTAAGGTATAGGAATAAAGTTTCTTGATAAACTCAAAACATCATTGTTAAGGTTTGATTTTGGTTGGATTCCTTTGCAATAGTGGCAAGAGAAGGTTCTTTTCGACCTTTAGTTCCCTCTTCGCATCACTTCTTCTAGGGCCATGTTTTTTTTTTTTTTTTATTTATCTCAGGCGACTGCAGTCAAAAAACTTGGCTGCCTGGAAAAAACTTTATGCTGGCTTTTCTAAAAATCCATCCGCCAATGACCGTGCGAGGGCAGGTTTCGCCCTGCCGAGAGTGGTGATGAATAGGCTGGTCAGTCCACAGATCATATAGAATATGTTGTATACACAACAGATAAGACAGCTACACGGGATTGGTGAGAGTTATGTAGTTTACGGTTATTCAACACGATTTGGAGTGTGGCGCTGCTGCGCTGTATTTAGTGCTTGACATTGATGTTTGTATCATATCGATATCGATACTGCTAGTGTTGTATATATGTCGATAGCAGTGTCTGTATTTAGAATTTTTGATATTTCAATTTAAATAATGAAATAAAACCAGTTTAAATGAATCATTTTTTTATTTTCCTTGTTTTAAAAATTTGTTGTGAGCTATTTTATAAATGTCACGAATATTTTCACCCATTTTTTTTCAGGACTGCCCCATTCAATATTTTATTTATGCTCGTACACCAATTGTGTGTAATGTGTATTTTTTTGTGTTTGAAATATGTATTAAATTATTTATAAAATCTTTCTTATGAATAGGGCAGCCCATCCAATTAAAATAATTTTCAAATCTACACATATTATATGCTTAATACAATATTTATTTTGTGGCATGCATCTGATAATTATTCATATAATAAATTTTGAAAATTCCACAATAAAAATTTCTCTCCACAATAAGGTTTCTTCCCTTCAAATTCATTCTTTCCCTAAATCCAATTAGTTTATGTCTGATCTGCCCCTATTTATTTACCAAAGACCCTCTGTATATATATTATGTAATAATACAATAGGTACTTTAAAGTTTTTATGGCATCAAGCCATATGTTGCTGTTAGTTTTTACAGATCCTCTTAGTTTTCCGGGAGCTTGACCACCTCAGGATCAATTACAGCTATCAATCAGCATGTCAAAAAACTGGATCACATCTGCAGTATTTGGATGATGGTGTTTGGATGATCTCTTCATCATTGACCCTTTTATCTGAAACCATGACAAAATTATTTATAAGTATAAATAATATAAAACTAGTATTTGACCCCGGTTAGCATGGTTCATATGGTGCTACCTATCACACTGCATTTGTGGGTTCAATTTCCACCCTGGGCAGACATTTTTGTGCATGAACAATGAACATGTTTGTTTGATATGAGTCTGGTTGTAATTATTTACTGTAATATTATAAGTTTAAAAGTTTGTAACTCAAATACACATAAATGGCTGAACGGATTTGGATGAAACTTGGAACAAAGATTAGTTTTGTAGGGGTATGCCCTGGGATAACATATAGGATACTTTTTACCTTGGGAAAAGATAAGATGGGAACGCTGGTAAAACCTCGGGGAACTGCTAGTTATCTATACAGGTCGTTGTTTTGGTCAGCGACAAGCGACTTAGGGTCGATAATACAAATGATACTGGTGTTAAAAAAAATATAAAAAAAAATACTTTATTTTTTTTAAATAATAAAAATTAAAAAATTAAAATTTTGAAAATCATGTAATAAGCTAAAGTGTAGACATAATACTCAACGGGAGTACGAGGGAGTAAAGGGGTGGGGCGATGGCGGCTTGCGCCTAGCTCTAGTCTGTGCACGTGCCTAGTAACCATACTTTGCGGTAATTTTATTTCAAATTGAATAAGGTATTTCTCATCATATGTATAGTATGTATTGGAATTAAGTCCATTTTTGGGGAATATATATTTTGTACTACCGCTCCTGGGTCGCTTGTCGCCGACCAAAACAACACCCTGTATGTGTATGTATTTAAAAGATAATCAACTCACCAAATGTTGCTGTCTATCTCAATATAGCTGCCATGCGCTCACTAAACACTTTTCCAGTAATGCTAACTTTTTTATTTTTTCAGGTATAACATGTTCTTCTGTAACTTTGTGTAATGTTAGAATTTGTCCAATTCCAGTCGTTTTGGTAGACTTCAATTATGTCATCCCTCTTTGCCTGCAATTATGAGGAACTTGTTATTTTATATTAAATTAAAAAGACTGACAAAATATATAATCCGTTACTATCAACCATGGTATTGGGCTTCTTCTCATCAAGTGATTTAGGTTATGTTATTATAGACTGTGGTAAACTAATTCACCAACCTAGCCGAGTGTAGTAGGTTGGGAGACGAAAAACACCTTCAAAACTGAATGTAGATCTCTTTATAATGATACATTATTGAAATTAATAATTGTGTTCTTACCTCGACAATAACTGGTTCTGTTAGCTGTCCAGAAGTTATTTCATCAGAGCTATAAGATGCTCAAAATGTTTGATTGAAACTTTTCTGTTTGCAATTGTTCAAATTCAAATAAATCAACGCCAAAATTTTAATTCAAACGCAAAGTATTATGTTTAGAACACGAAAGAAATAACAACGAAAACATCTGTCAAAACACCGGCGTTTAAACTGAATGTAGTTACTATACCAGCAAAATGGCGGCCCTCTGTCAACCAATAGCGAGGGCCGTTTCTCTTGAACGCGTCTGAAGTTTGAGCGAATCGTAAAATCAAGACCAATTGTATGAGCTGTCATAGCCCTGGGTCAGTCTTGGGTTATTCACTCTCGTAGCCTGTGAAGCATCAAGTAGGCATCGTAACCATAGTCTATGGTTTTAGTTGGAGTTAGTGTGAAATTCCCCCTGATTGTTTGTATGTGGCCGACATATACTTTGATCCGAATTTAGGCTCCTCTGTCTTCGTAATAGTTACTGTCTATAGATGACAATATAAGTTCATGAATTCGTCGACCCGTAGCTAGTAGAAGGAGAATAGCTACGTGTCTAGATACTTGAAAAAGGCTATTTTTGTTGATGTTGCATTTTGATAGCCATTCTAAGAGATCAGATACCGCCCAAATTGGTTTTCTGGGTTTAACTGGTTTTTCTAGACTATACTCTATTTCACATAGGATGAGTCGTCAAGATCAAGGGGTTTTTATCAATATCCAGTGAAATTCCATTTGATTACTCTGAAATAGTACTCACAATATTTCATGATATCTCGCTCTATCATAGTATTCCTTTATTATAACGAAATGAACATTAACCATTGAGAAATCTAATAAAATACAATGTGTCACCGAACTCATGCTATTAGAAATCTACTATAATGGCCTTGAGAATATGTTTTACTGGTGGGTGCGATCTCACTTGTTCGCTTATTTCAGGGTTTGCAAAAGTACAAACAACGGATTTGTGTGTGAGTATGGTATTAAGGGCAAGATGTAAATCCGTATGTAGATGCCCTAGGAACAGTGCTAAATCTGCGGGCGTGAGGTCACATGTAGTGACGTTATGTTTAGTTGCCCATTTGGCCATCTGATCCATGCTAAGTGATAGGTTTTGAGGCTGGATTTCCTCCATGAAGATTCTAGTTACTGAATAAGTGTGGTTGGCCAATTCTTTATTAATTTAGATCAACCTGTACCGACCATACCCGCAAAGTTACTTTCCTTGTATTAGCAGGCGGGTTGCCCGTGCGAAGTTCTATTAAGTGATTCTGCAGATTGTAGAGTTTGAGAGGTGGATGATACGCAATTACTCTCAAAGCTGGTTTCCAGAAGGTTTTCTACAACGAGGAAAGTTCTAGTGCTGGACTCGAGGTGTTGCAGGACTCTCGGTATGAGAGCCGGAGGTGGAATCACCCAGGCCAGGTTGTAGTTCCAAGGGCGGCTGAAAGCGTCCGTGAACAGGCTCTTGCGATCTCTCACATCTTCACTCACATACCGAGGTACCACTGCAGATTCTTCGGAAGCAAATAGAGCTATCTGGGGCGTTCCCATTTTTTTTGGAATATCTGATTCAGAATGTGTGCGCTTAAGTGCTATTCTGGTTGGGAGCTCATCCGCGATAAGCTGTCGGCTATCCCGTTGTATCTCCCTAGAAGACATTTGCAATTATAGAGATATGTTTAAGATTTTGGCCAGATGTAGGATTCTGCTCGCTGTTTTCAAGAGCCTTCCTAATTTCGTCCCCCCCCCCTGTTTTGTCTATAGAGAATAGTTTGTGACGACCCGTTGTTGGGGACCTGTGTGCAGCTCTTTGTAGGGTTCTGCAATGGAGGCGACCGAGAGGGACTTCCTCTGAGGCAAAATTAAGTGTTCCTAGAATGATTTTAGCCCTTTTCCAACTCCATTGGCTCTTCCGAAGAAGATCCTTGATTATTATTATTATTTTTTGAATCGCAAGATCTTGTGGTCTGAGAGGTAGACGGTGGTCCGCATTCCATGTTCTCTCAGTAATTGAGCGACCCAGTTCATGATCTTTACGAATGCTGACGGGGCACTTGCAAGACCAAATGGAAGGCAAGTCATGTGGACGAACTGTTTTTGGTGAACGAATGTCAAATATCGATGATGACCTGCCTGATGAGTGGACGTGTAGTGGGCTTGAGAAAGATCTATTTTGATCATAAAAACCTTCGGTTACAGATGTGATGGTATTTTGTGAACATTGATTAGGCGAAATCTTGGGGTAGCAACGAAAGAGTTATTAACCGATGACATGTCCGATTTCTTTCTCAAAGTGTGTATCCGATGGTGGAATATCGTGCAATACTTCATTAAGAACTTTATTAGGAGCTTTTTAGAGTTGTCTTCTTTGTTGTATGACTTCAGCTCTTCTTCGCATGTGTACTGGAGTAAAGAGTCAGAAATTGTTTTGAATTTTGAATTTGGTCCCAGTAATTCTTTGTTAATTTCGATCCTTGCTTCTGGGCTATTGTTCTGGCAGCATTCTTCAAATGTTTTTTGTTGCTGTAGTAAGCCATGACATATAGCGCCAAGGGCACCATCGAAACGCTCTAGCACGGTTACGCTTTGCCAGTAGGGTGTCGCTAGGGCCAGGTGGGAATTAACCTTCAGAGTTGTGAAAACCGGGGTGGCTTGGAATTGTCTTTGCAATTCAGCGTATCTAATGTGCTTCCAATTATCCAGGTCGAGCCTCTGGCAGTCCGATCCCTGTTTGGCAAGTGAGGGATCTGCTTTATTGATTTTTTGTTCAGATTCGGTTATTTGTGGTGAGAAGTCTATGAGGTGCATATCTGATTGCTGTAATTCGAGTAGTTTTATTTGAGCTTCGGATATCTGTTTCCTGATTAAGTGGCTGGTTTGGTAAGGCTTCGCAAGTAGGGGCCCAAACGTCTATGCATTCAGGTAGGCAATCATTTTGGTCGACTTGTGTACTGTCTGCAAATGATTGATTTAGAGAGTCGTTGGGGCTGGGGTCTACCGCAGGTCCATCATTATGATGTTTCTCCAGGTTGTCCTGGATTGAACGTAGTGCGTTTTCCTGTTTGGCAGACATATTGAGGAGTTCTCTAAACATTTCATTCTGTTTCTCAACTATTTGAAGATAGATGTCTTCAGCAATAGGTTTGGTTGTGCTCCTACGTTTAGGTGTAGAGTGTTCCTCTTGGCGTTCAGAGGTATGTTTCGAGGCACTGGACGACACGGAAATGGACGATTCCGCTCTGTTATGGTCAGGTTGTAAAAGGGTTCTTTCCAATCCCAGCACTTCTGCAGCTTCATGTCTGGATATAATCTTGGGTCTTAGTTTTTTAATGGTGTCCATAAAGGGATCGTAACTTTCGCAATGTATTTTTTCCATTATGTTATGTGGCGAGTACAATAGAGTTCTGCCGAAAGACCAGTCTAATAGTTTTTAATTCTCTGAACGACCGTTCTGAAGCGCTGGAGGAGTCGGGTTGGTAAACGCGGACTAGTTCCAGTGTTGGTATACCAAATCTTAATTTTTTGCCTGTTTCAGGAGAGATGGTGTTCCCGAACAGTTCTTTGAATGAGTAGTTTCGTACGACCCATGAGCGCCATTCTTCTGGGTAATACTTTTGTACTATGCCGACTACCGCTCTGAAAAATTTGTGATCCCCTTCCATAGGAAGGTGGGACGCAAGGTCACCCATTGTTGTCAGCGATGTCATCTGCAATGAAAGAACAACTTATGCAGTGATAGCAAAACTTATACGACAAATGCGTAAGCGTACGACATGCGGCATATTAGTTTGAACCGACATGTCACGTATCCGTTTGAAACGACGTGCTACGTATCAGTATGAAACGACATGCTACGTATCAATATGAAACGACATGCTACGTATCAGTATGAAACGACATGCTACGTATCAGTATGAAACGACATGCGCCGTATTTTTTTTTTTTTTTTTTTTGTATTTTTAATTGACAGCACTTTAAAGATAACATACAATAAACACAAAACAGCAATAAATGTAAAAATAAGATTAAAAAATAGGTAAGTATACATATACAACACAGCATAATTAAAAAGGACGGTAGATATACATTAACCACAACACATAAAAAGTAAATTTTTTTTTTTTTTTTAAACTTTTGTCGCCGTAAATTCGGATGGTGTGCCGTCAAAAAGGATATCCAGCTCAGCATATGCTGTTGAAATCAACAGCGCTGATTTTCAGCTGGTTCCTCTAGTGATCACGGACGAAGAGTACAGTAAACAAGGAAAATAAACTCGTGAAGTAAGATAAATAGTTAAAAACATATACTCATATAAAATTGTGATACATAAAATAATAATAATAATAATGCATAAAGCTAATGATAATTTACTACAAATAATAATATAATAGATACCCACAGTTTTTCCAAAAAAGAAGATAAATTAAAAGAAATAGTGATCCAAAAAGCTGCCACTACTCATCGATGAGTAAAGGTAAGAGTTATGTTATATTTAAATGTATGTTATATTTTAAATATGAAAGCCATTCTAATACCTACCGTAATTAGTAGTCATAACCGTAATTAATAGTCATAATAGAATTAAAAAGTACATCAAAATAAATAAATTCATTATCAAAACCAGGAAACTCATAAAATGTAAAGAAAGTTTCTCTAAAAATATAAAACTTAGGAAAGAACGTGTAGGACTAATTACTCAATTAAAAACATGTAATAGTAGTTTGCAAAATATGAGGTTACTAGCAGCGAGACCCGGCGTTGCTCGGGTTAAATACATCGCATGTTTAATGGTATAAAAAATATATAAGGATACATTTTTTAACATATTATAGATTTCTATTTTCGATATTGAGAGACTTTCCAGAACATTCAAATAGTTTGTTCTTTTTTACTCGACTGCAATCACTATTGAACTGACGAAAAGTCACTGAATTTCGATTTATATACCGAAATTTCCAGTACCAGATTACTCTAGAATATTTAGATGTACATCACTTCGATTTGGTTTTTATAGATCAATCACTCGTACACATTTTGGAACTTTCCAGACCAATCCAAAAATTCTCGATCATAATAAATTGCACTCATTTATGAACTTCCCAGATAATTCGGAAAATTTCTAGAACGTTCTCGAACATTCTAACTCGAAAATAACAGTTTTGGGACATTTTGGAACTTTTTTGATAAAGCCAGAAATTTGTAGAACTTTCTCAAACATTCTATATCGATTAGGTATAATAGTTTGCATTCATTCTAGAATTTTCTAGATCATTCCAGATATTTGTTGAACTTTCTAGAACACTCCAGATAAATTATAACCATTTTACTCATTTTGGAACTTTCTAGATCATTCAAGAAATTTCTCGAACATTCTAAATCGATCATAATCAATTGCATAAATTTTGTAACTTTCCAGATCATTCGGAAAATTTCTAGAACGTTCTTGAACATTCTAACTCGATAATAACAGTTTTGGACATTTTGGAACTTTCTAGATGAAGCCAGATCAATTATAACCGTTTTACTCATTTTGGAACTTTCTAGATCATTCAAGAAATTTCTCGAACATTCTAAATCGATCATAATCAATTGCACTCATTTTGGAACTTTCCAGATCATTCGGAAAATTTCTAGAACATTCTCGATCATTCTAAATCGATAATAATAAATTGCACTCATTTTGGAACTTTCCAGATCATTCGGAAAATTTCTAGAACATTCTCGATCATTCTAAATCGATAATAATAAATTGCACTCATTTTGGAACTTTCCAGATCATTCTTGAAATTTCTAGAACGTTCTCGAACATTCTAACTCGATAATAACAGTTTTGGACATTTTGGAACTTTCTAGATGAAGCCATAAATTTGTAGAACTTTCTCAAAACATGCTATATCGATTATAATAGTTTGCATTCACTCTAGAATTTTCTAGATAATTCCAGATATTTGTTGAACTTTCTAGAACATTCCAGATCGATTAAAACCGTTTTACACATTTTGGAACTTTCCATTCCAGAAATTTTGAGATCTTTTCAGAAGTCCTCATGCGTTAGAAAAGGACAGCAATATATGTTTTAACATTTTCGCCACCCACAACCACCCCCTTCCACCCACCGCGACCAAACTCCCTTACTACCACCTGGAGACCAAGGGGTATTTACCACCCCAACGGGAAGTTGATTGGGGTTGGTGGTGATAGAGAAAACTGCGTATTTACGTACCCACAAAAGCATTTTATATATATTATTAGATTATATGACACTGACATGCTGCAGTTACAAACAGATCTGAAGCACAAGGAGGATTTAATTAATGGTTTAGCATGCAGATATAACAGTGCTAAGAAAGAGATCAGCGAGCACATAGTTGCAGTCACAAAAACTGGTGGACATGTGCAAAAATCATATGTAAAAATCAATCGTAGGAATCAATGGTAGTGTGTCATCGGGATCCTTAGTCAAATTAGGCGTACCTCAAGGTTCGATTTTAGGCCCATTTCTGTTTCTAGTTTACATAAATGACCTACCCTACATGGTGAAAGAACTATCAGATGTCGTTTTGTTTGCAGATGATACGTCTCTGATATTTAAAGTAGACAGAAAAGACAAAGACCTTTTAAAAGTTAACCGCGCTCTGAAAACTGTGTCTCAATGGTTTGCCGCCAACAATCTTATGCTAAATTCTAAAAAAACTAAATGTATAAGATTTTCATTACCAAATGTACCAAAAGTTGATACCAATGTTATTGTGGACGGTAGTAAACTTAATGTAGTAGATAAGACTGTTTTTCTTGGTCTGACCATAGACTGTAGATTGCAGTGGGGTGCTCACCTGGAAGCCTTAGGTGGTAAACTGAGCTCCGCTGCTTTTGCAGTCAGCAAAATAAGGCAACTGACGGACATTAATACAGCCAGATTAATTTATTTTGCATATTTTCATAGTCTTATGTCTTACGGTCTTTTGCTGTGGGGCTCTGCCGCAGACTTGGAATCAATTTTTGTATTGCAAAAAAGGGCAATTCGCGCCATCTATTGTTTGGGTTCTCGCGAGTCTCTGCGAAAGGTATTTCCGGAAATTAATATATTAACTTTGCCCTCTCAGTACATTTTTGAAAATATTATGTATTTTCGTAAAAACATTAATTTGTTTCCAGTCAATAGTGATTATCATGATAGAAACACTAGAAACAATGACAAAATAACTGTGCCTAGATTTAGATTAGCTAAAGTAAATAAGTCCTTTCTTGGGAATTGTATCCGATTTTACAATAAAATTCCTCGTAGCGTGACCAGTATGTCCTTTTTTAAATTTAAGGAATATATCAAAAAGCGGTTGTTGAGTAGGGCCTATTATAAAGTGTCTCACTATATTGACGACAAGGATGTATGGAAGTAGCTTCTCTCTGCACCTGCTTCACTTAGCAGCTAGTTCAAGGTCCATTTTAATTCAAAGTAATATAATAAGTTATGTTTTTTTTAGGTTACAGATAGGTAATTACTTATTGTAATTAATTCAATTCAATGTTCTTCATTTATTTGTTTTGATATAAATTCATCGATATATTATGTCTGTCAAATTGTTATATTCTATTCCATATAAATTATATTTAATCTAATGTTGTAAATAGTCACAGTGATAACAAATTGTGTGTTTAGTAGTTTCCCTTTAGTATTTTTTTATTTCTAAGGTAGACTTAAGTAAGTCATGCTCACTTTAAGGTCTCTGCTTGCGGCGGCGTCGTGTGACGGGTCGCTCACTTCCCTCCAATATGGCGAGGAGGGCGATGGCTGCCACACGCGTCATACTTGTGAACAGGTGCTGCTTGTGGGGGCTGGTCTGCTTAAGTTTGCCATTTATTTATTTACTTATTAAATATAGATACAGACTACTTTGTAGTTTTGCCGCCTCGCCGGGGCACGCAATTGTTGTCAGTGCGATTAGAATGTAAATATTATGTAATGAATCTAAGCTTGTTTTGAAAAGAGTAATTGCTGAGTTTAT
This sequence comes from Polyploca ridens, assembly GCA_951394255.1. Lineage (NCBI taxonomy): Eukaryota > Metazoa > Arthropoda > Insecta > Lepidoptera > Drepanidae > Polyploca > Polyploca ridens. Next base: position 5,616,774 of record OX596245.1, on the reverse strand, counting down.
TGCCGGCTCTTCTCAGCAAATGCAACCTTCCGAACCGGTATTAGAGTATTAGAGTCAGACTTTTCATAAGTGCCTGCAAAGGTCTATTTGAATAAATGATTTTGAATTTGAATTTGAATTATAATGAGTGATACGTAGGTAAATGTTATAATTCTGTGATATGCGATGACCACCTAAAAAAATACAACACCCACCCATCACGACAAGATAATCCAGATACAAGCTTAAGATACCGATAATTGTCTTTTAAACAAAAATATCCTAAACTTAACCCTAAAATTACATACGCTTTTCAGATCACGCATCAGTCTATCAGTTTGAAACGACATAAACCGTGCTATATTGAAACGACATGCGGCATATCAGTTTGAAACGACATGCTGCGTATCAAATCGAAACAACCTGTGGCCATATTTAATATATTCGAATGATACAATACGACTTTCGATATTGATACGACGTCATGCGATATGACAAGTTTCAGAGTCAGAATGACACTTAATGTTATCCTAGGCATGCGACGGTGCAAGGACGCGTCATTTCATTATTGCCATAGGTCATCGCATTGGTGATATAAGATGCACCATTATAGTGGTAGGTTGTCAGTCATGTTGCACTTACTTTTATTTCAGATGTGTGTCTTGGTCAGAATACAAAAGCGTACTGACCACTCGAGCGCGCAGCCAACGTCAAATGATAGCATCAACTTGAAGTTAGGCGAGTGACGAATCAACATGGCGATTGCATGGGTATTCGTACGAACTTCAGTATAGTAATGTCAGAATGCAAGGTGTAATCTCAAGGTGGATCAAGCCGTTCAGGCTCAAACACCTAAATAACTAACTTTTTTTTCACAAACTTGTAAGATTTGTTCGCAAGAATTATACTCCTGGAACAAGTTTTATGAATGCGAAATCATGAACCTAGCGAAGCGGCCGCGAGTGATCAGCGGAATTTACCGACTGATAACCGACGGCTCTGATGCTGTCTCTCTTTTTTCGCAGTCAAACATTACGTTGGATGAAACAACAAGCTTTTAGACTATGCTTGCGTTGAAGTTGCGCCGGCCACAGAGGGCCGCCTTAAATAGATACGCGTGAAAAAGATAACCCTCCCTTTGCAGTCGGGAAAAAAACAATAATTGCGAACACAATACAGTGGACCCCCGGTAATCCGGCACCCGCTGTAATCTGACATGTCTATTATAAGAGAATGGTGCATCCTACAACGAACTTTTACTTTTGAGAAGACTGAGGGACAGAGCTTTGGTATCGCGTTTCAACAATGTTAAACAAAAAAAAAATGATATTTTCATGCTTCATAAATTGATTGATTCATATTATGATTTTGATTCATAGTTTTTGATTATTTTAGTACATATGTACAATTTTGTTTGTACACAATTATTTCTGTAAAGTTCAGTTAAAGTTTCAGCAAAGTTAATATTTTATGTTTTATAGCATTAATAACGGTAATTTTATAATAAAAGAAAGCTCTCTATTGTGTTGTTTATTTTACTAAATTCGACATACATAATGAAGATTTGTACTTCAGAGTAGGTATAACATATAGAATCTTATCATTGGATCTGTAATTTGCCGGATTACAAGGTACAGTATTACCCAACTTATATGGCGCGTCTGGGCGCGTCGTGAATCTTCGTTCGTACAGAAAAGAAAGTACGGCCGCGAAGATTAACGAAAGAATGCTTAAAACTTAAAATCAACCTTAGATCACTACTATAAGGTTCATAATACACTGCAGCTCTTAGTTCCGTCTCATTCGCAAGCCACGCCCTTCCGCAAGGCGCGCGCTAACATGACGGAAGCTGTCGGCCAATAGCGTTTCCGGCGCTTTGAAAATGTATCTTCTGCGCAGGTACATCGGTAAGCCATATTAATTGGGTACTACTGTACTCTTTTGTAAAAAAATCCGGACTATAGGGGGTCTTAGACAGTAGGTACTCTATAATTCGACAAATTCGATAGTTTGACACTGCCCTGCAAAACGTTTGTCGGATTACCGCGGGTCTACTGTACCTATACACATTGATACGTAAATGCATACATATTACATACACGTATAAAAAAAAAATGGAATCCCCAATAGACTTATCATTGTGAATATTTTGCAATTCCAATAATATTACATACACGCGAGTCGAATTAATAACATTTTTTTTTAAAAGTTAGTTTTAATCCTGTCAAAATGATCTGGTGGGCTTATCCTTAGTTTTGAAATCATTGGGTATAGACCTTTGTTTGACCACCCACAATCTCTCCTATTAGAGATTATACTTACCACCATGTGCCACCATGCCATGGTGGCACTTATTGGTAAGTAATATTAAAACAAGAAGGAAACTAAAACAAGAAGAATGTTCACAATATTTACTAAGAAAAATAAGCTAGCAAAGCTACAATTTTAGTAGGTACTAGGTTAAGTAGTCATTTACTTTATTTTTTGGCACCATCGTACTGCCTACTATTATTATAAATTCGAATGTTTGTGTACATTTAACTTTCAACTCCATAACGGATACCTATATGGATTTTCATGAAATTACTTAAAGTACCTACTTGAGGTCCTCGAATAAGGCATAGGATAGGTAAATTATATCTCGGTAACGTAAGTGAAACCGGCATGTGAAAATGGCATTTCTTTTCAGCAGGGTGTTATAAAAATTAAATCAAACGAAAATGCTGATATCTCTGAGATTAAATAACAAAAGGCAGATGGAGTAGGTATGCAGTCCATATTTTATCATGATTTTCTTACTTTCGCATGTAGGTATACAATTTTAGTAAGTTTTTTGTGAAAGTATGAATCATATTACAACCAAATTGCAGTCATAATGGTTAGAACCACAACAAAACTCAAAGTTCGTATTATTTAGTTTTATCGTAACGAACTATTTCTAATACAAGTTCGTCATTTAGCGCCAAGGTTCTTAATCGTCGGTTAGAAAAACGTAACAGTCGAACCCTAGCCATTGCAAAATTTAAAACATCATGTAGCGGGCTTTTTAAATATTTAGGAAAACGCCTAACTATACGCGAGCAAATTTTATACAAAAATAAATGCGTATAACCATCTGGGAATTCTTTGACTAGCTCTTTCCATCTTATGTCACTCCATACTTGATAGGAAGAAGATAATAATCTGTAAAAAAAAAATTAATTGCTATTAGCATGCAAAATCTTATATTTATTTATTTATACCATTAAGCAAAATCATATTTCAATTGCCATACAAAGTACTGAGCCCAACTCAACATACACCTACCCACAGCTACCAGCTACTTGCTTGTAAACACACTATTGGCTATTGTGTAGAAAAATCTTACTTTTTAAATATTTTCTTCCGTAATTTATTCAATTTCACATCTTGTTTTACAAATATTTGTACATGAAGAGTACTGTACCAAAACAATTGCAAATAAATATGCTGTTGCTCCATATCTTCTTCAAGTTTTAACCAAACTGGTTTATCTATTTTCTTATTCATTAGTTCTTCTATAGGTAGTCCTGAATATTCTATAAGAAGATTTATAAACTTGGTTGCAAGAGGTAAAGTCCACTTGAGTCTTTTTTTCTCTGGCTTCCCTGTAAAATATGAATGAATGTATTGAAGGCATTGTGTTTCTCCAATTCAATTTTTAAGGGTAGAAAGAGTGGCAAAGCTTTTATGGAAAATAATTTGATTCAATATTTACTTGAAACTTTGTATTCATGCATTTCAACACAATTAATGAAACGCATATCCTCTGTTTTCCAAAATTCAACCTAAGACCTGTCCTGTAAGGACCACTCTGATAAAGAGATCAATCCGGAGCTAAAACCATAGGTCATAGAACCATGAAAGAATCAATGGCGAGATCAATACATTGACTTGTACAAAAAAATATTTTAGAGTTTTGAATCACTTCCAATGTTGAGATTACATTACCAGCAACGTATTAATATACATGAAATATTTTATAAACCCCGCAAAACATAACAACATAAAAAAGTAATTAAAATAAAATTAAATAATTTTTTTTTTTATTACTTTTAATTTCGTCATTTTTGTTTTTCTTAAATTCACTAGAATTGGACCAAGGTTTTGAAATGTTTTTCCTCTGACACCACATCCGTAGCTCGTATCAATAAGCCAGGCCGTCACACATATTTGTCCCATTATCTTGAAAACTACTGTATCATTTTGAGTGTTTCTTAAATGCCTTAGAATTTTACCAAGGTTTTGAGATGTTTTTCCTTTAACACCACACCCGTAGCTCCTATCAGCAAACCAGGCCGTCACACATATTTGTCCATATCTTCAAAACTACTGAACCAATTTCGATGAAACTTGCACTGTTCCCTAAGTTGGAGTAAATGTAAACCAATAAAAATGGTTACAATCCGATTAATATCTTCGGAGATATGCGTGGACAAACATACATACATACATACACCTATGAAAACTTACGTGTCGAATTGATAATCTCCTTTTTTTGAAGTCGATTAATAATGGTTTTGGTCACGATTCGCAGGCATGGCATAGAATGTCGCATTTTTATCCCGGTGATCTAAAAATATTTCATATGCCTCAAGATATCCCTTAGGCACCAAATATCAATAATAACGTCATTTATATGCCTCTAAAAAATCTTTTTTTTTGTACAAATCATGCCATGGTTCTTAGCTTTACCTCTAAGGGGGATAAATCTTAGCATGATTACAATTATTTCGACGGTCATACATGATGTATAAGACATGTCCGATTATACGTAGGGACCGTCAATTTGATTAGCTTGTAGGATTACAAATATTTGATTTTAGGACTTCATGTGGAGAAGAGGTCTTACCATGAAACGTCCAATGCATTCGTTTATAGATTCCCCTGGGTTCTCTGCTTAGTATAGTGGATAAAAAGACGACAGCATGTCTTGGTTGATGGTAAAAACAAATATTCATAATTTTTTCTTCTGTTGGTGAATATGCTCCTTTAACTGGACCACCAAAATATGTCATTATGTGTTTATATACTTGGTAAAGTGCTCTTTCTAAGCCTCTGGCTAAATAAGCTGTTACATAACGTCTTGCTCGTTCTTCAGCCGTTCTTGGATTTCGACTTTTATCTTTATTCCTCCATCGCGCTAGACATATCAGCTTGTCGGGTAAGTCAAATTTCTGGTAAAAAGTAATTTTGAAACAAAAACTTAATAGTAGCATGTATATAAAAATAATTGTTAAGTTATTAATATTACTAAAATAGTGTGAAAATAATGTTTTAATTCTGTCTAATTACAGTTCATTAAGGAATTATGAGACAAGTAGGCAGGGTGGATGATGCACATACCTTTCTGAACTTGCGCCAATTCTTCTTTATTCGATCATTCTCTTCTTTACATATTGAATCAGTGCGATACTGCTCTAATTGGTTGTCATTATTATCTTTCAATGTGCGCGTAAGGCTACATGACTGCTGATACCAGGGTTGCTCCCAAGTAATCTCTTTTCCACTTAACTTGTCTATTAGTAACTGAAATAATTTTTGCTATGTTATAAACTGGTGGAGATAAAGCTAAAGTATACTTATCGTAAATCATTTAAAAATCTACCAGCAAGTGTAAGTCAGACTCGCTTATGGAGGGTTCTATAGAACAACTTATTTATATTATTATTGCTGGACAATTCCAAATATAATAAATATTTTTAGGGTTCCGTACCCTCCAACAGGAACAACTAAGCCTACGACGTCTGTCTGTCTGTCACATGGCTGTATATTTTTAACGGTTTTTACAGTATACGTATTACTTTGGCCTCTCACTTGACAAATGTTATGTAAAGTGTTTTTTTTTATGCAAAAGCTAGGTACATCATGCAACAAGCTTTAAATATCTAACCTGTATAAACTCCTCATCTTCCTCACGAAGTTGTTCAAAGTACATGAGTACTTTATCCATACATGATGGTTCCGTGATATCATCCACATCGGCAAATATTTCATCGAAATCCATAATTATTGTTTCGCAGATTTCGCTTTTGTTATTGAAGTCCGTGTTGCGTGAAGGAAACAGAGAAAATAAAGTTTTCTGTAAAAAAAATATAGCATGATTCAGTGTTGTCAGATCCAATATCCAAAAATTCGTAGAGCCATGATCTGTTATGTCGTAGAGCTCACCTCTACCATAAAGGAAATCACCGTGAAATCACCATGAAATCACTACGTTCTAGGTTCTCAGCGTTGCCATTAGGGTACGCACTAGTACGCATTGCGTACTCTTTCGTTAGGTAGCGTTCTCAGGTACTCTCCCGCCAATTTGGTACTATTTTATGAGGGGTTTTCTTATGATACCTCTAAGGCCTTATTACACTATTCGATATCAAGCCAGTCTTAGTAAGACTGTCTTAAAATCTAATTAGACAAGCTCGCTATTACACCTTGCTGAATATCGCATGCTAACTCATTTGCAAGGCGGACGCAGCCGGTGACGGTTGTCGCGGTGTCATGGGATGATAACGCATAACTTTTTACAGAGTAGTCAGATTTTGATAATTCTTTTTTATTGGATAGAGTATACCTCGAAGTTGGTCCCATATAAAGGATACAAAAAACCTACCCTAAGGGTGGGAAAATAGGGGTGATCTATTGTTCACTCACAGATTTTAATGCTGAGTTGTGTATTACATCAAAAGATATCAAAAATTAAGTATTTAGTAATTAGTAGATTATACACACAAAAAAATGATAAAATAAAACTTTTTAACAAAAAAATTAAACCACCGAAAAAACGGAAAAGCAAAAAATAATGTTGAATATAACTTGAATTTTATAATGTTTTGCAGTCGGGGATAAATAAACAAATATCACAAAAAAATACATACCTACGTAGGTTATTGGTTTATCCCCGACTGCAAAACCTTATAAAATTCAAGTTATATTCGACATAATTTTTTGCTTTTCAGTTTTTTCGGTGGTTTAATTTTCTTGTTAAAAAGTTTTATATGCTATAAATATGGCATGTCACGGTATACACATCAATAACATTAAAAATCACTTCCTTTTCTTTTGAACAAGCCATTGTGCACGCCACAACAAACAAACACGGACTTTACCCGAGGACTTCACTCTGCCGCCGCCGCGCGCCGACTGAACGGTCTCGCGTGCTAAGTCTTATTACACTACGCGTTATTCAGCAAGCAAGCAAGCAAGCACGGCCGAACCCATTCGGTCGGTCTAATTAGACAGACTACCTTGCTTACTCTTATTACACTTTGCTGAATCTTAGTAAGACTGTCTTGATATCGAATAGTGTAATAAGCCTTTATGATCAAAATACCTGTCGAACTATTGATAATTCGAACCAATTTGAACCTTAAGTAACACAATTTGACAGGTACTTTGACCATAGAGATATCTTAAGAAAACTAGTGTGTTTCTTTTGTATTCCATCATGGAATTTCCATGTTTCGTCCTATGATTCATCATTCTGTGTTACTGTTTGTGGTTTCGCTGTGGTTTGTTTTTGTTATTTCGTGGTTCCTTCGGCTTCGGTGTGCAAACGGCACTTACAAAATGCAATGAATAAACTTACTTTATCTGAGAAATTACTTAAATAATTTTTTATTCACGGCGTACTCAAAAGTTAAGTTTCGGTCTATTTTTAGGTGCTGTGCGTATTCTATCGTGATTTCGTGAAGTTACTCTGGCAACGCTGGGTTCTAGAGGAGGCTATGGCTGTTTTCTTGTTTGCATTAGATTATATTTTTGTACAAAATTAAAGATACCTCAAAAAAAAGTGCTAATTTACGACGCGGGCCGGGCTTGAATGTAGAAGCAAGAAGAATTATCTTATTTCTATGAGAAGTAAGTATTTTTTTATTGTTCTTTCTGTTCTCTTTATCTACGTTAGATTCTATCTTTTCATTTTATTTATTGCTGATTGCAGATATCATCAAACCGCCTAGACTATCTAGACCTAGACAGACCGATATGTAAATGTGTAGGTACATACACTTGCATACCGCTGTTGTTTGACCATCATGGTTTACAAGTTTACATCTTTTCCAGAGTAGTGATAGTAATCAAAGGTTTGTGTTGTGTACGTATTATTTTCAGCGCTAAATAGGTACCTACTTTATCTTGTTAGGACAATATAAAAGGCACTGCATTAGTGTCACTAAATGGATATAAATCAGATTTTAGGGTGTTGATTATCTGTGTGCCAGTATTGTTTAGTTAATGTTAGCTTCCCTTTTCAGATTTGAAACATTCAAATGTAAAAAAATAACCATGTTTACTTCACAAGAAAAAACTCCCAATAAGAAGTCATTTCAGAAGCCAAATATTCTTAGAAGGAAACCAAAAGCCTCATTACCAAGACCTAATATATCAGAACATAATGAATCTCCAAATGAGAAATCTCTAGTCACTGTAAGATGTTTGGAAAAAGAGCTAATTCCAGAGGAACATGCAAATATAACAAATGTTGAGTGCAATAAGATATTTCAAACAATTAGAAAACCAACAAAGAGGATAACTGTTTCAAATATTTGTGAAGAAAATGATGCTAATAAAGTTGGAATTAATGTTAACAGCAACATCACCTTGTATGTAGAAGGTAAGGCACAAATTCATCGCTCGCATACCAAGGGTTCCCGTAGAAACTTATTGGTATGTCAATAGTTTGTTCTTCACGGGAGTCAAGTCTCAAAGATTTTCCCCCTTCTGATTATGTTGTTATACAGGTCGTTGTTTTGGTCAGCGACGAGCGACTCAGGGTTGATAATACAAATGATACTGGTGCTAAAAAAAATATAAAAAAATACTTTATTTTTTTTTAAATAATAAAAATGAAAAAATTTTAATTTTGAAAATCATGTAATAAGCTAAAGTGTAGACATAAAACTCAACGGGAGTACAAACGCGTCGTCAAATGGACTAATAAAAAAGTAAAATTGACCTTATCACAACTATGCCTAAAGTATATTGTTAAATGATATTGCTGCTGTATTGGTTCCGCCTTTAACACAAGCCGCCTTCGCTTTGAAAATGTAGGTAAACAAACAGAATGAAATCAAGGTCCGTCTTATTTTTCTTGAAGTGAAGCAAGTAAAAATTACAAAATTCTTTAAATAAACCATTGCCTAAGCCTAAAGATAATAATTAATCAATAGGTCCAAAAACTTTATATAGGTAAGGTAGGTAGTAGGATTATGAATTTGTACAAAAAATAAAGAATTTTAGAAGAATGACTTACAAATTGATCCTTGCTGTCTATGGAATAACTTGGTTCATGGGTACACGTTCATCAAGGTCAACGGGAAGTACCCTATAGGTTTTGTTTGTGTTGACTGAGAACTAGAAGTTTGTATGTCACAGCAAGTAACATTTAGCGCACTTTGGCGCGGTTCTCCTTATACATCACTGTGGTGTTTATGATGCGTCACAGGAAAGCTGGTGCCATTTCTGTGCAGTGGTGTCTTTACAATTACCCGCTTCTACGTCCAATGATGGTTTCAATTTCACCCTCGAGTAATCCTCAAAAAGTGGGACTGGGCCTGTGGACATTTAATTTTAACACTGGTACATACAAAGTGAAAGTGGTATTCCAACAGCTGTATTTGAGACCTAGGTATCTTCAAAACTGCTTGTTTCCCATATTATTACATATACTATGGTGCCATTGTGGCTAAACAAAGCCTATCCAGCAAAAAAAGGCTATCATGTAAAAAATAAATATGGTAAATAATGTGCTATGATTTGTTTCAGATAATGAAAAATATTTAGAACAAAATCCACTCAATATTGAGTCATTTTTAAATGACAGTGCTGATAAGCAGGTCTGTAATTTTACAAATTATGAATTGTTTTGACTAATATAGGTACATAATATCACAATATTCATGGTCACAACTAACTAGGGAATGCAAAACCGTGGCAAAATGAAAACCGGTTTTTATTTCGGTTATGAGATGAAAAAACCGGTTAACCGGTTTTAAACCGGTTTTTTTAATGTTCGCTCGTTTTTTTTTTCATGTTATTTCTATAGCTCGAATTATAGATAATAACCGTGCCTAAGATTTAAAAATCGCAAACTGAGGAATTATTGTCAGTTAAAGTTAATGAAGTGGGTATAAAAGAAACATCAAAGACACCATCACCATTTGCCTGTCCTGTTCTCTATAATTTGGGATCGGCGCAATATGTACGCTTCTTCTATCCGTTATACCAACATTCACTCGTTTCTTACCAATATCATCTTTCACACAATCAATCCATCTCTTTTTCATAAAATTTATGGAAATAATCGTTTATTTAACTCTGTAGATCAGATACTCGTTTAAATAGACTACACGGTTCGTTTATGTTTCGTAAGTTATAATATTAATTTCACACGTAATATACATGGCATATTGTAGCGGCACAGCAACTTGCGTGTACACTAAAACGTGGTTATTATTATACGAATGTTTTCGTTGATAAAAAAAAAAATAACCTAGTTTTTGCCGTCGTGCAGACGGGTAAAAAATAACACCAATCATGACTGATTGCTTGCTTGCTGTCTGGCAGATACATAAGAGCCTTCGTTGATAGTAGTTGCTCCGATAGCATGACATTAATGCTGGCGTCCCGAAAGGCTCTAAATTATCCCCAACACTGTTCCTCCAGCATATGAATAATATACTCTCTATTGCCAGCATTCATTGCTATGCAGATGAAATTACATGGGACGCTCATTACACGAACCGTGCAAATATCTCACGTTCTATATTGGAGAAAAGGCGCGAAGGACTTGTCTTAAATCGAGAGTACACAAACTAGTGACTCCGATTGGGGTCGACTAAACCTAGTCTATTTCAACCCCACTAAATCACACGCAAGCCTGCAATTCACCGTTGCGAGAAGTCCATTTGCTGTGGCTCCTCATTTCTAGAACATGTCCCTCAACATCACGAAAAGCATTGGGATCCTTCACGTTAATATTTGCAGCGACGTTCTGTTCCAAAGTCATCTACAAGATATCCAAAAAACTCGGTGTGATTAATAGAGCGAAGCAGTACTTCTTATCGAGACAAAGACTGCAACTATATAAGTCGCAAGTCTGGCCCAAATGAAGTAATGCTGTCTTCTGTGGGCACCTGGATACCAGCTTGGGTATTTAGACTCAGTTCAGCGACGTGCCGTTAGAATTGTCGATGATCCCGAGCTCACAAGTGTTTTAAAGCCCCTTATTCTGAGGAGAGACTGCCTTCTTATGTGTGTTCAACCGCTTTTCCAACAGTGTTCTGAAGAATTGATTGACCTGATGCCCAGTTACCTTCATCCATCGTAGTCACCGATGGCGAGTCCATCCTCACACATCGGAACCAAAATGTTCTCATACTGTGCGGTTTCAAAGAAGCTTCCTATCGTGGATGCTCAGGCTGTGGAATGAGCTCCCCGCTTCAAAAAGGTTGAGGGTTGGTAACGTGCGAGTGATAACCGTTATGTTGCAAGAATCTATAGGCTAGAGTAACTGGTTATCATCAGGCGGGCCGTACGCTTGTTTGCTACCTAAGATTTGTAAAAAAAAGTTTTACATGCTTTATATCTATCATAAAAACAATCATTATTTTAAGTTATTTTCTTACCAGCTCAATAAACTACACATCAACACACTTCAGTTCATCACAAAAATACTCACTGCATTGCACTTAGTTTAAAAAACGGCGGCAAATCTACCTTTTTTAGTTTTTCCAAACATTGAAAGAAAAACCGAAAAAAATCGAAAAACCGGTTTTCGTGTTATGTGAAACCGGTTTTTCTTGTTGGTCAAAACCGTACCGAATAACCGGTTTTTCGATTTTCGGTGAAACCGGTTTTCATTCCCTACAACTAACTGATAAGGTGCCCTGTGGATGCGGTTTCAGGGATATGGGATTTTTTGTAATAAAATATCCTTTTGAACCCCATGTATTAAAACTGACATTCTGAAAAGTTTGAAAAATTTAACCATGCGGGGCAAAAAATCTGACATTCAAAATAAATGTATAATGCCCAATGAGAGTAATTTATTTCACATGATTGATAATTTTTTTGATAGAAAACTCATTTCCAAATTATAAGTACTATGCAATCATATGCTATGCATGGGCACAGCATGGGTTGACATTCACTGAGCTGTTTTTTTTTACAAATGTAAATAATAAATTTGGAGGTAGTACTAACTGATACTTATTAGGCGGTTAACACACTGCCACGCACCACGCTGCATGTTGCGTGTCAACGCACCTACACGCGTACTTGCGGGAGTGCAGATCTGCACCATCGTGCGGGTTTTTATACGCACTCACGCGCGTTGGTGCGTTTTGTAGATTCACGGCGGCTCTGACTCATTCCATCGAAAATCACGCGCGGCACTAAGAGAATCGGTGTGCCATACCTTGGATCGCCCCGCACTCACGCGCGTAGGCGCGTGATCTGTATGAACGGGCGAGGATGCATTTTCTGTTGGACTGTGCGTTTTTTCTATACAAACATAGATACTTACAAGCAACGTTAAAACACTCATTCTCGCGCTCACTGCATGTTGCGTGGCAGTGTGTTAACCGCCTTAAGATAATTTATATGCGATTGCTATATAAGTTCAAATGCTTTAGAAATAAAAATACTACACATATAAGCAAGTATGCTTTTCAATAAAGAAAATCACTTTGATATGTCTATACTCTGTTGTTTATTTCATGTTATTTATTATATAAATATTCATAAAAATATTATTTTTTAGAACTCTCCATTTTATAAGGAGGAAGCATTACCTGAAAGACAAATAGAGTTGCAAAGAAAACAAAAATGGTGCCTTGATTATATTAATGACTCAAAGGAAATCGTTATGAACAATTGTAAGTTACATAGTTACTAATAACCTACCCACCCAGGATTCACCCAGAGAGGGATCTATTAATGTGGCATTGTAATTATTTATTGCAAGCAATTTTCAGTGTCATCGTGGGTGATGCTGTAATACTACATAACTAGCTTTTCCCATAAGGACTAACCTGGAATGGAATAACAGTGAAAAATAGGTCTTATGGAAAGAGCAAGTTATGCAGTGTTGCAGTATCACTGATGATATTAATTATGCTATTGCAGTCTTGTTTGTAGAAATATTAGCTAGGTTTTGATGTCTACTGAAAATTGGCCCAGGCTGTTTTTTGCCAAATTTTCCTTTGGCAAGTTTTTCA
>OX596245.1:5322761-5603360 GCA_951394255.1 Polyploca ridens | reverse complement strand
TTATCACGTATTGGCCTATCCCGTTCACCCTAATTTGTGTGCAGGAGGACATTATAGGCTGATGATGATGACATGTAATTGGTATAGAACTGCAACTGGTCGTTTCGTTCGGCGAGCAAGCTGGTGCGTCACGCGCGGCGTCACACGGGCGAGCGGCGGCACCCGTGCGCCGCGTGCGGGCGCGCCTTCCTGCGGCGCGAGCACCTGCGCGACCACGCCGCCCGACACCACAAGCCTACACCCGCCGCCGCCGCCGCCGCCGCACACCACTGTACACATGCAGGTATCTACCCTACCACATCATCATTCTTCATCTTAGTTTTAAGTTTGGCAACCAAATCCAAATTAGGACTTATTTCTGCCAGCGTCGAGTTATATAAGGTCCTAATAAATTAGTGAACTTCCTCTTGAGGGATGAATGTATAGGTCATTAGTAATCAAAAAATAATATTAGAAAAATAATCCGTGGAAAAAAAAACTTCTTAGACTTGTTTTCCCTCTGATTATTTTTTAATTACTAATGACCTATACATTCATCCCTCAAGAGGAATTTCACTAATTTATTAGGACCTTATATTATAATTTCCAGTCACAATAATATTATCACTTTCACAGTCCTCAGTCAGTCACCGTCCATAAAAGTCATGTTTTACTACAATGGTGGTCATTGTGCTAAAACTCGTCACGGACTTTTTGAGACAACTTGAAAAGTCACGATCCACATAATTCACTTCGTTTCACTTCTCTGGTGCCCATGGATTGATCTGTATTGTATAAAATACCTACATATGCAATAAAACTCAAAATACACGAATTTATGAAAATAAAAACGAAAACGCAACGTCACTCAGGAAGTTCATGCCAAAAAGTCATCATCATTCATTCATCGATACTGAAGTATAAAGGTGCCGGCAGGCAGCAGCAGGCGACATTGTCATTGCGTCACTACATGTTTCTATGTATTTACTATGGGATATGTCGTTACATATCCTGTAATAATACATAGGAACGAAAGAGAAAGAAGTAGTGATGTGGCGACAGTGTCGTCTGCTGCTGCTGCATGCGGTCCGCTCCCAACCGGCACCTTTAGCTGTTAAGTCGGTGAGACTTAAACAATTAAGATTTCTTTATTTTCTATTTAGGTTGTGAGCAGACTTTTGCAAACATGAGCAAATTATACACGCACATGAAGAAGGTACATAAAAAGGAGGAGAATAACACGACAATTACTGCATCAGAACTGCCAGCCGAGATAAATGACTCCGAAAATATGTTTGTGGTATGTTTTTTATTTTATTTATGCAAATGTTTAATTTTATCACAGTTCAAGATATCATCTTTAGCTTCACTATAGCACTGACCTACACACGGGTTTAGTCCACGGATATAAAGAAGAATAGATATACTGTGGATAACAGAAGGGTGAAACCAAAGATCTTGCATGTCACAGATAGGAATTAGTATGGGAAAAAAATTTGAATAACCTCCAACACAAGTAATAAACTAAAAAATGATAAACATAATATTTAATGGCTTTTTAATTTAATATAAATTAATGTTTTGATCAAAGCGTCGTCGCGTCGGGGGCCGTTTGATAGACGATTATGGGTCGTCCAATCACGTGAGGTTTTAAGGCTACTTTTTTTTACACCCAAGCTCTAATTTATAATAGAAACTTAATCTAAGAAGATTACGTTTCTGTTAAATATTGTACTGTTTACTTAAGGTCCGCATAAAATAGGTCGGCGATCCGGATCCGGACTGCAGTCCGCCATTTGGTGACCCCTATATACTATAGATTCTATAACATATACTTTTCTAGTTTTATTTGCACGAAATCGTAATTACTCTAATTAAAATGCGAAATCACACCAAAGTACTCGGGACGCTATATCCTCCATTTTGTGTATGTCTCTTTCTCTCGCAGTGTTCATATAGATTTTTTCCATGTTGGTCTTTTTAGCGTAGCGAAAATATCTTAAGTTTATGGGTGAAACAATATACAAATTTTGGCCAACAATGTTGCCAACGAGACATTTTAAATTCACAGATAAATCTGGTACCTGAAAAGCCACTACTAGAATCGTCGCTAGTATTAGAAGCACCTGGGGATGACATAGAATTGGAGACTGAAGAAATCGTGACTGACACTGATATCGGTGTGGATACTGAGATCGAGAGTGAATGGCACGCGGCGCGTACGCATTGTACTTGGCCGTTACCTCCGCGGTCCGAGCCTGTCTATGAAGACTGTACCGAAGATAATAACTACGTGCTAGAGGAAGATGTACAGGTATTATTCCGTTTGATTTGCTTAACTCATTCCCATCGATTAATGAAATGTGAGTCATAGTTTATTTATTTATTTATTGAATATGACACATCAACAGCATACATATTAGACACGTATGATAACAATTTAATGACAATATTCTGATATGTACACCAATTATAGATGTGTACAGCATTCACAACATTTGAAACGTATGCACGAATATTAAAAGTAAACTATATAAAATAAACATAAAATATAAAAATTAAAAAAATTGAACACAATGAAAAAACAAAATACAAAAATAAGGAGACAATAATACAATACAGTTATTTTGGTTGAAATGATTTCAGTACCCTACTTTTGAATTTGGGAAGTGAATCGTGAAATATGTCGATACCACATTCATCATCACTATTAACAATGTTATGCTCTTTACATACCCTTACAATCGGGGAGCTTAGACCGAGGTTCGTTCGAACTAAGGGCGTATGAAAGATGTTAGTTATGGCTTTTCGGGGAATATTTCGTGGAACAACGAGAGCTATATCATTTCGTATCCCATCACAGTTAATTTGATTATTTACGACTTTGTAGAGGAAAACTAAATCGTTTAATATTCGTCGATCACGTAAAGAAACCATATTGAAGAAAGCCAGACGCTGATTGTAACTACACCGATGCGAAACACCTTGAGAGATAAAAGCCAAATCTCGCGTAAATGCGCGCTGAATGCTCTCTACACGTTGCGATTGTACGCTATAGAAGGGACTCCAAACTATAGACCCGTACTCTAGGTGACTACGTACTAAAAGTATAATTCTAGTGTACGGGAATTTAAATTCCTTACTATTACGCTTTAGGAATCCTAGCATCTGTGCAGCTTTCGCAACGACCGTGTCAACGTGCACCTTAAACCGAAGTTCCTTATCAATAGTAACACCAAGATCTTTTATAACATTGACTTTTTGCAATGGTGTCCCGCAAATATTATAGTTAGAATCCATAGATCTTTTCTTCCTTGTAAACCTCATATGGTAGCATTTATTTATATTCAGCTCCATGTGATGTCGGTCACACCATTCCTTAATGTTAGATAAATCTTCTTGAACTCGTTTTATATCATCTGTAGATCTTATAGTACGATATAATTTTAAATCGTCAGCAAATAAAAGGGCACTAACTTACTGCGTTTAATTACTGCGTAAATTGGATGTAATATCGTTAATAAAAATTGAAAATAAAATGGGACCCAGGTGAGATCCCTGCGGAACTCCGGAAATTGCATTGTAAGAGTATGAATCATATCCACAAACTGACACTATCTGGAGTCTTTTTGATAAATATGACTGAAACCAATGTAGCAGTGATCCCATAATGCCGACGTGTAGTAATTTATCCAAAAGTATCGAGTGACAGACCTTGTCAAAGGCACTGGTGAAGTCCGTGTAAACTGTATCAACTTCATTACCATTATCAAGCTCTTTCGACAAATCAGAAACGAAAGTAAACAGATTAGTAATAGTAGAGCGACCCGTACGAAATCCATGTTGGCAGGAGGATAAAGCAATTTCTACATGTCTTGTTAAAATGGGACATAGTAATGCCTCAAATAACTTGGAGAAACACGATAAAATTGCGATAGGACGATAGTTCTTGGTGTTACTATGATCGCCTTTTTTGTATAATGGGATAATCTTAGCTTTCTTCCATTCATCGGGAAAGCAACCATCCTTCAAAGAACAATTAAAAATTAGGGTTAAAGGTAAGGATAGAGCACTGCCACAGCGCTTAACAAAGACTGAAGGTATGCCATCTGGGCCAGCTCCCTTAAAAATGTCCAGTTGTTTTATCTTTATAACTACTTCGCGTTCAGTGAAACTAACGTTTCTTAAGCAACTATCATGAGTTCGATATAGATTTACATTAAGGTTATGTACTTTGCAGTTGGAACTATAGATAGAAGAAAATTGCTGAGCAAATAGATTAACTATTTCGAGACCAGTATTCGCGAGTGTATCATGATCATCATGCATACTAGCAGGAATTGATGAGGTCATATGGTTTTTACTTTTAATGTACTGCCAAAACAGCTTAGGATTTTCTTTAATATTGTTTTCAATGCTGTGCTTGTAACGGGAATAGCAATCATGATACAGCTTGTGACAATGATCACGGAGGAATTCGTAAGATATTTTGTCTAATGGATTATTGTATGTACGATACCTGCGTCTGAATTTTTCTTTCTCGGCTAGTCTTTTAATGAGAGAGTTAGTAAACCATGGAGGAAATTTACGTTTAGTTGGATTACGTTTAGGTACATACTTTTTTTTTTTTTTTTTTAGTTAGATAGTTTATACCAATCAAAGTTCAAAATAGGTATTTCTACTAATGAAAGTCAAAGCTACTTTAGGCTACTGGAGTTCGACGGAGGGGTACAAGCTGACACGAGTAAAGCTTACGTAAAATCGAATTACGCGGCAAAACACTGCACCTAAGTAGCCAGCTAAAGAGATGCATTGCATTTTTTTATTTTCGTCTCCATTCCAAATAAACGTTTAGGGTTTACTTGTTTTTTCTAATTTATTTAGTGTTTTTTTTTAATTATTATTAGGTGGAACAATCAGAAGCCTCAGAGAACAACATATACACAATCAGAAGCGATCTCTTCCTTCACGGGAATGTACTGATTAACGAAGATAGCGAGTGAGTACATGTTCAAATACTATTGTACGATCAGCGTCAGAAGTAAATTGCCATTATAGTACCCTTTCATAATAATCTCCTCTTGATAGTTTGTATGAAAACTGAACATTTCTTAATGTGGCATGGTACTCAAGTGATAAGCTACTTTTGACGCTGACTGTACTAGATCAGTGGCTCTATTTGTACTACATTTATTTTTATTAGAGATTAAGTTGGGTTTAGTTGTTGACATATTTAAGATTCCATTCTAAAAAGACGTTAATAATTAATTAGTCGGCGAAACTTTACCTGGACATTTTTTATACCTATATATGTATACTAAAAAAAATAACGGAATTGTTATGGTTGAATTAAAAAAAAGGTCACTCCGTTCTTTGCCAGTACATTGCTCTGTTACCATATGATCCACTGCTGCAAGGCACGTGGACGATGAGATTATTCAGCGCACGATCATGTTTGTGTGATGTTTGTTATTAGGATAATTAATTAATAAATAGTCAGTATTATCGCGTAGTTGTACTTAATACGATTGCAAATTTCGCCAAATAATTTATTCTCATTTTCTGTTTCTTTTTATTATAATATTAATGTTTGTAACTAAGGTAAGAATTTATGTTTTAGTTTGGTTATAGACACTATTCTCTATAAAGGACATGTTATATTCTGTACACAGGTTTATCATAAGTAGAGATTACGTGTCGCGTCACTCTGGCGCGGCGGTGTTGGAGCATGGCGAGGAAGAGGGAGAGGGAGAGATAGCCGGCGAGAGGAGTGCGAGCGAGACGGAGCAGCCCGTGCTGGACCTCGGCCTTATTGACTCGCATCCCACTATTGATCTCATGCAGGTTTGTGCTCTTTATATACGTACTTCCAATAAAAATAAACATCAATATGTGTAGGAAAAAATCCAATACCAAAAATACAAATGCTGCCCAAACTGTTTATCTTGCATATCAATAATACTGGAAGCTTTCAATGTACAAAGGTGGGCCACCTTGTATCGTTAACAATTTCTTACTTACGAAAATCACAGTAACTAATATATGTACTATGTACAACTAAAAAGGTCTAGCAAGTGTTAGACCGAGATCAAAATTCAGATCAAGTCTCAAAAATAGATCGTCATAATTGAAAACAAACCTAATATCACTGGTGCACGTTCCAAATTCAATAGGCTAGATTCCTGAAAAATTCTATTTAGTCCGTCATTTACATTATCAAAAAATATTAGACACGTATTTTTCTTTTGTCAATTAAACATAAAAATACAAAAATATCGTGTTGAAGTTACGCGTTACGTTACGGAACACTTTACGTCACGAGCCCCCACTCCCGAACATTGACGCGCTTTATCTTTGTCAATTTTAAATGATTTGGTAAAAAAAACATCGTGTCCAATATTTTTTTTGATGATCTAACTGACTGACTAAGTAGAATTATTATGGATGGAGATCCCAGTGCCGTGCCGTGCAGTTGTATTGATTTATCATCTGATGTCCACCCATTATTTTATGGAATAAAAATGCCAATTATCGTCTTATTTGCATTGTTCTAATGCCTTCGCGCAAACACTCCAGCGACATTTTAATTGTGTTTAGGGGATGTTTGGCTGCTACGATTGGTCTGGCTGCTACAAGTACTGCAAAAAGTATTTAAATAGTTCCCTGAGTATCATATACAGGGTGTTGTTTTGGTCGGCGACAAGCGACCCAGGAGCGGTAGTACAAAATATATATTCCCCAAAAATGGACTTAATTCCATTAAATACTGTAAATATGTTGAGAATGAAAACCTTATTCAATTTGAAATAAAATTACCGTAAAGTATGGTTACTAGGCACGTGCACAGACTAGAGCTAGGCGCAAGCCGCCATCGCCCTACCCCTTTACTCCCTCGTACTCCCGTTGAGTATTATGTCTACACTTTAGCTTATTACATGATATTCAAAATTTTTTTTTTTTTTTTATTATTAAAAAAAAAAAGTATTTTTATTATATTTTTTAGCACCAGTATCATTTGTATTATAGTCCCTGAGTCGCTCGTCGCTGAACAAAACAACGACCTGTATAAAAATCAGCTCGCAGAATTTGAGAAAAGTACGTAATGTACATAACATACCTTTTATTCATACGTTTGAAGTACGTACTAACAGTCAATTATGTCCGTCAGAAAATAAGTAATGTCCGGCGGCCCTGGGATCTCTGTCTATATTTTTTTTATCCAGGAATCATCCCTATTGTTTTAAATTCAACTCAAAACTTGATTTGTGTTTTCATCGGCGTTTTAAAATACGGACCTTCGTCATCGGAGAGAGAGGGGGTTGAATTGATGTTTGATTATTTAATGTGTTGAATCATTATGAGAAGTTGATTTTAGTAGGTGTAGTTGATTGTTGAGTGTCAAGTGTTTTTTTAATGTTTTTTTTGTTGTGCCTAGGAGGAGTTAATGTACGCCGACGCTGAAGTAGACGAGTCGTCATTCAGAGTGTTCTTGATGAATGGCGAGGAGCTCACTTAATCACAAAATATTATATATAATTTGAGAAGGCTGCTAAAAGCGAGTTATTGTTATTATGCTATAGGTATTTATGTCACTCTGAGTGATACTGTTGCTAGGTGAGTTTAATTGTATGGAAATAATAGTAGGTTATCTTACTTTTAAGGTTAAAAGTTCACACTAGGAAGTGACGCGGCGTGCATTTTTAAGATATTCGAATTCTCACTGAAATGTGTACTTTTTGTGTAATAAATAAAATTCTATATTGTATGGCTATTAAAAAGTGCGCGTACCGTCTCGTTGTGAGCTTACCCTAATACGTGTTGTACTCGTTATTTGATAATAAGCATAGAGTAAGAAATAGTACTTACGAACAGAAGTGTCACTCCTTATGAAATCTTTGTTTCGGTACGGAAAGATACCTATAAACGTCTCTTTCTGTCTCATAGCTCTATCTCTTTTGGTAGCGGCCGACGGTACTGGCATAAGGCGCGCGTAGGTGTGTTTTCGTATATTAACTGCGGAATGAGCAAGACCTGATACAGGGATGTGACATGATCCATCATGATGAAACCATAAAGGCAATATTAGTAGTGCATTGATTGCGCTAGCATATAATGTATATAGTTTCTGGGAACAGTGGTAAGAGGGGTGCCTCTTTCATCCCGTTCAGCTCAAATTTACAACTTCCGAATATCAAAAGTAACGTTGCGACCATAATGAAAAGCATTTAAAAACTGGGATAACGAAATCAAGATACTATAATAATAAAAAAAGACGCTCACTTCTATGAAGTTGACCTACTGTCATTTTCGTACTATGGTTTAGATAAGTGTTTGATGTCTTTGTAATAATGTTTCCTTGGTTTTTAAGCGTTTAGTATACGGCTAGATATAAATATAAAGTTATTTATGTCCATGCAAAAGTCGGGATTCGCCATCGTTCAGTCGAGGACATTCAAAAGCAATTTTCACATTCAAATGTCGAAATATTACACAAATCATAATAGTATGTATATATTAAAAGATTCTGCTCGCATAATATCTTATACCTAATTCCAATCAATACTTTAAGAGAAAATAGCTGATGAATTTCACACTAAGTGTATACATACTTATGTCCTCGACTGTACTGTATGTCGTACATCAAGTATAGCGTTTTTTTATAAAGGACTGTAGCAGCACTTCGGTGCTATTTGGTTGAAATTTAACAGTACCCGTGTGCTGTATCTGGAAAAGGAATACTGGACCGTATATTTATATTATGATGATTCAATTTCTATTAAACTACAAATTATTTGACTGTTATTTTGATACCTTATAAAGCAACCCGGCTTTATAACAACCTGTATATAATATAGGTTTATTGTGTATATTTATAAGTCATTAATAAACTTACATGGTAGCAAAATTTTGGTACAAATACCTGTGCATATATTAAATATGAATAGTGGGTGCAATATTTCGATTTTTGTAAGTTTTTTCTCTTTTTATATAAATTAATAAGCAGTCAATTGAATAAGGTGTTATATTGTTAGCATTTAATTATATTTAGTACACTGAGGTTTGTGATATAATGTATGGTGGATGAAATTTTTAATCCTTCATTCCCGGATAGGTTATAAGTTCCCCGCACAGGAAGGACTAGGGATTATTAATGGCAATAGCATTTTGCCACATTCATGTGTTCGCGTATAATGTAGATAAGAATTAAAATATTTTAGAATTAGAATTATTGAAATTCACAGAACCCATATGACTAAGGGGGCTAAAAAGGAAGCTAAAGCAATATTGCTTATAGAATTCATTCACAGCAGATCTTATGCAATTTATCAGTTCCGAATCTTTTAATGAGTTGAATTGTATTTTACAAAAAAATATTGGTAGAGTAATATCTGTACCCAGAGTGTAAAGAATTTATGTTAGTAAACGCTTACTAATGCGTTTACGACACTTCTCTATAGGAATTGGCACAGCGCCTCGTAACGGAATACTCATGGTACTAATTTCTCATACAAAATAGTTAACGTAAACGTATTAGTAAGCGGTTATTAACGTCAATTCTTTACACTCGGGGTACTGATGAGAATTCGAATTAATGATTATATTAGCAATATTGCTTCAGCTTCCTTTTTAGCCCCGTAGTTGCCAGTGAATAATTACTCAGAATGTTATATTCAATATTATTATTGTCTACGCACTTCACAATAGAAAGAACATGGATAAATTAACGTGAAATCACATCGTGCGATGCATATAATACAAAATATATTGTATATTTGTCCAATATTAATTACTATTTATTATGCTACTTTAGTACTTAATAACTTCAAAGATTTTGATTAAATCAATAAAAATAAATGTATAACACGATAGTGACGAGATATGTACAGATGTAATACAAAATGTTCCGTTATTTTGTTATCTCTATGAAAGATTAGATGATTGTTCCTTGAACAATAATAATTTCGTAGTTGTATAATCTGATAATAAAGGTCTTCCTACAGTGCAACAAATCTAAGAACTTTTGACGTTTATAAATACAAGGAAAAGTAGTCCTTAATAGTTTACAATAAGATTCATCTATAATATTATATAAATAACCATAGATTTAACAGATACATCTTATGGAGACGATCTTAGATTTGTCACACTAGTTTTCAGACTATCAGACAGACTTAAAAGTCATGTTTTGGAACCTACAAATAAGGTTGAATTTTGGGTGACTTAAAACAACGTCGGGAAACCATAGCACGGTTGCAGACTTTGTACCCGCCTGGCTGGCTACTACCACCCTCAATTTGAAGTACCTACCGGTGTGTTTCAACAGATGCACTTTCCCTTTTAAGCTATTTGCTTACCATCTTCGATCACTTACTACGGTTAGCTTGTGTAACACTTCCAACATGAAAAATGACATCGAAAATCTCAAGTAACCCATTTGAATAACCCTTTACTAACCCAAAATAACATATTTTCCTTTTATTCTTTCTTCTTTACTGCCGTACTCAGAAACGTTAATTCGAATTTGATGGCAGATTATAGTATCTCTATCTTTGTTTATTGAACAGCTATAGAAAGGGATAGGTAGCCAATCATTCCACTGAATTGACGTCTCTGAGTACAACAGTAACTTATAAAACGCTATTTATCTAATATCTATACTAAATAATAAAGCGGAAAAGTTTGTGTTTGATTTTTTGTTTGTTTAAACATTAATCATGAACTACCAATCGTATTCGATAAAATATTTTACTAATAGGAAGCTACAATATCCCCGAGTATTATAGACTAATTTTACTACCGCTTTTTACCACGGGAACGCAGTAGACACCACGCGAGACAGTTCAGTCGCGTTTCCGGGATAAAATGTAGCCTATAATACTCGGGGATAATTAGCTTCCTATTAGTGAAATTCTTCGAATCCGACTGGTAGTTCCAGTGATTAGCCCGTTTACACAAACAAATAAAAAACTTTAGTATAGATAGATAGCGTAAACTCAGAAAATATATACTTACTCCCAGTGTCTAACGCGCTTACCTAGTGTTGTTTTATGAAATATAAAACAAATTGAGCGTATTAAAAACTAAAAAAATATTCCAAATTAATAAAGAATCGCCAATAAAATGATCTCTAGAAATGCCTTTTAGTTTTAAGATTAATAGGAGTGTTTGACTGTTGTCATTTGAAACGATAGTTAGCATAATTAATGTTCCCGTTACTGATATGAATAATTTACCGTAGTAGTACAGTAGTACCCAACTGATATGGCGCGTCGTGAATCTTTGTTCGCACAGAAAAGAAAGTATGGCCCCGAATATTAACGAAAGAATACTTAAAACTTACAATCAACCTTAGAGCACTACTATAAGGTTCATAATACACTGCAGCTGTTAGTTCTCTCTCTCTTGCATTTCACGCCCCTCCGCACGGCGCGCGCTAACATGGCGGCAGCTGGCGACCAATAGCGTTTCCCGCGCTTTGAAAATTTATCTTTTGCGCAGGTACATCGGTAAGCCATATTAATTGGGTACTATTGTACTAGTAGTTATATAACTGCTGCGTGGGAGCACCATTATACCTATACTATATAACAAACGGCATGTAAGTGAATACATATTAGTTATAATACATCTCGAAGCTTAAAATAATGAAAGTTTAATGGATGAAGATAAGACTTATCACTTTTATAACAAAGTTATGAGATCTCCGTACACTATTAATTCCTAATAATAATCATATTTCTAACTTTATCAATAATTCCGTCGATGTTATATTGGTATAATATATATAACATAAAAAGAAAACTGATTTCGAAACAATATTTTGTTGATAAGTTGTTTACTAACCATAATGTACCATGAATGAAGAAACTTGATTTCCTAAGGATTTTCTATGTTTTAATGTGCATGATCTATATGGAAAACTTAAGTATGAAACTGCTCGTGAAGCTCCAATCAAAACCCGAACGATCTATTAAATCTAGCTGAAAAGTATTCAAGGTTCCCGAAATGAAATGCAATACGTGAGCTCGCCGTGGTTTGGGAAATTAATATAATAGATTACTCGAACCAAATGATGCGTAAAAATAAATTGATGGCTCGAATGTTGAGTCAAACGACTGAATGAATATATTTTGTTTGGATACTGGCCTTCGGTCAGTTTTCAGTTCAGTGGCTCAAGATTATTACCTTGTTCCAGTCGTTTGATTGTGCCCTAGTTGCTGATGTTTGCGATTCATTATTTAGTATACTAATTACTAAGTATAAATTGTAAATAAGAAATTATATTTTTGGATATACACGGTAAACGTAGGATGGCTTATTTTTTGAGACTGTTGTCCAAATTATGATCATGATATCGTTTTGTTGATTTGTATAGGTACCTAGTGAGGGGTATTTCGAAATTATTTTTATAAATGGATTTTTATTTTGGTTATAGCTATTTTGTTTTGTTAAAAAAATTATGAATGAAATAATTGATACATACTATCACATGTCAGCACAGTATGGACACGCTAAGTCAAATTTTAATTAATCACATATCATAATTATTTAGTTTGTTATTAATCATAATTTTAATCAGTTGCTTTGTGTTTAATGCAGATTTTGCTATATTAGTATGTAATAAATGTTTTTCTAATATAATATCTTTGTATTATTCTACTCAATTAAAACACCCGCATAATTTATAATGTTTATTTACAAATTGTCTTATACTACAACAAGTCACACGTTTAATTTATTGAAACCCTTACGTATACTTACAATATACTTAATGTTTCTTATGACATACAAAGTGCACCATTCATGCTATAGCAATTTCTTTCAAAACTGTATGAATGTTTATTTTATTTCTACTTTATGTATTGATCTAATAAATTCGCATATGTACCTATCTACCTTTTTAACTTGGATTGATTGTAGTGATAAGATGAAGACGAGTCTTTCGGCTTCGTTAAAGGTCCTTTTACATGTATATACAGAATTTATCCAAAGTATGTTTAGTCCCCTAAAATATGTATTATACATTATTTAACACAGAATTCGTTGGGAAAAATTATGATACCTAACGTCAAAAGTATGTAATGTTCTATAACATTTTTATACTTAGAGAGCTACATTACACTGTCATATGTTGATCCGGCGGCGCTAGGGGTAGGTCCATGCTGATCGTCCGGACCAGGGAGACTGATATCTTGTCCCTGCACGCAGCAAGGCCCCACAGCACTAAGTAAATAAGTATCACACCAGCTGCACTCGCAGTCACTAGTATGCCTGATTGCTTCCCATTCCGCCAGTCTAGAAGCTCGTAGATATATGGGAAACCATTTCTGGAAGTCAAATGATTAGGGTAAGTTTTGGGATAACAATACGTAACAACTTTTTTCGAGATCCGATATTGTTGGATTTTATTTAGAGAGTATTGAAATGGACAAATCTTTTCCGATCGTTTTTTAGGGTTCCGTCCCAAAGGGTGCCAGCGGGTATTACTGAGCCTCCGTCCGTCTGTCTGTCACTAGTCTGTATATCATTAACCGTAATAGGTAGAATGTTGAAATTTTCACCTTTTCTCGAAGCACTTCGTCGTTTTTTTGAATGTATTTCTATTGCCGCTATAACAAAAAAGAATAAAATGAAATAAAAATTAAAGGCGACCCCCATACAAGAAACATCTTTACGGAACTTCGTGTGCGAGTCCGACTCACACTTGGCCGGTGTTTTTTTTATCTCGCCACAATAGTTTTTAAATGATCTTCAATTTTTATGATAAAATAATGACAAGAGAACTTCATATCATAATTCACTCCTCTATACTAATAATAATAATAAATCTTTATTGTGTACAGAAAAGTAAGGTACATTAAAAAGATGAAGCGCTGTCTCTTGCGGTAGTGGTAGTGTTAACTGTGTTACAAGAGACAGTGTCTACCTACCTACATACTACCTACTTACATTATTCGGTGATAGTTCGGGCTTCTTTATTATGACATAAGTCATCGTTTATTGCATAACTTTCTCTGCTCGGTCAAGGTTGATCATATCTACCTAGTCGCACACCATTCGGCCATAATTATTATACAACGTCCTACTGACCTACACATGGCTTGCTGGCCAACCCAGAATTTAACAGCACACGTACATACCTACGTCCCCCTGTGTAGGGTACAAGCACAGAGGTGAGGAAGTACAAGTCTTGAAGGTGATTAAGTTTCATACATCAAAAAACTTCATGACTTTTTGAGACTGTTTGGTCCCGAGTCAGCTTAAACTAAAATATAAAAACCGGCCAAGTTCGAGTCGGATTAGCACAAGAAGGGTTCCTTAAGATGACCCTTCTTGTATAAGGGCTCCCTTTAATTTTATTATTTGTTGTTATAGTGGCAAAAGAAATACACATTCTGTGAACATTTCAACTGTCCACCTATTACGGTTCATGAGATACATACAGCCCACTAACAGACAGACGGACAGCTAAGGCTTAGTAATAGGGTTCCATTGGCACCCTTTAGGTATGGAACCCTAAAATAGGTAAATAAAGGGATACCACTCACATGTCGGTCCCACCAGCACCATAGTAGATGGCTGAGAAGACCGCGTACCACAGCGCAGCCCCCAGCGGTTGGTAAAAGTGCAGGATTCTGACTGGCGTGCGCGACACCAGCACTTCAACAATCGCGACGCAGGAGTTGACTCCGTGCGTTGCTACATCCAACAAGAAAGCCCGCGTGCCAAGAGCTAGTTTTGTTTCTGTGAAATAAAAAAATATAGATAAAGTAATTTTTTTTTACAACTAAGTCGGTAAACAAGCATACGGCCCGCCTGACGGTAAGCGGTTACCGTAGCCATATGGACGCTTGCAACACACGAAGCATCGCTCACGCGTTACCGACCTTCCCCCCTCCCCTATGAGCCCTGGCGACCATACTCACGCGCAGGAACACAACTTTACAGAACATAAAGTTATTTGGCTGCGGTATTCTGTAAGGTGAAGGTACTTCCCCATTCGAGCTGCTCTTTGAACGAATATTACGCTATGCTCTACCTCTCTCAATGATAATTAAGAATAAGGAACATTCGAAACATCTACGTACCAGGATCGTATAATAGTATCCAGTAGAGCGCAGTAATCGTGATGGCTATGGTCACAGCCAAGTTGTAGAAGGTCCAGTACATGCTCATGTACCATGGAAGTGGACCATAATCTGGAAACAAAAGTTTTATATTGATTTATCAAAAAAAAACATACGGTATGTCTGATGGTAAGCGGTAGGTATAGACGCTTGCAAAACATGAGGCACCAGTCGCGTTTAGCGATCAAGCAAATATCTTTTCGCAACTTTTTGCGATAACTACATGCATAATGCATATTCGACCTCGAGAGTAGCTACCAACTAACTTAACAAAAAGATTTATTTTTGGAAACCAATATTACTTCGATATGTTAGCTATCTCGATGTGGCATAGAGTTATAAATGCTATAATTATTGAAAATCATACGCGAGCATCTACCTTTGTTTCTAGCTGCAAATTGGACTGCACATTCTATTTATAGGGAACGGGTTTCCAAGTGTCTCGGAGATAGTAGCACGCATGGTAGACGACCCGATGGTAGTTCCCATACATAGGTACTAGCTAAATTAGTTAAGTTGATCTCTTTGGTTATATCTTAAAATTACTCCGTGGTAAAAATATTTATGTTATCAAGGAATTTTTTTTGGATGAGCAAGGAACAGGATTTCTATGGAAGGCCGACGATCCGTATTGACCGATTGTAAAATAACAAATACTTAAATGTACGTAATTTTTTTGGACTTTAAAGTCAATCCATCATCCATCCACATCCAAATTCACTGGATAGTTAGTCAGTTCAGCTAAAATAGTCCTATCTAAGTGATTTAAACGTGAAGTCCGTCAAAATAGGTCGTCAGTAAATTAATTGTAATTTTAACCAGAAATTTCCTGTTACTAACTGTGACAATTTATGTCAGGAGGCAGATTTTAGTGTTTAGATGTTCGTAAGTTTTGTAAACTCGGCCTTTGGACAAAAATTTTCAATCATTTAATAAAAAGGTGTCTACGTTACGTATGTTTTAAATAAACAGTATGACCACAGATGATTGTAGGGTATGACGTAGGCAGCAATGATGAAAAAGAAGGTAGGCAGTTATAACTAAAGTAGGTACGTACCTTTCTACATGCATGTTGTTGTTTTATGTACTTAATTACCGTTGGGTAAGTTGGGGTTGGTTGATGTTATCTTAACCCCCTTATTACAAAAGATCAAAAGCAAGTTCAGTAAAACCAGATAGTCAGGCACTTTCTAATGTCATATAACAAAAAGAAACGAGGCTATTTTAAAACCTTGTTTGCTTTAAACCATGTTTTGAAATAAGGGGGAATTTGGCCAAATTAAGTTTAATTACTTACTCTACTTTATATCAAAATTAATAGATTACTTAACATGTTTTTCTGCTGACTCAACTCTACGTAATGACAAGTTAGATAGAATGGCATTTGAATTGGATATTTTTTGGTCACAATTAACTGTATGTGGAGTTTACTATGTTACAGGCACAGAAGGAGGCACAATTTGACATAATAAAATTGTGCCCCCCCTTATCCTGCCCCAACCGGCAACACCATGTCAGAAATGCATTCTATTGCCTTTCAACGAAGTTATTTACTTTGTAACACAAAACTGTGCAGTCAAGTGTCATGGAGAGATTTCGGAAAAAAACAAGCCTATCCCGTATAAAAAAATGAAGAGCCCTATCCGATGGCCCCATCTTACCTTAACATTTAAAAACAAGTGCATTACCTACTTGTTAGTAACTAGCGGGTCAAGTTTAAGTCTTACATGAAGACGTTAAACATAATATTATGTATTTAGCATTTAGCGTTACACGAAATAAGTATACCTAAGTATATTTACAAACAACATGGAGTAGGAAGCGAGTATCGCCGTTCAATACGAAATTGACATTTCTATTTCCCTTCAAGGTTAGGTGATAAGTAGGTATGTGTGTTGATGTGTGTTACGTAATACTTTAATGATAGTGTTGCACATGCGTGTGTCCCCCTTCCTGTCTATATCACTGCAATACGACGGACAGGTGAGACTGATGACAAAATATTGCTAAATCATGAAGTACCTATGCCTGATATGAATGTTTGAATGAATCTTGTCAGACTTGACTTGACAGGTTTATAAAGAAGATAATGTTTGGAGACCTATCCAGGTCACCATGTATATGGTATTTATTTTGGTTCTTCTGCATACCTCTTGAAGTACCTACTAGTAGGTTCGTCTGGTTGTTTACACCCTTCAGCAAACTATGCTATATTCGTGTCTCGGAATAAAAAAGTATCTGAATAATCATCTCAGAAAATCTTACGTGTACTTTTTATATTACATTGTATTTACCTATTGAATCAGAGCTAATTGATGCGATACGGATGCGGCTCACCCTGACGCAAAACGTATCATGTCACTGCATAACATGACACGGCAATCTGACCACAAATATGCGATACGCCAATTAATTACAGTGTCGTAATGAGTTTTTCTTGCTAACATGACGCTTGAGATGACTTGAGAGTTTATTTGCAAGATATTTATATAGTTCTGTCACAGTATGTTGGTAAAACTGTGGTTCTGTCGACCAGCCTTTAAAGGCTACCTACTAAAATAGAGCAATGCGGTGGGTGAGTAAGGAAACAGGTTTATAATCCATAGCCATTACCTATCCTTGCACAATACAACAACGCGCTGAACTGGTTGCTGGGCTATTGATTGAGGCAATGGGACGCCTGCCAAATCAAATTTCTAATCCTAGGTGACCCGCCGCTATTAAATGGGCTCCCCAAAAAAAGTTTCCGAAAGGTGCCAGTGCAACATTAGTGTCAGCAGCTAAGGGTGTTGCGAGAGGAGCGCGTGCACCGGTTGCGAGAAATCTCGGGTTTTCTCGTTTTTAGACAAATTGGCCACACCTTTTCGAGCATCTCTTTGTAAGTAATCTCTGCAAAATTAAAAGATAATCTTAAGTGACGTAAGTAGGAACTTATAATCTTAAAATTAACATCCCAGTACTCAATGATAATAGCCGTGGGAAGTAATAATTGTGAGCGGCTTCAACCTGCGTCATTTATCTTGAAGTAAGATAATGACATCGAGGAACTGGGTACAAAGGGCATTGCTATCAATAATAAACATTGTAGAAATGTTTTTGTCCTGTCTGGCATGAGTTCGAATTTTACAGGAAAAGGTTCTATGTGGCCAAAGAGGAGGGGTCCGAAGGGGAAGACACCTACAGACAGCCAGTTCATACATTATTAAAAGTGTCAGAAAACACAAGAGACTGTTTGGTCATGCTCTCTCGATTGAGACACTAATAATATTGAATGTACCGCATGTATTTAATTCTTGTATTGTTATACTTATTGAATGCCATGTTATTGAATCTGCCTTTACTGCTGTCATAAAGTTTATAATAGTTATTTTATTTTAACCTTAACAATCAGCAGTGATAGTACTAAATTAAACAAAGGAAAATTGTTTATTAGAGATATAAGACACATTGCCTTAAACTGATAGGGTTTATTGTTAGAAAGATTACTATTATACAGCTATTATAAACTATATAAAGATACTACTATCATGAAGATTAATATTATTCAGGTTTCAACGCGGTCTTTAGAGGCTTTGATGATAGGCCGCGGCTACAGCCACTATTTCAAATAAGCTGCTGCCACAAAGGCAGTCTCCCACGTGCTCGTGTGGCTATTGTAGCTTTGAGCTACCTCGCTTGTAGAATAGCTCTTATCTGTGCTATTTTGTAAAACCTATGCACTCTCTAATTTGTAGGTACTCCAGCAAATTTCTACCTAGAAACTACCAAGAGTTCTGTTTCAAAGTGTAGTTTGACCCATATAGATTAGTAATTGAATATAGATACGTTATTATTGAAGGTATATGAGTTCTGGTTGTACTTATAGATAAAAAAAAGAGTTTGTATGATAAGTCACTCACATATTTCTCTTTTCTATATGGAGGATCCCAAGAACGCGTTAATTCATCGAATAAACTTGACTAATATTCTCGGGGCATAAATTATGTTCGGTGAATGTAGAGACGCCTATTACAGTAGTGTAGTCGCATTCAAAATTGATAGCTACGCCTCTTCGGGAATTGTTATTGTGAATTTATTTATTCGTAAAATCGTTAGACTCGTTAAATGCCGTAAAATCCAACTTCTTCAAGCCATTTATAAAGTTTAAGCTCTAGCAGGTAGGTACCTAGGGTACTTGTAGGTCACTCTTACCACCGGTTCGGTTGTCAGCTTTCAACAGAAGAACAGAAAAGAAGGCAAAAAAAAGATTGACTATTAAATTATGGCTAGTTTATTTTTAACACGCTTTTATTAGCTTCACCTGTATGTATGTATGAATGTATGTAAAGGAAACTTGGAACGTAATTTTCATCGACTTCCAGACGTCAGATTAAACTGAAATTTTGCACACTTGTCAAGTACCGATGACAATACAATAATTTGGTACCATCGAGCTGATCTGATGTTGGATCCGGAAGGTAGGCACTGGAACTCCATAACGGAGCAACGTTTCCTGGCCGTGTTTGGGATTGTTGGAATTGTCATGAAATGAACTTTGACCATGTATGGTTTTCAGGGTCTGATGATGGAGTAGGAGAGTAAGCACTGGAACTCCATAACGGAGCAACGTTTCCTAGCCGTGCTTGGGTTTGTTGGAATTGTCATGAAATGAACTTTGATCATGTATGATTTTCAGGGTCTGATGATGGATTAGGAGAGTAAGCACTGGAACTCCATAGTGGAGCATTGTATACTAGCCGTGTTTGGGTTTGCTGGAATTATGGTGAGATGAACTTGGACCATGTATAGTTTTCAGGGTCTGATGATGGAGTAGGAGGGTAGGCAATGGAACTCCATAACGGAGCAACGTTTCCTAGGCGTGTTTGGGCTTGTTGGAATTGTCGTAAGATGAACATTGACTATATATGGTTTTCAGGGTCTGATGATGGAGTAGGAGGGTAAGCACTGGAACTCCATAGTGGAGCATCGTATCCTAGCCGTGTTTGCGGTTGTTGGAAATGTCGTGAGATGAATTTTGACCATGTATAGTTTTCAGGGTCTGATGATGAAGTCGGAGGCTTGGCACTGGAACCCCATAGCGGAGCATCGTATTCTAGCCGTGTTTGGGCGTATTGGAATCGTATTATGCGCATTTTGGCCAAATATGGTTTTCTGAGTCTGTTGGTGGAGTCAAAGAGTAGGCACTGAAGCTAAATACTTATTATAAATGTGAAAGAAAGTGATATTGGGTGAAAATATGGTATAAGTAACATAATAAAATGGTATGAACAATTTATGTTGTCTAAAAAATAAAAAATAAATTACAGTTTAAAAAAACTAAAATAACACGCTTTAAAAAGCCTTGCACTAAAAAGTGTTAAATAATTATAAAATTGAACCTAAATATATTCTCTGTCTATCCCGTAAGGGCCTAAATGTATGCAATTTTTGTAATTAAGTTCAATATTTGAATGAAAAGCGTGGGGCGCTTTTCCTTGTAACCCAATAGAATTTCTAAGCATTATCATTATCATGAAGAAATATCGTAAATTACAAAATGAAAAGCGCCACACACTTTTCATTCAAATATTGAACTTAATTACAAAAATTGCTTACATTTAGGCCCTTACGGGATAGACAGAGAATATATTTAGGTTCAATTTTATAATTATTTAACACTTTTTAGTGCAGGGCTTTTTAAAGCGTGTTTTTTTAGTTTTTTTAAACTATTACTAAGTTAAATCGTGAACGACTAGCTGCTTATGAGAACAATTTAAACAAAAAATAAGAAGAACGGTTACGTTGTACCTAACGCGCGTTTAACTATCCTTACCTTGATGAGTTTTTGCCGGTTCTCAATTGAAGGCTGACAACCGAACCGTTGGTAAAAATATTCAGTTCAGGTCCTATAGGACTCTTAAATTTTAAAGGTTTTCTTCCACTGGTTTTAAAGACACCTTGATATGTTGTTATCTTGTTCTAAATTCACCTAAAGCTACGAGTTTTGAGCCATTGGATATTGACTGAATCAGATTTTTTCTTAATCATCATGAACCCATTATGTCTCACTGCTGAGCACAGGTCTCCTTTTACAAATGAGGGTGATAGGGAATGGACAGATACTCCATGACGCATGCCCGCTGTGGATTGGTGGAGGTAGGCTAGTGGTCAACACACTGTTGGAGTTTTCAAGCCGCCTAGGAGGCCTCCAACTAGCTTCACGACTATCACAATTAAGTGATAGCTTTATATGCCTTCCGAAGCATGGAAAACGATTGAGTTGAAATAGCACTAGGCGGTCACCCATCGAGGTACCGGCCTCAGCGGTGGTAGCTTTTTGCCGGTCGATTAAGAACAGCTCGAATCATGCTACACCAAGAGCGCTTTTTTCTTAAAGATTCTTAATTTACCTTTCAAATTCTACTTGAATGTAGTTTGATTATGTACTAATGTTAAAAAATAAAATGAAAGTATGACGTCAAATAAAAAATATGCAATATGAATGTACAAATCTGAAAATCCTAAATACCTAACAACTTGTAGCATAAGTGTCCGTTATGACAGATTTTGTTATCTTTGTAAGGTATTTTACGGTAGCTATAAATTCACGATAACAGGAAACTATGACTGTTTTTCAATATATAATAATTAAATCAGTACTAACCAAGTGTTTTCTTGCTTATTGCGAAGCACGAAACTAATACTCCACTTAAAGTCATCAGGGTTACGAGCAGCAGCCCCCAGTTGGTGAGATAAATGAGCCAGTATGCTGAGCTTCCTTCCACCAGTGACCACACGAGGATGGACAGCGCCAGCGACGCCAGGACTATCCTCACCACTAGGAGAGGCACAGGTGACTCTCCCCGTTGCCATGACGACGCGTAAAAATCACTCAACTTATCGTTCGACGACACCCACAAATCCGACAGGGAAATGGATTTTCTATAAAATTTTAACATTTTTCGTCACTTTTTCAGTCTCATGAATCACTTCTAATCCATGTTCAATGGAAATTGCAAACGTAACAGCGTTATTTTCTAGCACTTCAGATAAGTTTACAAATTCGAGATAAAACTATGTTTCGCAACACGCGCCGCCGAGGAATGGAGAATGCTCGTGAGAGCCTGGCCCGAGTCCTTATCGAAGATCTATCATTATCAGAACCCTATATCAGTATTGGCTATATTTAAAAATATTTACGGAAAAATATCACACGCTTATTTTCGCGGAGGTTGTGTTTATGATGATTGTCTCGAGACAATGCGATGATTAAAGTTTCAGTGAATGAGCTGATGTTGATAAAAATATGAAAACTAAGAACGATTGTTGAGTGTGAGGCTGCGCCGGCGCAGGCACTGGCGCGGCGCGGCGCGGTGTTGCAAACAGGTCCGGCGACTGACAGTCAGCGACTGCCCGCCACCAAAATCTTACCCGCAGGTCGCAACACTGCAAATTGCGCAAACCCTAACCTTAGTTACATAATTACTTGGTTTTCTAAACACAAACTGGGTTACGATGAGTTAACGTTTTGTAATTGAACCACTTGATTTTCCTGATTAAAATGTTAAAGTTCGCCGTATAAAAAATAGTTTTTGCGGATTTTGCATACGGGAAAAAATGACAATGAATGTTATGAATAAGATACCTAAGCGATAAATATCTTCTCTGATTCTAGTCTGATTTAATCCATAGATTTAATCAATTAATTATATCAAAAATGTCAAGCTAGGTAAGTACAGGAGTCATTGAAATATTAGTTTTATATTTCAATGACAGGAGTACTTACCTGTTGCATCGATCGAAGGAAAAGATCAAACGCAGGTTATACCTACTATGTACTATTCTTTATAATCAATCTTTGGTTATACTTAGTACAAGTTACAAGCAATACAACGACCGGCGACCTATAAGTAGGTTATTGGTTTTGTATGGGTCATTATCAAAAAGCACGAAACAACCTTGACACAGATTACGATTCTTATTGGCGTAATTCTTACGCTAGTGATCCAGTTATATGTAATGTAATGGAATATAGGGAATAGAAGACGCCACACATCACAACTGTGTTGTTGTAGAAAGATGAATGAATCGCGTAAGCGCCGCGAAAATTACGGTGTTTGCGAGAAAAATACTCCTAAAAGCGTTCGTAGTTCTGATAGCGCTACGTGTTTCTTCTGTATGCTTAGACGACTAATTATTATTTCAGCGCTAAAGAGAACTCTAAAAAAATGGGACATAACCATTGCTTATGATAGCTTCTCTATGCATAGTAATAATAGCTCAATGGGGATTAAGCAGAGCTGCTCGGATGCAGTCCCGAATATGTATATAAATGTAGAATATCAGTTATCTGGTTACTACAGTATAAGATCTACTTAGTTTGAGATCGGATGACGGTATATGAACAAACTTTTGGACACACAACCTTTACTTGTAAATGACTCTATCTTCAATTTGATGTTTATCAATGTAATTATAGTTTAGTTATGAGAAAATAAGCAACAATTACGTACGGGAGAAAAGATGAATATGAAACCCATGAAACCATAATTGATTAATTAATTATTTTCTAATTTTCTTGTATCACGTAGCACATTACCACTGTACGATACGTTTTAATTTGTGTTGATTCGTTCATATTGATCATATTCTGTTATTCAAGTAATTAAAACTGGTTTCTGACAATATTGGCATGTACTGTAGATATGTCATGATGACAAATTACACGAAAGATCTTTATGTATAAGATAAAAAGAGTGAAAAGAAGTCTAATGGAAAATAAAACCATACAAATAAGGTGGGATATCTATTATTTAATGCAGTACATTTACGGTGGTAGCAAGAATCTTATATATAAGATTCTTGTGTCTTAGTTAAAAATCTGCCTACCTATGGGTAGTACCTACTTAGTAGTATACAGACTTACTAGTGTTTCTTTATTTTTTGCCTATGGTAAAACGTTTATATTTATACTGGGAGGAGGTTCTTT
The DNA here is from genome assembly GCA_951394255.1 of Polyploca ridens. NCBI lineage: Eukaryota > Metazoa > Arthropoda > Insecta > Lepidoptera > Drepanidae > Polyploca > Polyploca ridens. The sequence goes on along the minus strand of OX596245.1, from coordinate 5,579,285 downwards.
TCCATAGCGCCGCACCATACTAAAAGAGAGTTATACTCATAGCATAGATTCTTAAAAAATAACTATCTATATTGTTTTCACTTAATTATGCCTTCAGCTTAATCTATAACTTAAATAATAAGGCACGTTACACATACTTGTAGGCAAGAGAAGCATTTCTCATCATATTGCTTAAACATAGTTCCTACACTCGTATTCTTAAAGGCTTTGAGGCTTTAATTCATAGTAATTCTTCACACTTATAGCACTTGAGGTGTTCTTCTAAGAGGCATGCCGTCTTCAGTCGTAGGGTTCGGTGGTTTGACGTAGCGTATGGAGAGAGCATTGCGACCCAACGCAATACCAATTGTGATGAAATGAAGTGCCAATAAGAGCAGTCCCGTAATCAGTACGACTACGATTGTTGAGCCCGGTTCAGCCCAGTTCACCACTGGGTATATGTACCGGTTACCTTTCCTGTAACGAGAAGAAGGTTTTTTTTTATTAAATGGGCTTGCGTTTTGCCACTGACCCGCCCATAAGGGACGAATACGAAGCCTAAGATGGAACACGCTTACCCAGAAGGAACCTATTCACTCTGGCCTTGAAAGTCCCTAGATTGTATGAGTTTGTTTGAAAAATACTGCTGATCCTATTACCTATTCTCCGCAAAAGCTACCGTCCGAACTGTACGTTACAGTCTAAGAATTCGTAAGTGCCTGTGAAGGCATATTTCAATAAAACATATTTCAATTAATTTCAATAATACTATTATATCAGTCCATACCCTCTGCAAAGGTTTGATGACCAGAACCATCTTTGGATTTACATTGCTTACAACAACCTTTAGTTCGTTAAACATTTAAGTGTACACGCAAATACAATTTCGTATCATGGTACTGATAAACCAAGCCAGTGGTTCGTGATTTATCGACTTTTCAAAGTTATTGTTTGGATTGCGAAGTCGTACACATGTTCGATGCACAAAAGTGGGTGACTAAGTAAATATTTCGTAGATACTATCTAGGAAATGTTGGGGGACGAAAAGGATTGGACTTGTCATTCCTGAGTAGTATTAAGCTATCTGGATAAGAAGTCATTTACTGAGTATAGATTACTTACTGATCTGTGCCTCCTGCAAAATAATATATGACTCCAAATATAACGTAGCACACGGAAAATATGAGCGGCTGGTATATGTGCAGGATTCGACTGGGATGCGAGGACGTTGCCATCAGGAAGAACATTATGATAGAGTTTAATCCGTGGACAGACACGTCGAGACCATGGTTTAGTTCTTCTTCTATACCGGCTGAAACATTGTAATTATTAGATTTAATAATTGAAGTTATAGAAAGCTTTTGCCCGCGCCTTCGCTCTCGTTAATGTAGATTTCGTCGAGTTGTCGGTCGAAACAGGAAGCATTAACGTAAAAACGATTAACTTATTCAATTCAGGTTGTAGAGCTTTTATATTTACAAGATACTTAATATAAAAAACGTACATGTTATGCAAATTTTCATGATGACAGGATGCAGGACGACCGTCTAAAATTTATTTTTCTATACCTTGGTAACAGTACTGTTTTTCTGAATGATCTTTGTCCTTTTCTATACCCCTGACAAAGTGTATGCAAAATTTCATGATTATCGCTCAAGTAGTTAAGGCGTGAAAGCGTTACAAACAAGCAAACTCACATTCGCATTTATAATATTAGTTAGGATAAAGCAGACAAACGAAAACTTAGATCGTTAGGGACTGTTATAGAGTCCTCGCTTCTACTTACTATTTTTTATTCTGTGATTCTAGTCCAAAATTCGCCATATGTAATTATCTGAATGAGCGGTGACAATATGTAGCTATTCATCAGATTAATCTCTTATTTCGGAGCCAATAAATAAATCAGAAAAATTTAGAAAGGAGTGATCTCGATGTATCGCGTACCTAGGTTCACAGCAGCCTCTCGTTACCATCCAATCAACAGGGTTTCAGCATATTTATTAAGTTTGGTATGGCAAACAAAATATTGATGTTTCAATTCCATATAGATATTTATACAGGTGATTCTCTACTCTTTATACAATATACATGCATATCCTTGAATATTGTATATATATAATAATATCTTACCTTCGAAAAGCAAGGCCCAATAGAAGATGGTGATGAGGAAGGACAGGGGAACGGCAATGTTGTACACCACCCAGTAGGTCTTCACGTACCATGGCAGGCAGAAATCAGCGCCTGTCGTGATTAGCAAGGCAAACAATCTGTCAGTGAATTAATGCTATAATCATATCGTCAGTAATCATTATTGGTATAGGCTGAGAATGGAATAAAGTATTGGATTCAAAAACATTTGTAAAGTACTTTAAATGCTCTCCATAGTTTTTTTACAAAGTTATAAGTATACCTAGTTTATGGTTCGATGGATCAATTAAATTTATGATTAAGACTGATGAAGTCGCAACTCAAACACTTTGCTATCGATGTACGAGCATTATTATGTAATAAATCTAAGCTTATTTTGAAAAGAGTAATTGCTGATTTTATTGCCGGCTTTTCTCAACAAATGCAACCTTCCGAACCGGTATTAGAGTATTAGAGTCAGACTATTCATAAGTTCCTGCGAAGGTCTATTTGAAATAAATGATTTGAATATGAATAATTCAATATATAGGGTGAGTGGTAATTAGTAAACGATACTTAGACACATGATTGTACTCATGATAACAAACAAATATCCCAAAGAAACAAATAATAAAATAATATAAATAACTGTTATTTTTGTTAGGTACTAAATATTACGGGCTCATGTGCTAAGGAAATTAAAAAAAAATCTTTTGGGAAGTTGTTTGTTATCAAGAGTACAATCATGTGTCTAAGTATCGTTTACTAATTACCAGTTACCCTATATTATTATTAAGTTTAAGTTATTAGTAAGGAGTGAGTAGTAGTATCCGGGATACAGGTATTTCACAGTCGACTCTAGTATAAAAATAATCATATTACCTAATATAATTGTAAAGCAAATTACATTCGTATAGTGCTAACATATTAGGCGCTTTTATAAATGGATAGAAAATAAATAACAGTTTAATAATTATTCATGTTATACTATAAGTAAAATTAAGTACTCACTTAAAGGTCCATACAAATAGCAGCGCAATGAAACAACTGTAGCTAATCCAGTTGCAAATGTGATGCTCATAAGTCCCCAGTGGGTCAAATATATGAACCAGAAACTGAATTTACCGTTCAAAATATAGAATATCATAGACGATAACACTATGCCGACAGATGCGAGGAAGAGCAGGGCCCGCCATATCAAAAGAGGGACGGCTGAACGGTTCGTTTGCCAAACACTGAGATAAAAGTCAGACGGCCTGGGATGCTCCAATGCGAGCATTGACAACTGCGTCTCCTGCTTAAAATAGTTCTTTAAGGCACTCATGATGACTGATGTAGTGGTTAACTTACGCACACCTTAACTGTTTATCGAATACATAGCTGATATAGATATCACAGTTCGCAGTTATCGGGTTGAGTCACTCGGTTTATCTATAGGACATTGCCAAATTTTATATTTTGTTGGTACGTTATAAGAAGCGATTGTATGTTGTAAACATTCACTTGCACGAAAACGGCTGGCGGTAGAACAACTTGTGTAATTAGGTGAACAGCAAGGTCCATAGATTTAGAATATTATAGAGTGATAGAGTTAATAACGTTATTCGTTACCTTGTGAGCAGTTTCCATATAGATGCATTCACAGATATATCGTACACTAGTTTATTTACAGTCACACAAAATATCGACATGGATTCCTTGTAATTAGTTCCAGGTAAAAGCATCGATAAAAACTAATTGGCAAAATATTGGCATTAATTATATGTATTTTATTCGTTCAAACTATGTTACGCGCAATTCGTTTCAACTTTCAAGGCATTTGGACCGTTCCGGTGCTCACGGACCGTACTCTAGTACCTACAGTCGCTCTATTAATATTCTAACTCAATGGCAAGGCCTTTTTGGAAAACGTAAAATATCATTAAAATATTAATTCGTCATTGACTTAGATCAGTTTTATCTGATTATGATTATTATGAATTTTGTTTGATTCATAAGATTAACTTAGGTTCAACTCACAATTACACATTCAAATGGTATTTTCATAATGATTAGAATATTCGTGGAATTAATATGATATTTGGTCAGTAGTATCATAAATGTTATTGGAATTGATACATTTATCTAAATTAATAATAATCTTTGCCTTAAATCCGAGGCGAGAATAATGTTACCTAATTATTAATCTTTTGCATAGGTAGTTTGTGTTCCAGTTTTTGCTACCATACCTAATTTAGTTAACATTTGACTGAAAACTAGCTTTTCGCCGGTGGCTAGTTCGCGTAGACTTCATAAAATTTCAATATCAGATTTTTTTATCGACTTAAAAAACTAGGAGATTATCAATTCGACACGTATGTAATATTATTAGAACTGCAATATATTCACATATGATAAATCTATTAGTGCTTCCAAACAAATATACAAAATTTCATAGGTGTATGTATGTATGTATATTTGTCCACCCATATCTCCGAAGATATTAATCGGATCGTAACCATTATTTTTTGTTCGTTTAAATTTACTTCAACTTAGGGAACAGTGCAAGTTTTATCGAAATCGGTTCAGTAGTTTTCAAGATATGGACAAATATGTGTGACGGTTTAGCTTATTGATCCGAGCTACGGGGGTGGTGTCAAAGGAAAAACATCTCAAAACCTTGGTCAAATTATAGTGCATTTAAGAAAAACTTAAAAATGATTCAGTAGTCTTCAAGATATGGACAAATATAAGTTTGACGGCCTGGATTATTGGTACGAGCTACGGGTGTGTGTTGTCAAAGGAAAAACATCTCAAAATCTTGGTCAAATTCTAGTGCATTTAAGAAAAACTTAAAATGACGAAATAAAAAAGTAATTTAAAAAAATTAAATCGACGAATGAGAACGACTTATTATATTGAAAATATTTCGCTGACTGAATCAGTGTCAGATTAGTTATTTCATTCTTTTTTTTTTTAATTTGTTGGCGTCACACGGCTTGTGTATTTTGCCATATTCCAGATATATTATAACTTCTAGTCACAATAAATCACGTTCACATAGTCCTCAGTCAGTCACTGTCCATAAAAGTCATGTTTTAGTACAATGGTGGTTCTACTAAAACTTTTCACGGACTTCTTGAGACAAGTTGAAAAGGCACGATACACATGATTCATTTCATTTCACTTCACTGGTGCACATGCATTGATCTTTATTGGATAAAATACCACCGATAATATGCAATAAAACTCAAAATACACGAATTTATGAAAATAAAAATGAAAACGCTATGTCACTCTGCAAGTTCCCGCCAAAAAGTCTATTTCATACTTATAAGTGTATTCGGAAGTAGTTTTCTTTAAATAACTTTTTTATTTTCGATTGAGTTCGATCAACCAATATGTTACGTATTCTGTACCCTACCACAGATTACTATACCCAAGCTAATAGAGCAAGATGCCATGTCCATCCAAAAATAAGGAAGGTCTAGCGGCCCTGGGATCTTGGACTATAAATCGTAAACATGTTCAGACAGACAAAAAATCTCTTTGCAATCTCGTTACTCTTCCTACATAACTCCCAATCAGTTTTTGGTGAATATATTCAATAGACAATGTTTCTACAGTATTATTATAATTATGTAGGTAAAGAGTATTCTAGACGAAACAAATATTCACCGAAATCACTATAATCTCATCAGTAAATGTCACTGATAGGATGTCCCAATACTTAACGTCAAGTGGGCACTGGGTGAAAGACTAGTCTATACTGACCCTATGATAATAAAAAACGATGTCACGTGATAAAAGCCATATTTTGAAAGAGTTGAAAATTAACACCCTAGACCATCTTTGAGCACTGTGATCACAAATTTCCCAATTACGCACTGTTATTTTAACAGAACATTGTTAATTTAGTCGAAAATAATATTATTTGATTGAGTTATGGTTTAGAAAAATTATACCAGCGAAATTTGACACGTCATAGTTTTTTTATACGAAAAGTAAAAGAAAGTATACTACACTAACTCCGGCAAGTAGTTTTAAAAGATGGCGCATTTATTCACAATTTCAATCGTATTATATTGCTTACTATCATAATTTTATAGCACAGTTCACGTATATTTTGTATTGGTTTTCAGCACACTTTTTCTTATATGCAGCTCCAGTAAAAGCTATCTAGGGGGTCTAGGCACGGAGAACGAGGAGGCCACGAAATTGAGCTAAGGCGCTCGCCATCCACCTTTCGGGATCATCGTCATCATCATCATCAGCCCTTAGTGTGATAGTTACAATAATTAAGTATGTAATAACCGGGACCATTGGCTTGCCTTCCAAAACTCGAAAAACGCTCGAGATGAAAATACCACTAGGTTACCAATGCGCGGGGCAACTATTTTGTAAATCTACATACATTATTATGGTTCTCTCGCTATAAAATAGGCAATAATAAGTATTTTTTATGGAATGAAAAGTGTCAAGTGTTTATTTGAAATTGTCAATTAATGCGCCATCTTTTGGTACTACTTGCCGGGGTTAGTACCGTACTTTTTTTTTAAACTATGACGTGATAAAGTTCGCTGGTATAATTTTTCTAAAACATGATTGGGTCATGTCATTATTTTTGACTAAATTAACAATGTTCTCTGTTTGATTTGTGAGTACGATTTGATAGCATGGTTATTTAGGACTACGTTAGTAAACACTGCAAAATTGGGAAATTTGTGATCACAGTGTCCAAATATTTACCCCCTTATTTATAATAATGTTATCAAACGTTGATTAGCTAAAATTCCGAAGTCTTTATCTGACAGGTGACATTTGGTGATCGAAAGAGTGAGACGGGCACACTATTACACTGATTTAGTTAAAAAGCGATTATGAATAAGGGGGTTAGTCTATAGGTGTCAATTTTCAACTCTTTCAAAATATGACTTTTGCGGTATGTAAGCTAAACGTCATAAACAGGGTTCGCTATTTTAGTGGTTTATGAATGAAAACATGAAAGAAATAGTATTATATGAACATAAACATAAAATCAAGACACCAATTAATAGATCCGTGTTGGCTCTTTTTTTTTTATTTGCTCCAATAACTAGCAAAAATATTACAAATATTACCAAAATCACAAAAATCGAGGTTTGCCTCTTTAGTGATACCATCAAATTTAGAATCCATTTTGTAAAAATTATATATAACATCGAATCACAAATATATGTACAACAGATCCGTGGGGCCACATTTTCATTTTTTTGTACGAGAATAACGTAATTTATTTATTAATAAGCATCAATTTTGCGACGCCATTTGTCCATAGATTTTTCTATGAAATGTCATATGAAGCTTTATATACAAGACGCAATCGCGAAAATATTCAGTTCCCCCCAGTGTCCCAAGGTGACACCACGTCGCTTTTTATTGACACCGGAAATTACGTCACCCATATATCTGTATACATGCGCTTGTCAAAAAGAACATAATAAGTGCATTTTAATTTTTTACATTATTAGAGTTATGAAATACACCATGGACATTTTGATAAATTTATTGTTCTTATGGTAATCGGTATCAATTTCGCGATTGGTTGATACGTCCTTTGTCTTTTTGAAAAAGTCCCGTATGCCAAAATATTTTCCTTGTTCTCCCTCTCAGCCATTGATTGCTTATTTTGTTACTTGCCTATAGATAGACTAGTCTTATTAATAAAATATAAATAAGATTCTATTTTTAATCATGCGGCTTTTTAATGAATCGTCGATGCTGAACAGAAGGTTAGGATACGGCCATCGATATAATATATGTATTTTATTAGATTTCACGTTCCGAACAAAAAATCCGTCGAGCTTGATGACAGCGGGGGCGAGACGGGGGCCTGCGCGAAGCGAGTGCGCAGTGGACTGACTGTTGCAGTGCAAGCTGTGTCTAACCAAACTATACAAAAATGTAGCGCCCCAGCCGCTTATAGATTATAGTTTTCGCGCGACCAAAACATCTTAAGCGCCAATGAATTTCATAGCGCCTACGCGTTTCGTTCGACGTGTCGTTCCTATAGAATTTACACCGCAATCGTGGTATTTAAATGAAGAAATATTCTTTCTGTTGTGATATTATTACCTATTTATTCACTTGAAAAACAAATAAGTTTACTTACTTGACTTTGATTTCTCGTATTATTAATGCCGCTCCGTACGCGCCCACACTGCATGAATGTCGAAGGCACACTAAAGTAAGGTGAACGGAACGCAGTTCAGTTAATTCGAACCGAGTGAATCTTGGGAACACTGTGTATATATAGTAGAATGCTAGTAGAATACAATTATATCGATGGATACGGCCATTTGTAAATAATTCACTGTTCTTATATTATATTCTTTAACTATAAAGCTATTATTGTTACTAGATATTTTCTTTGTAGGTTTTATTTTATTAAGCATAACTTAATAAGCCTCTTTGCAAATCTTTACAATTTAAATTCTTATAATTTTTAATTCTCGTCGTCACACTCTACTACGCCTAAAAGTCATTGTGAGCATTATCCATTTTAATAAAAATTAGATATCTCGGCACCGGTGCATTATATATAACATTATTTCTAGACTAATATACCAGGTTGTTCAATAAATTTTGTCGTTCGATACGAGAAACACGTTTTTATTATTTGAAATACATTTTATTATGATGATGATTAGCACTACTCTTAGCCAGTACAACGACCGACCCATGTCCTATACAACCATTCAAACATCAACCACCATGTAACTAACTTAGTTTATAATGACTGGTACCTGAATAGTTGTATCGGAATAGCCATGAAGAAATCAAGGAGTGCGTGTTATATAGGAGTGACACGCTCTGGGGTGGGAGAGGACGGCCAGCTAACCGCAACCAGCTAACCACAATCGACCGACTGTTCAGCCTATAGATTAGGGATGAGCGTTGATGTATGTTGAGTGCTGGAGTTTTATTATCTTCTTTCTTATTTTGATTTTTTGTTCCTGGGTTGGATTTTGTTATTTCTTTGTTGTTCATTAGATTAACCTCCTCCATGCACGGGTATAGCTTTTATGGTTGAGAGGCTCCTTTTCCATTTCAGCTTCGGTATGTGCTTGCATATTTCTTGGTCTTCGTTATTATTCTAGAGTCAAATTGGTTGCCTCAGGCACAAAATTCAGCAAGGTTTTTAGTATAGTAGTCAAAATATTCTATATCATGCGCATTTTTAAAGTAAATATCTGTTTTCTGGGTTTGGATTTTGGTGTACTGTAGGGCCGTAACATGGCCATAATATATGGGACTGTATTCTATCAGATGTGTGTTTGAAAACTTAAGTATCTTGGTTAATGGGATGAGAAACATCCAGGATAAAATATCTTTTTGTGTTCCCGAAAGTATTTTTTTTGGTTTCCTATCCTGCTGGGTGTATGAAGTTCCGTGATTTTAATCTGATCATGGATGAGCATTTTGTCCTGGTTTAATTAGTGTTCAGCTTCATTGTTTATCAGTTAGTTTATCACAAGCGCTCGAGCTGTACACACCTCAGTGCAATAATTGTTAGACCCGGTTCTGATGCCTATAATTATGATGATGACTATACATGTGTCAAGTGTAGTGAAGTGATTATTTAATTGTAATAAAGTTAATTGTTGTTAGGTCTTTGCCTATGAAATTGCCGTTTTGTATGAAAAAATTTAAACGATTTTTTTTCATGTATTTTTTATTTGTATTAATCGAAGTAATCACCCATGCAATCAATGCATCTTTGCCAACGCAGTGGCAGTTTATTGATGCCCTTCTTAAAGAAATCAGCTGGACGGGAGGCAACAAATTCTTCAAAGGCATTTTGTACTGCCTCTCGGGTATTGGATTTTTTTCCCGCCAAGAAGTTATCCAAATTCTGGAAAAAGTAGTAGTCTGTAGGTGCAAGGTCTGGTGAGTAGGGCGGATGACGGAGAACTTCCAACCCCTGTTCTTGCAACTTGGAGACCGTCTGCTGTGCAGTATGAGGTCGCGCGTTATCGTGCAGGAGCAGCGGAGACGAGCGATTGACCAATGCTGGTTGGAGATGTGCCAGCTTCTCCATCATTGTGTTCAGTTCTTCACAGTACACATCTGCAGTAATGCTCACCCCGTTTGGTAAGAAGCTGTGATGAATCACACCGGCGCTAGACCACCAAACAGTGACCATTACTTTTCTAGGGGTAAGTTTTCGTTTAGGGCATTGTTTAGGTGCTGAACCAGGATCCAACCAACTTGCTGAGCGCTTGCGGTTATCAAACAGAATCCATTTTTCATCGCAGGTAACAATGCGGTTCAAAATTCCTTCATTTGTGTGTCTGTTGAGCAGTGCAAGGCACGTTTCGACGCGTACTTCGCGCTGGCGATCATTGAGTTCGTGGGGCACCCATTTGTCAAGCTTTTTTACATTGCCAATTTGACGCAAATGGACCAATATTGTTTTGGCGCTAACGTCGAAAGCTGCTGCTAATTCAACCGTCGATTGTGTATCATCAGCTTCCACAATCGCCTTTAATTCGTCATTGTCGACCAAAGTCTTCGGACGACCGCGAGGTTCATTTTTCAGGCCGAAATTCCCAGAACGGAAGCGAGCAAACCAATAACAGGTGGTGCGTTGGTTTGTAGTGTTAGCTCCGTAAACGTCGTTGATGTTGCGTGCCGCTTGTGCCGCGTTGCTGCCACGACGGTACTCATATTCCATAATTACTCGAATTTTTAACGTATCCATGATGACGAAAAAGATTGAAATGCGATGAAAATGTAACACTAATCAATAAACAAATGACTACTTTTGGAAAAAGAATTCCATGTTTTTAAAATAAAATTAATTTGAAATTAGAATTCTTAGCCAAACAAAAATTATTTTGATTTGAAATGGCCAGTACTACAGAATGGCAATTTCATAGGTAAAGACCTATTATTACGACAATAAACACATTGGGCCCGTGAGGAGTTTGTTGCGTCGCTTCTTCTCCTCATACAGAGCATTTCCGAAGCGACGGTTTAACGTTGTTTTACCCTGCGGAAAGCTGGTGTTTTGAAACCCTGCGGAATAATTGCATATGAAATACTAAAAAATCATCGAATGAGTCATAGTGGGTTGCGGGGGTGCTCCCAGAACTCCCTATCAGTCGACCGAATTTAACAAATGTTCGTTAGCTAATTATGAAGTATCCAGTACTGAATTGGCCATTGCAGGATAAATGGCTATGGCCCACGTTAAATGGCCTGCGTTCGCGTATACTAATAATTAAACAAAGTAAGGGATAGAACCGCTGCATGGCCAATAGTATAATAATCATTGAAAAGGATTTCTTGACATACTTAAATTACGTACCGTGACAAATATTATAAACATAATATAGAATGGCTTTCAAATCTTTTAAAAGAGTAATAAAGTCGTGAAACGTCTCTGTGCAACCATCTCTTTTAATCTGAAAGCTAGATCCGCACATAAACCATTAAAGTAGATAACCTGAGTCGAAGGTCCTTGATAACATTTGCTAAGGGCCTCGCACTGGCTTAATTAGGCACTGTACTACATGATATTTATATTGCAAATATATTGAAAATTAGCCTATAGTATTTGAGGATAATGTAGCTTCCTATTACAATTCAGGTGGCTTCCTATCCGCCTTCGGCGGAATACACACAGATTGCCACTCTTATATACTGTTTTATTTAATCCTTAAAGCCCCTCGCTATCTCAAGGAACGCTTCGAGTACTACACCTCAACATCATCTTCTTCATAGTCCCATGGAACTTAACTTCCAAACACCAAGTCACACTTCTCACTCTTATTCCCAATCTTTTACTATCCAAGCTGTACGTCTCTGAAACTCTCTCCCTCAGACTATAAGACGGGCCTCGACGTTAGACTCTTATAAATCTCTTGTTATTTCACGCTATCACACGCTATAAACTTCCTCATTTCCTGCCTTTCTTTCTATATTTCTAGAACTGTTATTTTCACGTTATGAAAGTGTATTCTTATGTGTTAAACCTTCCATATTCTCATATATCCTGTTACCCAAAGGTTGTCTAAAAGAAATCGCTTAAGCGATAAGACCGCTTATTTTGTATCACTTCTTCTTTTTGTATTGTTTCGTCTTCTACTATATGGTGTACAAATAAAGCATATTTATCTTATCTTATTAGTGAAAGAATGTTCAGAATCGGATTAGTAATTTCAAAGCCTCGTACATGCAACTTACAAACTTTACCTTTTTATATGATACTAGTTATCCCCCGTGGATTCACCCGCGTTCCCTTGATAAAAGTAGCCTATACCCTTCTCTATACCATAGGTATCTGATTGCCAAATCTCAATGCGATGGGTTCAGTAGTTTAGGCGTGAAAGCGTAACAAACAAATGGGCCAGTTGGTGCAGTTGATTATGATTCCACCTATAGCGGTGCAGGTCGTGGGTTTGATTCCCACCCAGGATATGCATTTGTGTGCATGAACATGTATGTATGTCCTGAGTCTGGGTGTAATTATGTATTTACAAACAAAAAGGTTTCCATAGTACAAGCTCAGCTTATTTTGGGATCAGATTACCGTGCGTGAGGAATGTCCCAGGATGTTTATTTTATTTAATTATTATTTATTACTAAACAATTATTATTTTGTACATATTTGTAGTTACACACTAAACTTATTATTACTATTTATTATTATTACTTATTAAACAAACAGAGTTACTATGGATTAGTACCTACTTCTTCAAAAAACGTTAACGTAAGTACCCCCAAAGTACTAATATAAGGCATAGCACTGAATTTCCTTTGCTTATAAGTAGTGAATCCATTCTGCATAATAATTATGTAAACTTTGGTTGCGCTTATTTAAATAAGCCACTAGAAAAGGTATTTAAATAGAAAATTTAATATAATGTTACTTAATAATATTGGAATTTTATCGGCTGGTACCACGTTATGCGGTACGTACCTAACTTGACGCAACGTCAAGTTTGGATCTGATGCATGTGTGCGTGCCTGTAACACAACTGCAAAGTAACAAATGAATGCTGGTTTTCGCGCGCGATCTAGCCTACATACTACCCTTAACGACGTGACATGTTTTTTTTCTTTTGTTTACCAGAGCTGGTATAGACTAGTCTTTCGCCTAGTACCCAATTGACGTTAAGTTTTGGGACACCCTGTATCTTATAAAGAAATATCAATCAAATTTTATCTGTTGTATCTCAGAATAAACAAGATATGACTCTTCGCATCATCCTAGATGAAACATACATAGATAATTTGTCTTTAATAACGTTGATGTTTATAAATAAATGAATTATTATATTAAAATTAGTTGTATCCATTGTTAGAAATGGATAAGGTCCTATGATTCCTTCGACAGCTGTTGGTGAGTGCATCTCTGAGGAGTGTGATGAGGACCAAGAGTATGTGCATAAAGATGATCACGACAGCAGATCCCACTGACGTAATAGCCGCTAAACCAGGCCTTGACCAGTCTAGCATAGGGTAAATGTAGGAGGAGCCAAACCTGAAACAAGAAAAGGTTTATGTTACGTCGCGTCCACAGATATTAAAAAAAGTCGGATATATTCTCGCTAACAAAAAACTGTCACTCAAGTCGGCCACCACGCTGTAAGTACAAGCCGGCACGCACACATTCACACATTAGTTGAGCGCGAGTAATCGACTCTGTGTAAACGGCGACAGAGTCTAATTTCCCGCGGAATAGCCAACTAAGGTGTGCGTGAGAGGTGGCCGACTCCATAGACACAGTTTTTTGTTAGCGAGAATATGTCCTCCGGTCGCGTCGTACACTTCTAGTTTACACTGAAATTGTATAGCTGTCCATTTTATTACTGCGATGAGAACCGACTCGTGTTCAGAGCGAACTAGAAGTTCGATCTTTACCTACTTAAAAGTAAGTATCTGAAATCTAGAATCCCCATTCTTCAGATTATGCCCCCATAATCTGAAGATACTGAAGTAATTCCAAATAGCATTGAATTCTTGTTAGTTCTGGAACACGGGTGGGTTTTGTTTCACATTTCACTGCGAAGAAACGCTCACTATTGATTGCATCTTACTGTCATCTTGCCTGTTTCCTTTGCCCAATTTGGTTTTGAAGACGAATTACTTCGTATATCAGATTTGAAGTTCGAACCCTTTCATTCCTAACCCACACAAGTTGTTGTTGTCGCACATGGTAGGCCAAAGTTAGCAACATTCTTATCGCTATTTATAAAATGTTAACCTAGGCTGTGGCATTGAGGCCCGAATTGTAGAATGAGAATTAAAACATAAGTCAAGACTCAAAAATTTTTTAATTGAAAAAAAAAAAAACATTTTTTTTATCATAGATCCGGGTTTCTAATTCATTTGTTTCAATCTCAACACAAAACTTGACTTATCCTTCAATTGTCGACTAATAACCTCAGTAGGTACTTACGGGCTCACACCACCAGCGTAATGAAAGATGATGCTGAATAATAAATAAAACAAGCCGGCGACTACGGAATGATAGAAGTGGAGCAAGTGCGTTGGGTGCCGGGAGACGAGGATCAGCGCCAGCATCAGCAGGGAGTTCACGCCGTGGATGAACACGTCCAGAACTGGATCGAAGGCGTATTCTTCGACTATTAACATAAAACACCGTTGTTATTACTCTTATAAATACAATTTTCTAATAGCTATAACATAGGTAGGCTTAGAATCATGTTAAGGATGCCGTGCTTTAGGGTCATCCTCACTATGTCAGCAGTGTCAGCACCGCTCCATCGCAGCAACGGCCCGGTACCGCCTCAACTCAGTCCAACCACTGGCTGCTAGCGCGCAGCCTACAGATCATCGCCCACTATGTCAGCACCGCTCCATCGCAGCAGGCATTTAAATCGTATGCGTTAAAGTAAATTTTACAAAGAATAGATAAAATAGTGGAAGCCACTAGTCCTGCTGACCACTGGCTTCCAGCGAGCATCCGCTCCCTTGCTGCGTGACGCCATCAAGCGGTATCTTGCCATAGCCGCGCTACGAATTTCACCGCGCGCCGCCTGCGAGCTGCCACCTCGCAGGCGGCGCGCTGGGAGCTAGTGGTTTGATTGAGTTGAGGCGGTGCCGTGTCGCTGATGCGATGGAGCGGTGCTGACAAAGTGAGCGATGAGCTTTATCAGTTAAAAACTTTAAAATTTTGTCATGGAAATGACAGTTTTTTTAAAGGCAGATGACATATTATGGTCTTTTTTACGGTGGATAAGCTTTTGTTTGACCATACTCTCTCAATGTTAAGTGATAATGTCACCAAATATAGAATGCACAAGTTATCAAGCAGCAGCTTTCGGAACACACCGACAATTGAGGTTGGTGACGGATTTTCAATTTCAAAGTCAGCAAGCCAGGTAGATACAATACCTTAACGATGTAATCTGCCAAGCAGGCGGGTACCACTTGGTACTCTACCACCGTGTTTTTTTTATACCACAAAGGTGGCAAACAAGCATACGGCCCACCTGATGGTAAGCAGTTACCGTAGCCTATGCCTACCGTATGCGTATGTGGTATGGTTATCTCACGTTTATTATATTTGTCGCACTCACCAGCTGACGTAAGGAAAATCCAGTAGAATACAGAGATGAAAAAAGCTATAGGTATAGCTGTGTTGTAAAGCACCCAATACGTCTTCACGTACCAGGGCAATTCAAAACTCGCCTCTGAAATGATACGAGAAATACATTAGCTATTGTGCACCTAGTGGTAGGATGGTGGGTCCACTTCCCTTCAATGAACCCAGGAGGGTGATGGCTGCCATACTCGTCATACTTGTGGTTACAGGTGCTGCTTGTGGATGCTACTGTTATGTAATAAATCGAAGAGTGTTTTGTTTAAAACTATAACTGCTGAGTATATTGCCGAAAATGGAACCATTCGAAACAAAGTTTTGAGTCAGGCTATTTATAAGTGCCTGCGAAAGTCTATTAGAATAAAATAGTTTTGGTAATGTGCATCAAAAGAGTTTATTTTTAGGGTATCCATCTGTAGCCTTCATAAGTGCCCTGCTTAAATGGAAAATTGACTTTGATTTAGCGTAGAACTAAGCATAACTCCTCAATGAGTGAGCAATTTATGAACATTTATGTACTATATCTCTATCGTATGCAGTAATTGATGGCTTTATTAAGATTATTATCAATTTATTTAAACATAAAATTAAACATTCAAGATACAGAGATACTGTAAAAATACCCTTGATATCATAACACGATAACTTTCCAACAATGATTCCAGTTGATTTATTGCTTATTTTCCTTGTTCTGACCTTGGAATACATAACAGTATAATTGAAAAACTACAATCTAATAGAAAAAGAAAAGGTATTTATGGTACGAAAACTTTATTC
Organism: Polyploca ridens; assembly: GCA_951394255.1. NCBI lineage: Eukaryota > Metazoa > Arthropoda > Insecta > Lepidoptera > Drepanidae > Polyploca > Polyploca ridens. The sequence continues at coordinate 5,562,808 of OX596245.1, read as the reverse complement.
ACCTTAAGAACTAACATTCGCAAACCGCTTCATATCATACCTAATCATTCATTGTAGATTGTCGCCAACTAAGCTAAGCATAATAATGTTATTTAATATGATATGACCAATTTGCAATCATTTGTTTTTTAATCTTCGAAGTCAGACACCACCACCACCTAAAGGTAAGTGACCACTATCGCCTTTGGCTGGACATTATCATTAGCAGGAATATTGCCAATGTGACCTTTACTTAAATATTAAGTATTAGTATTCTTTGGCAAAACCTAAAATTAAGACTATTGGCTGCAAGGGCGGATCCGGCCTTTAGGTCAGGGGGGGGTCACACAATTATATCCAGCTTAGATGAGTTTCAAAATACACAATACTATAGCTGTTACCCGCAGATTCACACGAATATAGAGTAGGTACATTTTTTAAGAATTTTCAAAATCGGTCGTAATGATTACGTCCAATAGAAAAGAGGGGCTGCGAAAAAATCATACCAATCACATTTTCATTACTCATTTGACCTCAGAACCTATTGACAACACAATCAAGGGTGTGATGCGAATGATTTAGATTTTTAATTCAAGTTGACCGAGGCGACTCACAATTACAATGACTAATATATATTTTGTTGCTGAAAATAGCTTCATAATTTACAAATATGTCATGTCAATGTTACTATTGAGTTGTTGACTAAAGAATGCATCTGTTCAATTGAACGATTGCTGTAATTATTGCTATTGATTTGAAAGGGTTCAGAGTCCAGGAGGGCTAAAAAGGTAGCTAAACCAATATTGCAAAAGGAATTATTTTTTTCGAATTCACAGCCGATATTATGCAAATCATCAATTTCGAATGTTTTATTGAATTGTATACCGGTTTGGTACGACTATACGACAATAAATGAATGTATAATGAGTGACTATTTTACCAAAATATATTGGAATTACGTAGGATCTGCCGAGAATCCGAAATTGCTTTAGCTTTCCTTTTAGCCCCGAATAAAATTCATTCGTAAAAGAGTTGTAGGTATCTCGACACCTTGCTGATAAGTTTTTTTAATTGAAAGCAGACTTGTAGGAAAATGTTTTACTAGAAAGCGATAAAAAAAAGACAATTCATATAAAATTGATCACCAAATAAGTGACTCACCTATAGATCCTCGTAAAAATGCGACAGCAGACACAACAAACGCAAAACCACTACAACACGTTATAAAAACCAGACCCCAATGCGTTAAAAAAATTAGCCATAAACTAAACTTTATAGACATCCCAGTCATAATCATCGACGTCACTAATATTCCTAGACATCCTAGGAATATTATAGTCCTTATACACAGAAGGGGTAAAGTCGAACGGTTGGTTTGAAAGGAGGCTAGATAAAAATCTGTGGCACTTTCATGTTCTAAACCAAGCTTTTTTACTTCAAATTGCTTTTTAAAGTATTTCGCTACACCCATTTTTACGTTGGTGATTCATAAAGAGTTTATTTCAACTAGGGAGCGAAACTAACGGGCGGCTTTGACGCGGCGCCTGTTATCACTGATTAGGTGTGATTGTGCTACGGTGACTATCAATATTTTTTTGATAAGTAGGTATTAGTATTTATTTGAATTAGGTACGATTTTTTTTTTTACTGAAATGAATGATACAATGCGGAAATAAAGGTAGGTAGGTACCTGCTGTTATTCTGAGTAAACATTCCGGAAGGCTTTAAGCATTTAAATTTTTGTTTAGGATGATAGAGATGATAGTCGTAACTCACTAACCAAATTTTGATTGGAATTAGCTATTACATAGGTGATAAAATGAACAGACCAAACATACATATATTATCTACTATCTATCAGTGGTAGATATTTTTTGATATAATAGGTAGATACTTTAAACATTATTTGGGTTTGTTATAGCGAACATTAACGCGATAATAATAAAAAAGAATCACACGTTTCGATTGAACATGATTGAAATTATTATTTATTCTTAAATATGATATATACATACATAGATAAATAAGTGCCGGGGAAATAAAAAAAACCACAGAGATTTTATAATATTATATAAATTTACTTAAAAGTTGACTCATAAGAATAACTTAAAACCAAATCACAGAACAATCATGTAGGTATTACATTACAATACAATCAGGGGCTCTACCGCGTAACTTTGGTGGTAATCGTAACGAACACCATTAATAAATTTGATCCAATCAGGGCCCGCGAATGGTCATCGTCGCGTCGTACCGCGTGCGCTTCATTGGATGAAATAATTAATGGTGTTCGTTACGATTACCACCAAAGATACGCAATAGCCCGGCTGATATTGGACACAATCACAGTACGCTTGTACAAATATTCACATTAGATTATAAGTCTTTGACTTCACACACAACGATACCTACACATTTATCAATAGAGGATATGCACAATGTGCTCGTACGCATTGATCGACGATGTTCACAATTAGATTGGTTTTGGGTATATCAAGGTGATTGGGACACAAAACAACATTTAACGACGAATACTATGCACTACTAGGAGTCCAATTGCATAGCCTCCTCAAGTTTAGAATCTCTCCCGGAAGAATGGAAAAATCGCAAATAAGCATCTTGGAAGGTTCACTTATAAGGAATAACTCTTTATATTTTGAGTAAAAGCCTGTTGTCCGTATGTCCGTCCGTCTGTCACGGGTCTCTAGCTAATGCTAAAGCTTTTTCAATTAATTTTAGGATACATGGAACAGTTTGATTTAGGTACAACAAGCAACAAATACTAATAATATTTCAGTATACATTGATGTAGCATATGAATATTTTGTTATTAGCGCCTGCTTGTAATTTCATAACAAAGTTAATGTTAGAGAGCCGCAATATTAAGTTAGTATTGTAACGAAACCTCCTTTTGCGAATAGTTCTCGTGCTTGGCCGGGTTTTTTTACAATGTAAAAACAGTGCGTTGGTATATTATTTATATCGTCGGGTGTTGTTTTAAACGATCATTATTGATATCGCATATCGATGAATGCGAATAAATTAGTTTAAATAGGTGAGCAGCATGAAGGGCTGCCCGACGTTGTTGCAATTGTGTTATGCATACCTACCATCAACTCTTACAGCTTTAAATTTATCATAAACTGAAATTATTTTCTGTCAAATGACATTTTTAGGGTTCCGAATCAAAAAGGTAATAAAATAAATTATTAAATGAAACAAAAAATCCGACTGCGTAAAACAAAAAATAAATGAAACAATTTTGAATATAACTTGATTTTTATAAAGTATTTCAGTCGTCAAATCGTGAAAAATTTGAAAAAAATACTATGCCCTAATTATCTTTAAAGTTTGCATAGCGTTAAATATGAAATAATTACAGTTGATGAACGTTGATGTAAATATTGTCGAATTCATCATATTAGTTCTTTCATAGACTAACTTATGCGCTAAGATTTCTCATAACAGTTATGACCCAAACCAAGAAATATACGTTCAAGAAACCCTGATTCCGCGAGACAGACTCAGACTCGCACTTGGTCGGGTTTTTTTCTATACATTTTGACACAAAAACGATTCAGTTCAGTGTAGATTGAATCGCAATGAGAGTTGATGGTTATGGGGCTGGGCAACAAGGAAAATACTTTCCTTCATGTCTTTGTGAGATGTGGTTGAAAGTTGAAACAGCATTGCAATTACCAAAGCACCTAACACCTTAAAAATAATATTATATCCTAATTTTACACACTACTTATTCTTTACAATGTATCAATTGTTATCAATAACACGAATATAAACAAAATAAACGTGCTAATACCCTTTTTCATTGTATACCACAATATTTTTCATACATAATCCAATTACCTTACTTAGCTTAATTTCTAAATTATTAGTAACAGAATAATTTACATTGGTTTGATTAGTTCCACATAAACTGATCATTGTCTGAAGAGTTTATATTTGCCGTCACTTTTGAGGCCTCTAGGCCAAAATTACTCATACGAAAACTGACTCAAAGGCGTCACAATCACAGTCAGACACTGATTATTCACAAGTAAAGTGACACTTAAACTCAAGTCCCTGGAGATTAAGCCATTCTTGAAGAGTTCAAGCTCCAAAACCATCATTATAGATACCAGTGACTTCTTTTAGTCTCCTCCTGGCTATGGCATCTCGTGCCGTTGCTATGGCGACCACGATGAGGTGCATCAGAGCGAGGAACAGAGCGGTCAGGGTTATGACCACTATCGTTCGTTCAGGCTTCGACCAGTCCACCACAGGGTAGACGAATGGATTACCCCATCTGGAATTGAATTAATTTTATTTAGTTTTTATCTTTGATCACAACAATAGTGGGATTGCATGTTGTTTTTACTCAGTAATTACTGTAAAAAACCTACATTTAATTGTATGAAGGTGCGATCATTGTCTTTGCAAGTTACAAGACCAATTCTAATATTATCGTCAGTATTTTGTTTTTAGGTTTTTGTGCGCAGGAATTGTTCAACCTAATGCCACCATCCCCATTTTTACCACAAGACGCCCGGGAAAAGTTTTACCCGTACGTTGTTGACATACCGAAAATATGGACACAGCGTTTTGCATCCTCATTTATAATGCAGACAGCAAGGGAGTGGAACTTGCTTCCCGGCGTCTCTGTTTCCTGACGCTTACAATCTTGGAACTTTCAAGGCCAGAGTGAATAGTTCCTTCTGGGTATGCGTGTTCCATCTTAGGCATCGTCTTCGAGGCCATCGATCTCTATGGATCTCTATAAAACTAACTTTTTCGGATATAGGAAATTTCCGAAGGAAAAATCATGTTCGTATTTTAAGTACTTATATGCCTACATGAATTACAAATTAGTAAACTTGTCATGGGAAATATGTAAACGGTAATTTACATTATTTCTCAAGCTCATGGTTAAGTTACACAATATTATAATGTTAACTTTGAAGTGATAATGCAGTGCCGCTTGCTTGGCCCTTGGTTGAAGGATGACACTCCATAAAAGGAAGGAATGTTACAAATGCGGTTAGAATTTGATTGTATGGAAATTTTCGAGATGTTCTTGGTTCAACCTTGGACTTCTTGGAACGGTACCGAGGTTTCGACAATGATAAGTAACGTATAACCGAGCATTCTCTGCTGGCTATACATTTTAGCATTGAAGTCATAATGCATAGAAGATACAGATCTTTGTATAAAGTCAGCTAAAAAACCTTAGTGAATAGGTCTATGACCCATAATTTGAGCTTGACTGGAACCCCAAGGCGAAAATACATTCTAATTAATATATTTAGTATATATAATAAATTTTTGTAATAGTAGACTTGGGCCCAGATATTTGGGGGCACGGCTAGTGCCCCCGCCAAGACGAGCCAAGCGAAGCGCATCGTCGTTTTTTGGACTCTCATAATTTGGGTTAGGATTATACCAGATAAACAAAATTCTCGGGATATGATAATAATGGACTTATTAAACATAGGTATAAAGTTTCAATTGCATAGCTCGTATACTTTAGATTTTATTGATATCTAAAAAACCCCGATTTCGTCATTGACTCACTGATGATCATCAAAATTCTTATAGTACTTCATGAAGTCCTAGAAAGCTGATGAATTTGTTATAATTTGTAAGCTAGTATAAGTATACAAACAACAAACAAATTCTAAAAACCAAAAAATAAAATAAAAAAAAACATTTTTATAACCAACATACAAAATGAAGTCAAATCCCATCAAAACTATGTTTATGTAAAATGTTGCTAAGACGAGACCAAATGGCTTGCACTATAAAAAGTTATCAGATCTCATGTAGAACCAAGCTTATAACTCTACACGCCCTAACTCTACAAGGCCTACAAACTTCACAAACTCTACACACCGTAGTGAAAATATGTGGCTTGGCCGTTTCGCTACTACAAAAACTGTATTACAGAAGTGAATTAATTTTTCACCTTACGCCTAAGTAACGCCTTTTCTATTGTAAAATTTTTTCATCTGGTTTCAAAAAGTTATTCATCTGGTTTCGAAAAGTTAAAATCACAGTTGCACCAGTGCACCTGTATGTATAGTTGAGTAATTCGAAAGATGCTTCTCAAAATCGTGTCTTTATACGAAATAACCCTATATGGGTCCCGCATTCATGGAATTTCCAATTATTCCCGACTCATAAGTAGAATTAACACAAATGATAATTGTTCACGCCTCGAGGACAATGTTATTATATTATCTATTTTTATGATACATGTTGATGAAATATTTGAAAGGTCACTCAATTAATTTATGACTTTACACACAATTTTATTTATGTGTGTTTGTGTGTTCATTTGCGAAAGGGCTTTTGTTTAACGCTTGCAAACATATGCGCGAACATATTTGATTTGCCGTCTGCTAAAATTAAATATGACCAAGGCTCGCTGTGGCATGGATGCAAAGGCTACATTCGATTTTAACTGCCTACATAGCAAAAAGTAAGCCTCTAAATTAGTAGGTATGTTAAATTAAGTGTATAGTACCATTAGTACCTAGTGTTAGCACCGTCGCGTGAAATAATGGACTTAGGTCGCGTGTAGGTATCGTATACTATTTATTTATTACATGCCTCTCCGTGAAATAAAAGTTCTACTTAGGTAACGGAGAAGCGTGTAATAAGTGCGGGTTTATTCACACAATGCTATAATTCGCACGGTGGTAGGGTACTTTATAGTACCTACTCGCCTGAATTGCTATCTAAATAAATAAATAATAAATATCCTGGGACATTCCTCACACACGGTCATCTGATCCCAAACTAAGCAGAGTTTGTACTATGGAAACCAGATACCTAACTGATATAATACATATACTACTTTTTGTTTGTAAATACATACTTAATATACATAATTATACCCAGACTCAGGACATACAGACATGTTCATGCACACAAATGCATGTCCTGTGTGGGAATCGAACCCACGACCTGCGGCGCGTAAGGTGAATCTTAACCAACTGCGCCAACTGGCCGGTTAATCTATCACACTCAAGTTGAACATTTGTCACATAACTTCTATCGCTGTAATTCCGACAGCTGCACTTGAGAGCCAGTTGCTTTCTGGGCTTTATGTGCTTGCCACCTTGGACTACACCATCACTGACCATGGTGAGGTTGTGGACTGTAATTAAACACAGGTATTTGCCATAATGGTTTTATTTTAGAGAATTCATAATAAATTCATAAAGGTCAAGAGGCTTCCAAAGACCCTTATTGAGGCTTATTGTAATGTCATATTGAGTACTTGTGCAATGAACATTCGCCGATGACCTTTAACCCTATTATCGCACCTTTATTAAACGCAATGTTGCAAGAAGCGATTATTAGAAAAATGTTTTAGCTTTAGCAACATTAACGTTAGTTTAACCACATTGTTACACTTCGTTATAGTGGTTTACTGTTAATTTAATACAACTTACAAGGGCCTTGTTGCATAAATCTTTATGATTTATCTAATTTAGTAATCTCATAATTAGGTATAATTATGTTCAAAGCAGAAACACAGCTGGAAGTCCCATGTGTCAGAAGCGCGCTGATAACAAAGCAACGGATCGCCATTAGATTAAATAATTTCAGCGTCAATATGGATTATAAAATTAGTAACACTACATATACTTCTGATGATCCAAATGTAAACTATGAAAAAATATTTAAAGATATTTGCAACGAATTTAATGTATCTTGTCCAATCAAAACTAAGAAGGTAAATAATAATAAACTTCAATTCTGTAACTGGGCAACTAAAGGAATCAGGAAGAGTAGGGATAACATGTATGATCTTTACCATCAGAGATCTTACAATAGTAATGAAAACTTTCATATATATGTTAGAAACTATTCCAAGATATTTAAACAGGTTTGTATTCGAGCAAAGGCCATCTACATAGGCAATAGGGTAAATAGTTCTAATAATAAAATTAAAACAGTGTGGCAGATTATTAATACAGAGACTGGTAAGAATAAAATCAAAGATAATACTTTTTCTCTTAAAATTAATGATACATTAATCTCAGGTAAATTAGAAGTAGCATCTGCTTTTGAAACTTTTTTCTCAAATATACCTATGGAGGCTACTAAAAATCTTGCTTCGTCTTCCACGTTAGCAGAATCGATTTTACAGAATAATTTTCAACAAAATATTCCAGACTTCGCATTCACCCAGGTTAATGACTATGACATTATCACGGCTTTTAAGTCACTAAATATGAAAAATACAGAAGACTTATGGGGTTTGTCAGTTAAGGTTATACAGTCAATTATTTTCAATATTGCCCCTATTTTAGCCCTAATTTTTAACCAATGTCTCGAACAGGGCAACTTTCCTGACTTAATGAAATACAGCAAAATTGTTCCAATCTTTAAATCGGGATGTAAAAACAATCCCTCAGATTATAGACCTGTTTCAGTACTTCCTGCATTAAGCAAGATTTTTGAAAAGATTGTGCTAAACCAAATGTTAAGGCATTTTAATAACCACAAGATACTCCATGATGATCAGTTCGGTTTTACAAGAGGTAAGTCCACTACGGATGCGGGAGCTAAACTTATTAAGCATATTTTTCAGGCCTGGGAGTGCTCACACGATGCTATTGGTATCTTTTGTGATCTCTCCAAGGCATTTGATTGCGTAGATCACCAAACGCTAGCTCTTAAACTTAAGTTATATGGAATTCGCGGAGTGGCCCTCGATCTTGTGGTTTCCTATCTTTCAGGGCGCCAACAAAAAGTAGGAATCAATGGTAGTGTGTCATCGGGCTCCTTAGTCAAATTAGGCGTACCTCAAGGCTCGATTTTAGGCCCATTTCTGTTTCTAGTTTATATAAATGACCTACCTTACATGGTGAAAGAACTATCAGATGTCGTTTTGTTTGCAGATGATACGTCTCTGATATTTAAAGTAGATAGAAAAGACAAAGACCTTTTAAAAGTTAACCACGCTCTGGAAACTGTGTCTCAATGGTTTGCTGCCAACAATCTAATGCTAAATTCTAAAAAAACTAAATGTATAAGATTTTCATTACCAAACGTACCAAAAGTTAATACCAATGTTATTGTGGACGGTACTAAGCTTAATGTAGTAGATAAGACTGTTTTTCTTGGTCTGACCATAGACTGTAGATTGCAGTGGGGTGCTCACCTGGAAGCCTTAGGTGGTAAACTGAGCTCCGCTGCTTTTGCAGTCAGCAAAATAAGGCAACTGACGGACATTAATACAGCCAGATTAATTTATTTTGCATATTTTCATAGCCTTATGTCTTACGGTATTTTGCTGTGGGGTTCTGCCGCAGACTTGCAATCAATTTTTGTATTGCAAAAAAGAGCAATTCGCGCCATCTACTGTTTGGGGTCTCGCGAATCTCTGCGAAAGGTATTTCCGGAAATTAATATATTAACTTTGCCCTCTCAGTACATTTTTGAAAATATTATGTATGTTCGTAAAAACATTAATTTGTTTCCAGTCAATAGTGATTATCACGATAGAAACACTAGAAACAAAGACAAAATAACTGTGCCTAGATTTAGATTAGCTAAAGTAAATAAGTCCTTTCTTGGGAATTGTATCCAATTTTACAATAAAATTCCTCATAGCGTGACCAGTATGTCCTTTTTTAAATTTAAGGAACATATCAAAAAGCGGTTGTTGAGTAGGGCCTATTATAAAGTGTCTCATTATATTGACGACAAGGATGTATGGAAGTAGCTTCTCTCTGCACCTGCTTCACTTAGCAGCTAGTTCAAGGTCCATTTTAATTCTAAGTATGCTATTATTATTATAAGTTATCTTTTTTTTATTTTTTGTTTAATTTACAGATTATTACTTATAGTAATTAATTCAATTTAATGTTTTTCATTTAAATTCTTCAATAGATTATGTCTGTCTCCTTAATTGTTATATTTTCTATACATATACCTAAATGATATTTAGTATAAACTTGTCAATAGTCACAGTGATAACAAATTGCGTGTTTAGTAGTTTCCCTTTAGTTTATTTTTTATTTCTAAGCCAGACTTAAGTAAGTCATGCTCACTTTAAGGCCTTTGCTTGCGGCGGCGTCGTGTGACGGGTCGCTCACTTCCCTCCAATATGGCGAGGAGGGCGATGGCTGCCACACGCGTCATACTTGTGAACAGGTGCTGCTTGTGGGGGTTGGTCTGCTTAAGTTTGCCATTTATTTATTTACTTATTAAATATAGATTCAGTCTACTTTGTAGTTTTGCGGCCGCGCCGGGGCACGCAATTGTTGTCAGTGCGATTAGAATGTAAATATTATGTAATGAATCTAAGCTTGTTTTGAAAAGAGTAATTGCTGAGTTTATTGCCGGCTCTTCTCAGCAAATGCAACCTTCCGAACCGGTATTAGAGTATTAGAGTCAGACTTTTCATAAGTGCCTGCGAAGGTCTATTTGAATAAATGATTTTGAATTTGAATTTGAATTTGAATTAATTACCGCACATTATAGTATAAAATGTTATTTTAAACTTAAAATACGAATTACTAGGCCCGATTTTTCAGTTGCTAGATACTCTCTGTTGATGTTCATTTGAATAGTCTATACAAAAACTGTTCTAATTTCAAAATAATATCCAGCCTAGATACCGCTTATATCGTCATTGGAAAATCAGCCCTCAAGCAATGAAGTTACATTTGAAAACTATACGTTCTTAAAATGCGCTAATGATTTTCTTCGTTTGAATAGTTGGTATTTTCGAAAAGTGCACTAAACACAACGTACGCACGCAATATACTTATTGCAAACATACGTACATCTAGTCTTTTTAGTGGATCCTGCATGACCCAATCATTTATAGAACACGTCACGTTTTTAAACTTCCTTCTCGAATAAGGACATATTTTTTGAACTTGTAGAACATTGATGGACCGTTCGCGATATGACCTCTATATAATAGGCTGTATGTACGATACAGTATAACGAAGTAACAGTACGTTACCTCAGATTGATTGTGTTATAATCTTAGGTATCAAGTGGTTTTGAAGTTTATTCGTTGTTTAAAGATTCGTGTTTGTATAAGAAGTAATAGAACTCTACTGTAGCGTATATTTTTCCACTTAGTAAAAAAAGCCATCCTGACACCAAGGCAACTACGATTTATCAATAAAATTCATCTGCAAACTTACAAAGTAATATGTGTGATCTAAAATATAAGGGAGGGAATATAGAGTAGCTCATCATTTTTATAAAGGCATTTAAATAATATAATAGGATATTTTGATATTAGTAAATGATTGAACATTATATATTTCAAACTTTACCGTGAAATCAAGATATTAATATTCATATTAATAGCCTATTTATAAGTTAGTTATAATATGTTTTTATTCTTTTTTTAGTTTTCTTAAGTTTTAGTTTTAATTATTAGTATTTTATTTTTTAGTTTAAGTTATTTAGTATAGTTTTGTTTAGTATGTACTTAATCATAATTTTGATAAGATGATATACTGTTTTAGTTTTGTATTTACTATGGCAGTAATACTTGACTTGTTGTCGAGGGTCGATTGTTGCGACATACATACACGTGACTGCCTCAGACGAGTCATTTATTAGACATTTATATAAACTTGAATTATATGTGAGCTAGTTATGCATCTTTTAGCATACTATTAGCATTGATTTTTTCCAACAGTAGTTGCAAATGTTTAATTAATTCGATAACGAAATATTATCTTATCGTAGATTTTAATTTTTTTAGCCTTGGTTTTGATTTGTCCTCGAGTACCTATCCTATATCTATATTATACTTGTATACCTAAATATGTAAGCGAGTCTACATATAAATCTACCTGCCTTTCAAGTTCGTAAGACCGAAATTGTACCCCTAAAATTAGGAATACTTGTATATTCCTAATTTCAGGGGTACAATTTTGTTTTGTAGTAAGGAATTGCCTCATCCTGTTTCTATTCCTAGCGGTAAAGTTTCAAGTATTCTTTGTGTGTTTATATTTATGTTTTGATAACGTATGAAATATATTCGCCGAGTATAAAAATCATGAAATGATATACCTATGTATACATTAGACAGTTCGTAATATATATTCAAGAAGAAAAGCATCATTATAATACAATATTCATATAGACTCAATATCTAATATCTGGTTATTTCGCATATACTGTGTGTGTATTTAAATCAAGTAGGAAAATCACTACCCTAATTCGGTAGATAGAGGCTCACAAAAATAAATACTTACTTACACTGGTATTTTATAAGAGAACTGTAAACGTTGTAACTTGGAATGTTGTTGTTTGTATACTTTAATTTAGAAAACATAATTATAATAACAAGTAATTCATATTCAAATTAATGTATCGCGAATTAATTATACATTTATTGTACTAAAATGTTAAGGACACACATATGCACATTCTTATTGGTTCAATTCTATCTAATTTGATGAACAACCGTGATAACGAAATCAGAAATAGTATCACTCCCATTAACATAAGAAGAAAACTTACTTGTATCGAAACTGCATATATGAGTGTCATCACCGCGTTGCACATTTACCCATATTTTTTTGCACTACCAAGGTTCATAAGGATGGAAAAAGGAAAGGGAGGCCTTTGCCTTTGGATAGTATAGGCTAAATAAAAAAAAAATAGTCAATGATAGTCAATTACTTTGCCGGGGAGAGCAGCCCTTCCGCTGTGAATTCCTCTCCGCACCACGTCTGTCACACCGAAGGCGCGGCACAGCTACAGCGGTCTTATCTATAAGCATGCCTTCCTCCCACTGCTGAATAAAAGCCTGCCAATATAGTGCTGGGACTACGCAAAGAAAGGACACACGTCCCCGCAATTTCGCCGCCCGCAACATATATTAATAGTATTCCACCGTTCATCGACCAAAGGCCTCCTCGTTGCGTATTTGTGTGATTCAAAGCGAAAAGGTTTGTTCGTTTGTATAGTTGGTTGTGCTTACGGATCAAGTCCTCCAGCGAAGTAGTAAATGACAGTGAACATCATGTAAGCGCCAGCGAACCACAAAGGCTGCATCACGTGCATCAGACGACTGGGATGCGCCGAGCATACCAGCTCCACAAACATCACTATAGAGTTGACGCCGTGCAGCATCAGGTCTAGTATTGGATTTGGGGCGTATTTCACTTCTGTTTTTGCACCTGGAAAATTAACAAAATGGGTTTAGTTTTCATAGAAATGTCGGATTTTTCGAATTATCAGAATAAACTACATTGGTAGGTATTCTTATTTCTAATTCTAATTTCTATTGTAATACGTCGGTTTATCAGGAAGTCCCAATAATTAAAGTCAAGTGAAAATCCAGAGGTGAGTACCCTTAGACTTTTACTTAAACGTTTTTTAACTAAATCAGTGTAATAGTGTGCCCCGTCTCAGTCTTTCGATCACTAACTATCAAGTGTCAGATAAAGACTTCGGAATCTAAAGCTAATCAACGTTTAATAACTTTATTATGAATAGTTAGTTAGTATTTTTTGAGTTATGTTTTTTTTTCATGAAAGCCCATGGGCATTGTATGACATTGACCTGAAGTTTATATTATTATCTTTATCTTATTTTTCAACAGCTATTTGAATAAAATATCATTGCTTTTAATGCATAATATTATTTTAGCATCTAATACTTGAGTAACCTCGTAACGCTTTTTAAATGTCGCTTTTGAAACCTTTTTTCATGACATCATTGGCTGTCAATAATTTAAGATGTTAATTATCGATGTCCTTTGTGGTTACGGCTAGTGGCATCAAAGAATGAGTGGTATGATTGTGAAGTGCCAACAAGCCCTTACTTTGTACCTAGCCGCTAGGACAATAATAGGTACTTAGGTAGTTTCTCGGAAAATTGTAATGTTTATTTTATTTACGTAAAAGTATAGTGTATGTAGTAATTTATCTGGCAACGAAAAGGATTGCATTACCCTGAATAGCAGACCGACTAGTGAAGAAACTCGACGGCCACCAAAGGTTGGTCATGACCATACTGACCGTATAGGTGCATCTTCCACTGCTGTACTCAGCACATTAAGCTTAGCTTCTTTATCACTTCATTGGATAGAGACCGGTGTGGTAGAGTAATGTTTTCATAAATGCCTCTATTGACTAAATGAGTTTGGGTCTTTTGAAGCTCATCAATCAAACTCTTTAAACTTATGAAATAGATATCTAAGAAAGTAGGTTTAACTAAAAATATATAAATTTAAGCAAATATACTAACCACTCCTTAAGATCCCCCAGTAGAAGACAGTGATGAGGAAGGCGGAAGGAATGGAGATGTTGTACAGAACCCAGTACGTTTTCACGTACCATGGTAGTCCGAATGTTGCATCTGGAATTATAAAAAAAACTAGTTTTATTGCTTGAAGTATTGGTATGTTTATCGGCATCGCGTATCAGGCAGTTTGGTTTTAAAACTGCGGGTTCATCAAGGTGGTGACAAGAGTTCAGCGGATTAAGTTAAGTGCTGCATGTTGGGAAATGTTCCTAGTACTTCTATTGTACGATAGGCCATGGTGACCCAGCTCATCAAAGTGATCCCGGGGTTAGCTCCCAAATGAAGGCATGAATGAAATGTCCAATATTTCGGTACAATTCTGGATAATTAGGTAGTGAGTGAGAAATCACGTGCTGGTACCAAAAAAGATAATTGCTTGCCTATCCAAAGAGGAAACGCTGACAATCTGCTGGGAACCTTGCCGTTAATTGGTAGCAGCGGCAGACTCGAGGACATTTTCTATATATAGATTGTAATTTGTACATATTTGTCGTCAATAAATATATTGTTACTATTGCTTTAAACATAAAAGTAGCTAATACTTTTATTATTTTTAAACAGCCCATTATTATTCGATTCAACACTTATTTTTGTAAGGTTGTTAGTTTGCCTTATTGTATAAATATCGTGAACTCACTTTTACCACAAGTACATACTTAACCTTTAACCTTAAACAAAATAGCTATTAGCTATTGTAGTTTTAGCTATTGTAGTTTATAAGGAAAATCAAGGGTACCTACTGTATTTTGTTTCCTTTATCATAATGACATACTTATATGATATCCTATTCAACGAGCTGAGATTTTCCCATACGACGAGCCAGTCGTTGAAGTGGTTAGATATACCTGGCAAACCCCTAGTCTCACGTTAGACCCACCCTGGACAAATTTGGGATCAGACGGCTGTTAATTATGTCCCTGGATGTTCCGGGATAGTATTCTTATTTTTTTTTAATAACGATGTTTTTGATTTACAGGCATATTAAAACGTTTAACTCAATATGTGAGCAATTAAAATAAAAGACGAAATAAGTGCACGGAATACAGAATGTATAATTATGTCATTCACTTATCCTCATATTTGTGATGTAAATATGTAATCATGGCTGGTGTACAGATCGTTGAAGCTAAGAAAGGTAAACAAGAGACGGATTCATGCGGTCAGAGCACGGATGCGAACTTGTTTGCAAACAATAGCTCAATATTTGTTTTGGACTCCCTATCTACCATGGATTAATTTAGAAGATTTTTAGTTTTATTTTAGATTTCTTTTTAGTTTTTTTTTTTGTTTGTTTGTATATACAGGACTGTCCAAGTGACTGTCAGGCAGCTCGCTGCCGTTATGTGGGTACCGGGCGAAAGGCTAGTCTATAACAACTCTGATAAGCGAATCAAAAAAAACAGGTCACGAAGTAGAGCCATATTTTGAAAATCGACACCCTAGACCTAGACTATTTATCTATGCACACTGTGATCACAAATATCCCAATTTTGCAGTGTTTTTTTAACGTAGGTACTATCAATCGCAGTCACAAATCAAACAGGGACTATTGTTACTTTAGTCAAAAAATAATGATACTTGATTGACTCAATGATATACTTTTTTAATACTATGTCACTTCAAGGTTGGCTGGTATAATTTTTCTAAACAATGATATTATTATTTTTGACTTAATTAACAATGTTCTCTGATTTGTGACTGCGATTGATAGCATGGGTGTTTAGGATAAATAGCATAGGAATGTGTCTAGTTCTAAAATAAAAAATAAAACAGTAGAGTACCTGCTTAATTCTTTGTCTGAAATATTAAAGCTAAGTACTTGACACGATTACAATGAACTAATCGAAACCCTTTCTAGATAAACAGTAATCTATTGATTTTAGAGTATTTGTGATAGATATGCGTTTACTTTCAAGATTTGCACAAAATGCAGTATTACTTTTGGAAAAAGAAATAAAGCTGTGAAATTCTTTAGCGTAAACTGCCACTTTCACGTAATTATTCTATACTATATTCCATCAAACTTAATTAATGTAGTTCTAATGTTTTTTCAAGATTATGAGCAATTTAAAGATAGAGATCAAATTTAAAATAATAGTATCTACTGATGATCTGTAACGAATATTTCAGCCAAATTCTGAGCCAAATCTATTTTTTATATGGGCCATCCGTCAGAATCAAGAAGACCTTTATATACCAACCGGCACGAGGTCGGAATGACAGCCGCATCATCGTCAGTACGTGATCGTCATTGATACGTGTTTGAGTTAAAATCTTCGTCATAACTCTTATCCAGGAGCCTTTTTAGATCAATTTTCCTTGAATACTATATCGGGCAATCGCGTACGACGTATAATAGTTTAGTCTCGTTCAAATTATTGGAGAATTGTTACTTCTAGTAGTCGGATTTGCCTTGTTGGACCTTCATGACATGAAAAAGAGATGTTGCGACTTCAGACATGTGTTAAGTAAGTATTGCTAAGACCTGTAACTGGGTAGGTAACCGGTTTAACCTGATTAAGCTGTTAACCTTGTCCAGGTTTCTAACAATAGACTGAGTGTTAGTAAAATGTGTCACAACTGAAAAAGTTATTCTTGACTTGAGAGTGATATTAGAAGGGCAAGCTTAAAGTCAACGAGATTTAAAAAGCCACATTTCACAGCATGTATACATGCAAGTATAAAGCCCATCACAGACGTAGCTATAATATATATTAATATAAATCAAACATTATAACTGGGCATATTAATATATATTATAGCTACGTCTGTGATGGGCTTAAGAGATAAAACATATTACGACAAAGTTACTCGTAGATACCCCACAGAGATATCCGGTCCTCACAGAGGTATATTTGATCGCAGGAGATATCCTTTTGTCAAATGTGGGTATTTAACTATAGACAAGTTAATACATCAATTGAACGTGATTGATGATTATATAAATTTTCTTATAAACAAAGCTACTTTACATAATACATACATATTAAAAGTTATAAGCAGAGTTAAAGAAGAAATGCATACCAATAGGCCTATGAAAGTAAGCATATGCCGAAACTGCAGTAGAGAAGCCCAAAGTGAGAACGATTAGAATGAAACCCCAGTGTGACACGTAAATCAACCAGTAACCAAAACTGTATGGCAGCATGACCATAGACGTAATAAGCACGCACGTAGAATATAGGAAGAGGAAAGTCCGCAGAGCGAGCAATGGCAAAGACGAGCGGTTACTTTGCCAACAGCTCACGTAGAAATTTGACGGCGAAGGATGCTCCAGAAAGCACATACGCCACACACACTGAATCTTCACACAATTAATGCACAGCATATTGTTACAATCGTATTGCACACGCTATAGTTTATAATAACACTGACGTTATTGAAATTGAAAACGTCAGTTGAAAAGATAACCTTCCTTTTATCTATTTCTTTGTTATCAGTGCAGGTAATAAGACCGATCGTTTACGTTGTTAGTGTTAAACTGAAAATATCAGTAAATATTGTTTCAAAGTAGTTCAGGATCAACGAAGCGTGAAATCGGCTACATCTATAGCGAGACACTCAGCTGAACTCGTTCCTTATGCGATTGCCAAGGTCTTGCGACACGCTGGCTTCGTATTGAATTGAGCAATTTTGATTGTCTTCTTATGATATTTTAAGTAGATTCCGGAAGGGAAATTGATTTACAGTTTTATTTTCATTGATACCCACTAGTCAAAATAGCGTCTTTAAAAATGATACAGTAACTAAATGATAACTAGATTTTAGAGCATTGCAAATCCTTGAATCCTCTTTCATTTTGACTTATTTCTACCATTAACATTATCTGTTGATGACCTACAAACTAGTGAATCAAATGAACTAACAAAATGACAAACTATTTGTCGCACTGATCACAGTGCATTGATCATATCAGTGCATTGCAGTGTATTGATCATAACTTTTACTAAAACCATATTACAAGCAATAAATCATTCTTGCTTGTAATATGGTTTTAGTAAAAGTTATGATCAATATTGATAAACGATTATTGGGATTAATCTATTAAATCATGATGACTACGATCTCTTTAGTTCTGTTGACAAAAAATACAACTCTCAAAACTTAATTAGGATAAGTACCAGCTACAGATACTTTAACGTAAACAAGCCCGCAAAAAAAAATAACAGTCAGGTAAACGGTAAGCCGTAAGGTAAGCCTGTCTACGCTTACTTCCTTTCGGATACGTCTATGCAACATTTTGACGCAGTGCAGCCAGTCAGGCCAGTCCCGTTTTGCGAAATGCTCTCAGTTCGCACATGCGTGACCGAGTTGTTCGCGCGCATCTATTTATGTGATACAAGAATGTAGTCAGAGCTGGGTCAACAAGTGAATGTAGGTAGGTGCATTGTATATGGGTAGTTGGTTGTATTTCTTGCGTACGATACGAGTAATCTATACTCGCAGACAGGATGCCATGTGAAACAGGCAGGTGGGGTAACTGCCGCGATTAGTGTTGCAATACTAGTTCCGAGGGGACCTACTCTGTGCCTACGCTATGGACAATTATAAATTAATGAACTAGCAATTTCAATATTTTGAGTTGAGGTAAATAACAAAGTAGCAGAAGTAGAAAAACGTATGTAAAATCTCACCAGATATACCTTCGTACGGTTCCTTCACAGCGACAATGATACCGAATGTGGTTTCAAGGATAATAAAGAACAGTCCCCAATGTGTCATGTATAGGAAGAACATTTCTGTTGGTCCCCAAAAGGAGGACATCGACCAAAACAAAATGACGAGCGACCAAATTAGTATTGGCACGCGCCATAGTAATGGGGAAAATCTTCTCACGCTCGACCTCGAGAATGACTCTGGAGTTGCATCCTCTTCACCGAAGATCCCTGTGATGCAGAAGAAGCCATTTTTCCAGGAGCACTTCGTCATTTTACTGTTGATTTTTGTTTTTCGTAAAGTTCAGTGGCCTTCTTTTATTATTGTTTGTTTACACATTATGCTTGTAGCCTTCGGTGCCGTAAATATGCGGTAGTAGCTGCAAACAAAACATACGCCAATGAGAATGTATAATAATGGATGGTTTTGGCAAATAGTGTACGATTATTTACAGCCTCTGTGTTCAAGGTGAATGGAATATTATGTATGCGATTATCATACATTTGTGAATGAATTAGTTTTAAGAAATAGTAACATAGCAGATGTGTGTGATAGTGATGACCTCGTGTAAATCCTCACGACCTTTATATAATTAACATGTTATTATAGTTTGAATAATAATTGAGTACCTAATCGTAAATTAATAGGTTTCCATTATAGAGGACTCTAAAATAGTCGTTACGTTAAAATCGCACCTCAATGTTGGAAGAAAATCCTTAAATATTTTACTAGTAGGTACTAATACGCAAAGACAAAAGCACAAAGGAAATTAAAAAACCTATTTAGATGACTCATGAATTCGACCATCCAGATTAACAAGGGAACCGTACAGTGGAACTTTCTTTCTGCGTCTGTGTTTCCTGACTCATAAAATCTAGGGACTTTCAAGGTCTGAGTGAATAGGCTTCTTTTGGGTAAGGGGGTTCCATCTTAGGCTTAGTTTACATCCCTTATAGGCGGGTCAGAAGCCAAAAGCAAGCACATTTAATTTAAAAAAAGGCCAATGATCGTTATTGAGAATGCAGAAAACGAATAGGTAAAGTCTCGTATAGGTATAATTTAGGTTACGATCGTGAGAGAATTCACACAGTCAGTTAATTTAACATTATATTATACATGTGATATTGTATTGGGTCAAAAAGCTGACAAGGGTACTTCTATAGAAATACCAACAATAGGTATGCCCATTTTCATCAACTATATAATGCCTAAAGTAGGAATTCCTAACAAATGTCAAATTGACTATGTATCTAGGAGCTTCGTCGTCTTAGTCCACAGAAAGGGTTCTTTCCTCGATGTCTTACTGCCAGTTTCTCAAAGCAAAATCAAAGTTAATCTCTTGTTAAAAGTATACCTGTCATTGTCAATGACGTCTGAAATGACAAAGACGGCATCAGTTTTGATTATAGATTAACTTTGATTTGGTTTTCAGAAACTGGCTGGGTCTAACTCAAATAATTTTTTTATTGCGCCAAGCCTGTGGCCAAGCGTACTGTAATAGTACCTAGTTTACAGTTTGTTACTGTTTGCTTACATAAATAAATGAAAAAAAATATATATGAAAAATTATTAAAGTTTTTTTGCTCCAAAATAAAAGTTGTTAATATACAGGTCGTTGTTTTGGTCAGCGACGAGCGACTCAGGGTCGATAATACAAATGATACTGGTGCTAAAAAAAATATAAAAAAAATACTTTATTTTTTTTAAATAATAAAAGTAAAAAAAATAAAATTTTGAAAATCATGTAAACAGCTAAAGTGTAGACATAATACTCAACGGGAGTACGAGGGAGTAAAGGGGTGGGGCGATGACGGCTTGCGCCTAGCTCTAGTCTGTGCACGTGCCGAGTAACCATACTTTGCGGTAATTTTATTTCAAATTGAATAAGGTATTTCTCAACATATTTACAGTATTTAATGGAATTAAGTCCATTTTTGGGAAATATATATTTTGTACTACCGCTCCTGGGTCGCTTGTCGCCGACCAAAACAACACCCTGTATATATAAAAATCCAGCTAATGGGATTTCAATGAAGACCAGTTTAATGAAGTTCTGTTAAAACTGTATTTCAGGAGTCAGCATTATCTCGATGAATGAGTGATAAATCGTAACACAAAGTACTACAATTTAAATTCCAGGCGTGTGTGGCGAACCGAGTTCAAGTTCAACGTATATTGGTAAAACAAACCGTTGCGTACGGCCTACTATTGACCTACATGTACTGTATGACATACAACAAATACTTATACTATTCAAATGTAATTAAACACTATAAAAAAATAACGCGTTTTTTGTGTTATGTTTATTAATAAAATCCTAGGTCAATTACGCACAAGCACGTAACGTTCACAGCTGCGTATTGTTAAAAGTTTTTCCATTAGTTTTTAGATGTTAATTATTGACAAGGCATTGAAATTAAGTTAAAAATCAAGATTATTTTTCATCTCTAAATAATTATCTTCTTTTTTGTTTTTTTAAATAAAACAGCTTGCGTTAGCCTCTGAGCCGCCCGTAAAGGACGATGACAAAGCCTAAGATGGAGCACGCTTACCCAGAAGAAACCTATTCACTCTGGCTTTGAAAGTCCCTAGATTGTAAGAGTCAGGAAACACAGACGCCGGAAGCAATTTTATATTAGACCAAGAGCTCTACCAAGCGTTGGTAGGAGGGTTCTACCTACATAATTCTGGGAAAAGTGTTAAAGATAACGCAGATTGTGTGTGTTGAATAAATAATCATTGAGACGACTTTATAGGTCATATGTCGATGGAATGTCAAATGTGTTAGTTAAGTTTCTTATTTTTCAACATCGTAGCATAGCATTTTTGATTGTATAAGTGAAACAATGAGTTATTTTCCCATACATAGGTGCTTGAGATAAAATAAAAGAAATAGGGCAACGTATGTGGCATAATATTTAAGAATAAGAATAAGTTTATTGTCAAACATAGTAAAAAGACATCAAAAAAGCAAAAAAAAAATAAACAAAAAATATATATAAACATGTCTGACAAATGGTAGCAAACTCAGCATAATGCTAGGGTGCACTGTCGTACACACAAGCGCTGATTTTCAGTTTGCCCCAATATATAAATAATATAAATAAAATATAAAACTAAATTATACTATGCTCCGTGCCCATTTCAATAATATTTTAATAAAATCAAGAAAAAAAAAATTATGATGATAAATAAAAAATAATAATAATAATATCCTAAATGTAAAAGAATCTAAACGTAAAAAAAAGTAAACGCAAAAAAAATCTAAATGTAAAATTATATATCTTGCAACTATCAATGCAACTTCACGAAAATGATTGGCAGTCAAAATCTGTGTTACTGTCGGTACATAAACTTCGCCGTTTCAAGCTGTATGGACATAAGAATCTGCTTGATTTTATGTTTTAAGACATTGTGACACATGTTCTTTCGTACTGGTGGTGGTAAGTCATTCCATATTTTTGCTGCAGCGAATCTAAAACTGCCCCTAAAGCCTGATGTTTTGTGTTTATTTATTTGCTTAATTAGCAAACACATAATGTTAGTAGGTACTTTAGGGTGGTAGCCAGTCAGACCGGTACTATAAAGTACCCTACTACGGTCCGTACCGTGTAATAGTTTCCTCAGAATATTTTCCTTCGCTGAAAGCTCAAGCACTTTATAGGGTTCGAACCCGCGACTATCGTCACATCATTCGACATCACAACCACTGAGCTATCATCACCTTAATACGGTACTTACAGGTAAGTACTACTTATTTTATTTACTTGAATTGTTAATCAATAACAATTATTAACCCAATAATATATGATTAACAATAAACATAATATTACTATGACGGATGTTATTTCCCTCTTGCCTATGATTTATAATAGTAATAATTTGTGAAGATAAGGCAATTGTGAAATATAGACGATTATTTTCAAATATTACATCCTAATCCTAACTAATATTATAAATGCGAAAGTGAGTTTGTTTGTTTGTTACGCCTTCACGCCTCAACTACTGAACTGATCATTATGAAATTTGGCATGCAGATAGCCTACGATATGGAAAAGAACATAGGCTAATTTGAAACCGCGGGGACAGCTAGTTGTACTTTAAATGCCTATGTCAGCTGTTCCACTTGCATGCTGTTTTTGTCTTCGACTTGTTACACTGACCTGATATACCACGCAAATCCCTTGAGTCACAGAGCAATGATATTTAGTATAAACTTTATTCAAAAAACCCCTAACTGTGAAAATAGCATCAAAATATATGCAGTGGTTCTCGAGTTGACGGACCGACAACAGACAGACAGTAAAGTTGAGTTTTATATGTACATACCCAAGGATACGCTTCGGAGTATAAATCAAACGTATCATCTCTCTTTTGTTATTAAAAGGATTGTTTGAAAACATCAATACATTCAAAGTGGTAAAAAATACTTATGATCGATGTATGTGTCAAGATTATAACTAGCCTTGATTAGGCTGATTGATTCTTTATGTCTAATTTATTTAACAAATGTACAATCAGCGGTACTTGCGATTAACCTGAATACAACAAAAACCAAAGAAATTTGTTTTTTTTTTTTAATAGAACTTGGCTAATTTGCTATGATTATTAGATATATATTTGGTATCTAGTGGGAGATTTGTATTGTATCACTTTTGATGTAGGAGTGAGTGACGCAGAGTGAAATCATTCAGAGGGGCTAAAAAGGAAGCTAAAGCAATATTGCTAATGGAATTTGTTTGTTCGAATTCTCCGCAGATCCTACGTAATCCCAGTATTGTTTTTTAAAATAATCACTTATTAAATACAATTCAATTAATTAAATGATTCGGAATTGATGAATTTCATAAGGTCTGCTGTAAATTCGAAAAAATGAATTCCTTTGAGAATATTGCATTAGCTTCCTTTTTGGGGGTCTATCGTTCATCCTTGCTTACATATTTTCATCTCGTTCTGTGGTTTCATATTCACGCACACGACTGTCACTGTGAATTAAATAGTGAATAGAACTGAAATGAACAAAACCTTTGTTTAAATATTTCACTGCCCCGTCACTCTGGTCGGGGGATGATCTTTCATAAAAAGTTGGATGAAATAAAAAAAACGAAAGGCAATCTACACTTATCACTTTGAATGATTACTTCAAGATGAATATTACAAGTGATAAATGTCACTCATCAGATATATGTATGTAGGTCCCACCTAAGTTCATCTCATGAGAACTCAAATGATTTAAGCTGTAATGTAAAACTAACACATAAAATTACGCATATTAATTTGATAAGATCTTCAGAAGAACCTAATAGCAGATTTAGTTCTCCGCTATTTGATCAATTTCAAGGTTATAGAAAACAAGGGAAATGCGTTCTTATTATTCTGACCTTAAGGATGTAAATTAACAATTGAGTATAAAATTAAGGATGTGCATGATGTGCGCGATACGAATGCGTATTGCAGAAGTGTTTCTAAACTTCCGATTCATGTTCATAGGTAATTATATCATTCTATTTGTAAAGCAAATTGGTATTTATTGGGAGCAATCATATTGTATCAATTTAAGATGATTAGCGTACGATTATCTTATAACTACTTATGTACCTACTTGTGTTTTAAAACTTATAATTTAAAATAAGTTTCCTCTCATAATAATAATAGTATCAAATAATAATAATAGTAGTAATCATAATAATTAGGACATCTACCACTGTATTTTTCTAATGATATCTTATTGGTTATTTTGTCATTTAAATATTTATGCGTTACCTATACACGCTATTTACGATCATTTTTGTAAATGAATATTTATTTACTGGAGTTTCTGCACTTTTCTTAAAGAAGATTAGAAAATTAAATTTTCTTGACTGTACGGTGGGGCACTCTATATATATAGTAATCTTTTTATATTTATCATAGTATTAAATAGTACAAAGTTGTATGTGAATTAACATATGAGTATCTCGAAAATTTTACACAATAACGATATACTTAATTACTAATAATTTCCTGCAAGGACTCAAAATTAAAATCATTAGATATATCTTTATCACAACAAAAATATAAATTTATTCTGTCCAAGAAAAAAAGTAGAGCTGAAATATTTGTTTTGAAAATTAGTTTTTATTTTACCAATCAATTCACGATCGAAATAAATCTGTATTTGAGAATTTCTACTAGGCTTTACTACATTTTAAACACATTGTGCACCATTGTGGTAAAAAACAAGAATATACATATAAAAAGACCCTTGAATGTAAAAATAAAATACGGTAAACGGTAACTAATGTATAGAGATGGTATAGAGTCATTTATATTTGGAACGAGTTTTGCCGATGATCAAAGCCAATTATTGTTTTTTTTTTCTCGACTTTACGTAATTTGAATTTAGAATGCAAAAAGAAAAGGTGCAATATATTGGAAGTTTCCGTAGACTTTTGCAACCGGCCCTAATGTCAAATGGATCGGTGCAAATGCATCGGATCTAAGTACTTGGTGCTTCTAGGTCTACAACTTTATAGTGATACTCGTTTCATAGATAGGGTCGAGGTAGTCTTCTACATGTTTGTTCATATTACTATTAGAATGCACTAACCTTTTTCTTTCCTATTTTTAATAAGTAGTAGCTATTTTGTGGTTTTTGGATGAGGCATTTTAAATTTTAATCTGTACTTAATTTGATTATCACCATCTTTTCACGTAAAACGCTCTTATTTAAACAGTGATAAATAATTAGCTCATTTTTATTACAAGAATATAAATAGGGGATCAGATTTGTTGACGCGCCGGGAATCTTTTTTCTTAGATCCGATGCCAAAAAGTGTCACTATAACTGCCGCAAACTGCAGTTGATTTATTGCCACATTTCAAAAAAGAAAATTATAATTCATTTATTTTGATTAAATTCTAAAAAAAATATTAGAATTATATCAAAATTAAAAGGTTTATTTTAATACAAAAAAATATTTTTCCTTTTCCAAAAGTTTGCTAGTCCATACTCAAACTGTCCATGCCAATCCACTTTTGTTAATATAACTTATAATTTTTACGTACCACTTATACACACAACACTACAAAAAAAACTTAGTATAGCATCCTATAGAAACGCGTTTATTTTGTATGCGTATATTAGGGCGCGTTGTAACACGTGTTTCAGCGCGCGAATACAGCGCGACTGATGTTATTATTGTAGCTGGATGCTGCGCCCGCGCCGGCGGCGCTCGGTGCCGTGCGCGCGAGCTCGACCGCGCTCAAGGCGAAGCAACGCACCTTCACGGATCATCAATGATTATAGACGACACTTTTTGTGTATACTTTACTCATGGGTAACGCGGGGTCAACTATGTGATGAAATCTATAAATAAAAATCATTGTCTATTTGTTTCGAACGTAGCACTCCTATGCCATCCATCCAATTGCGATAAAGCTTTGGTCGCTTGTTGTGCGCAGGCTAAAAATGAAAAATAAAAAAAATATCGCCTACAAAAAGAAATGAAAAATGAAGATATGAAAAATAAAAAAAGTTATTACAAAAAAAATATCGCCTTCGAAAAGAAATTAATTCAAAATTATGAAATACTATTTAAGAATTATAAAGAGGCGTTGTAAAGCACACCGGGCATTAGCTAGTAGGATATTAAACAACTAGACCGTTATTCGAAGCTTATTATTGAGATAGGCACTTCCGTTTTCCGTCAACTATGTTCCCTATTGGCTTACATTTACTGACGCGTTTCCGGTTCCCCCCACCATCACCAGGTAGTGGCGCGCTTGAGTGAGTGTGCGCCATTTTGATTCATTGGCGTCTTGTTTTCCGTCAAAGCAACTTGTACGTTCGCAACGTACGGAAATACTGTGGTAATACAGAATTACTTTGGTAAAGTACTTAGCATTACACATTTTTTATTATCTTTAGATAATGAATAAGTAAGTATCAGAAAGTAAGACACTTTTACTTATACTTTAAACCTTATAATAATCGTTTCTTCAATAGACAAGAAATGTTTAACGGCTTTGCCGTTCGTTTTAAAATATTATTTTATTTTTTATTTTTCTGTGTACCCTATAAGGCAATGAATATGTTTCCTTTTTAGATTGATTTAACGCATAAACCATACGTGTTTATTGGTTATTTAACGAAAAGTTGGTTTCAGAAATAATAATGATGAATTGCCTTCGGGGTCAGTAGCAGCGGAAAAGCAAGCTAGCAAAAGTGACACCGATTCTAGTAGCAGTTCTTCAAATTCCTCTTCGGATTCAACTTTATCGAAGCGCAAACGTTCGAAACGTAACCGACGCAAGAAAAATAAGCGAGTGTGTCGGTCTGATCGTGTATTAGATAAGTTATCCAAGGATATCGGTGAGCTAAAAAAGTTTATGACTAGTAATACTATTACTGACGCATGTTACGATGATAATATTTCTGTTAGTTCTGGAGTTAGTCGTGCGCTGTATGACAACGAATACAACAATGATTTGCCATCTAACCATTCAAATGATGGTAATGATTTTAGTTTTGATATCGAAACTAAATTAAAGGAACCCTCTGTTCCTAAAACTCCAGATGCTTATTTAAAAATGTTGATGGACGTTCAGCGTTTTGGGAACGATTCTTGGTCAGAAATTCGGTATGCTGATACTCAGAAGTTATATAATCACAATCCAGGTTTTGTAGAACTAGAAACTAATGACGAAGTAAAGGCATACGATAATTTACGTCACTTGGCTCATACAGACAAGTCTTATGCTGCCATAACATTCTGTGCTCTTAAACAGAAAGTGGCATTAGAAAATTCACTTCGCAATTTACTAACTTGGGCTAAACACTCCGAGTGTAATTATAATTCTTTAAATGAGAAAATTGACGAATTGTTCTGTAAAGGCGAATTTCTCAAAGTTTCTCAAGATCTTTTGCAGCTAGTTTGTGGACACAGAGCAGAGGCAATTGAAATGCGCAGAGATGGGATAACCAGCCAAGTACGAGATCCCTTGATTAAGACAGCTTTGAATAAAATACCTCCTTCTTCCAATTACCTGTTTACCCCGGAGCGCTTTACATCAGTATTGGAAAAATCTGGAGGAATTCGCAAGAACTTTTGGCCACCTAAAGGCAACAATTCAGCTTCTGCGCAAGCAAAGCTCAATAAGTCAACGAGCCTCCCCTCGCGGGGGATGAGCCATAATAAGGTACCATCGCGTGGTCCCATAAATACACACACCTGTTGTGAACAAATGCAAAGTGCTCCTATGCATTGCAATCATGCACCCTCGCGGGGTGAATATCAGCATTACAGCTCTTCGCGAGGGCATTCTTACAGTGGTCATGTTCAATCTAGAGCTGGTCCTAGTGGTAGAGGGTCATTTCAAAATCGAGGTTCGCGACCCGATCGTGGTTCCTATTCCTCACAGCGAGGAAATTATAAACGACGCTATTCTCCGTCTACCAGCAAAGGAAATTACAAAAGGCAGAAACAATGACTCTCAAAAGTTTTACGCAGGTCAGTTAGCACATTACTACCACCATTGGTATCAAATGGGTGCTCCGGATGTCATTTTGCGCATAATATCCGGGTATCGAATACCTTTTGTTCAACAACCCCCATTAGTTATGCCTGTCGGCAACAAAGTGATGCCTCAGACTGTAGATTCAGGGAAAATGAAAAAAATAATAAGCAAAATGAAAGATCAAGGCATCCTAGTTGTAGCAAAGCCATCACCAAGTTTCATCTCGTCCATTTTCCTAGTGCCGAAGGACGACGGGTCATCTCGTCCAATTTTCAACCTGAAAAGGCTGAACGATTATGTGCTAACAGACCAATTCAACTTGATCAATATGTACCGATTACCCGACTTCATCCAACCCCAAGATTGGATGTGCAAAGTGGACCTATCGCAGGCTTACTTTCACGTCCCAGTATCAATGTCTCACAGGCGCTTTCTAAGACTTATATACCGAGGCGAAATACTCGAGATGACATGTTTGCCATTCGGACTCAGCACCGCACCAAAAACTTTTGCTATGCTCACCAACTGGATAGCGCAATATTTAAGGGAAAGAGCTGTAAGGATAGTTGTATACCTGGACGATTTTTTGGTAGCACACCAAAACCGCTTAACCTTGTGCGCCCATGTGAAAATGTTGATAAACATTCTCCAGGTTCTGGGCTGGTGCATAAACTTAGAAAAATCAATCACAATTCCTCAGAAAAGTGTGGTTTATCTGGGTGTGCTTTGGGATCCGTGGTCCAATCGGATGTCACTCCCAGTAGAAAAGTCTGTTGTAATCACCAGAAAAATCAATCAGATCCTAAAAAACGGGCTAGTGAACCTAAAAGAGTTGCAACAGCTTGTAGGACTGCTAAATTTTGCAAGCTTTGTTGTACCGCGGGGCAGACTGAATCATCGCAACAGTCTGAGTTTTATGAACTCGTTACCAGACCATCTAACGAGACTATACCCTCTACCAGTAAAGGTCAAGGAGGAACTTATATGGTGGACTATGAACTGTCGTCAGTCAACGATCTTGCACAGCCCTCCTCCGACACATTTTTTAACTACAGACGCATCGGACGTTGCATGGGGAGCGCAATTAGACAATCTTTCGCTCTCAGGTCCATGGACAAGCAACGAACAGATTTTACATTGCAATCAGAAAGAAATGTTGGCAATATTAAAAGTTCTTCAAAGCCATGCTGCTCATATGAATCACGGCTCCGTACTGATGCAATGCGACAACAGAACAGTCGTTACTTACTTACGCAAAGAGGGGGGGACAAGATCCAAGGCATGCATGAAACTAACCTACCAAATTATTCAGTTGTTAGACCAGCATCAGATTCATTTCAAAATTTATCATATCCCCGGCCTTTACAACAGTCATGCCGACCACCTGTCAAGACTACGGCAGCCCCCGGAGTGGCATCTACTTCCTCGATGTGTAGAAAAGGTATTCTCGAAGTGGGGCACGCCGGTAATAGATATTTTCGCCTCAGAGAGGGCACACGTTCTGTCGAATTACGGGACGCTGGACTTATCCGATCGCAATGCGATAATTCACGACGCGTTCAGTATTCCGTGGAATTACCCACTAGCCTGGATATTTCCACCGCCGTTCCTAGTACCCAAAGTCTTAGCACATTTGAACCAATCATCAGGGATATATCTGATAGTGGTTCCCAGGTGGACAAAGGTATTCTGGCGGGCGGATGTGAAAGCTCGAGCTCTAGCAGCCCCCTTAACGCTGCACAACTTGAGACAATGTCTGATCGACACGTCCACAGGCTTACCACCAGCGGGAATCGACAACATGACGCTGGAAGTTTGGAAATGTGGGGGTGGACGCAAAATTTAACTACATGGAATAACCAACAATTGGCTTTATTAAAATCTTCTTGGCGTACATCAACATTGAAAACCTATAGTGTCGCTTGGAATCGGTGGCTCTCTTGGTCTAGTACTAATAAAATAAATTCGAAAAATCCATCAGCGTCGGATTTAGCTATGTTTTTAGCTGATCTACATTTGAATCTTAAATTATCACATAGCACCATTGCTTTACATAAGTCGGTGGTATCTACTCTCTGTAATGCCGATCTGTCAAGTCCGTTAAGTTCTCATGTATTTGTAAAACACATTATGAAGGCTATTGCTTTAAAGAGACCAAAGGGTACCAAGCCTCCCATTTGGGATACTAATAAACTTACATCCTTCCTAACAAGCTACTCAGTTGATGATAGAAACTTATTTTTAACAGTACGCCATACTGCAATCTTGCTATTGTTATGTTCGGGCAGACGAATTCATGATCTGACCTTGCTTAGTATAGATCAAACCCATTGCATTAGGTCACAAGGTTCCATTATATTGTGGCCAAAGTTCGGCTCCAAGACTGATAATTGTGATTATCGACAGTCGGGCTGGAAATTACTTCCCAATCCAAATAATCAGAACCTTAATCCAGTTCATTGGATTGAGAAAGTAATTTCTCTTCTTAAAGATAGGAGAACTTCAGCCGGTTCCTTAAGTTTATTTGTTACAGTACGAGGAGCAGCCAAGCCAGCTTCTCGTACAGTGATAGCAGGTTGGGTAAAAACTTTATTTAAAGAAGCAAATATCACAGCCACTCCTGGAAGTATCCGATCAGCCGTAGCTTCTAGGAGCTGGCAGGATAATTTCCCACTGGATGATATTCTTGCGCGCGGAAATTGGAGGTCTGCTAACACGTTTAAGCAGTTTTACCGGCGTGAAATAATTGTTGATTCAAATCCAGGCATAACTAATTTATTTAATCCTGTAAATTGATTTGACTTGTATCTTATGTTATACCTATAATTATTTTGATGATTACATGTATCATTCGCATACTCGCATTTTATTTATACTTACCCATGATAAATCATTCTTATTATCTACTTATTCACATTGGCGTGCAGGATATTCACCATCACCAGGCGATAACAAACACATCTCAATAATAAGCTTCGAATAACGGTCTAGTTGTTTAATAGAAGCGTTTTACCTGAAAATAAAACGCATATTAAACTACTTACCTTATTCGAAGCTTACTTTTTATCACTGCCTGGTAATTTTCAACGCAATGAATCAAAATGGCGCACACTCACTCAAGCGCGCCACTACCTGGTGATGGTGGGGGGAACCGGAAACGCGTCAGTAAATGTAAGCCAATAGGGAACATAGTTGACGGAAAACGGAAGTGCCTATCTCAATAATAAGCTTCGAATAAGGTAAGTAGTTTAATATGCGTTTTATTTTCAGGTAAAACGCTTCTATTATACCCAAGTGATCTGTATATTTCCAGCTTGGGCTTGGGCTTATCCCGCGTTTACCTAAATGCTAGGTTGCGCGCAGTTTAGCCCAGCCACAACATTTTCCCTGGCTGAATGTTCACCAAGAACCATGTAAACGTACAGAGCATAGGGATTGGCATTTTTATTCAAATCACTACATTTAGTCCTCGTGTTAGTTTTAACAGAATAACTAATATTATTAACACTTTACGAAGAGTTCATAGCTTCTTACGCCGACCACGGGTAGGGGGTAAGGGTAAAACTACCAAAATATGCTATTTTTTTATTTCCGTAAAAACAAACGGTTATTAGTGAACGTTCGTATAATAATCGTTTACTTTTAGTTACTTTTAACTTCGTTCAAGGCTAATTATCCACTTGAAAATATAAAATTCCATTTTAATAACACTATAACAATGTACAGTAACTAATGTTACTGTAAAAACAGTATTAATGAGACTTTTTGTAGTAAAGTAATTGAGTAGGTAACTAATATATACAGGGTGTTGTTTTGGTCGGCGACAAGCGACCCAGGAGCGGTAGTACTAAATATAAATTCCCCAAAATTCCATTAAATACTGTAAATATGTTGAGAAATACCTTATTCAGTTTGAAATAAAAATACCGCAAAGTATGGTTACTAGGCACGTGCACTGACATAGAGGTAGGCACAAGCCGCCATCGCCCCACCTCTTTACTCCCTCGCATTCCCGTTGAGTATTATGTCTACACTTTAGCTTATTACATGATTTTCAAAATTTTAATTTTTTTATTTTTATGATTAAAAAAAAAAAAGTATTTTTTTATATTTTTTTAGCACCAGTATCTATTGTATTATCGACCCTGAGTCGCTCGTCGCTGACCAAAACAACGAGCTGTATATAAAGTAAAAAAATAAAAATCATTTAATAAAATTACAATATATTTATTATCACGTTTATTGGCATTGAAAAGGATTATATTAGCCATTGGTTGGGACACAATCTTAATTGAGGAACAATAAAATTAAATTCCTAATAATACAACACTGGACTACACAGGTAACCGGTTGATAAAAATGTCACAGCCAACCGGTTTTACTTTATTTACTTTTACAACAATTATTGCTCTTATTACTCACGCATATAAAGAATGGAATCAAGAATAATAATATATATGTTCGTAGTCTCAAAACATATATGTTTAGAGGATTTAATAATGGACCCTAAGCGTTCCATTATTAAACCCATCAATCAAATGTATAGAATGGCTAATACTTGTTTAAATTTTAATCCAAGTTATTTTTTTTCTCGATTTTATCCGATATTATTGATTCCATTTTTAAGTGGAGTTTATTAAAAATGTCATCTTTTAGATTGTTGTATTAAATTTCTCAGCAATCACAGCGGATAAATTCTAATACAATTATATTATATCTAGGAACAATTATCACACAATTGCCTACTTATTCTACTACGTAGGTATGTGTATTTATAATAATAAATGCATGCATGCTATTGCCGACCATATGAAAGATGTTACTGTACTGTGATATTTATTTTGACGTAAGTGTGAACTCTGTGAACTTCATTAATTAGACAAAATAATATATCAATTATTTTTAATGAAGAACACAGAATTTAAAAATTATTTGTTTTATGTTAAACATGAGTGATATATAGGAGTATAAACATGAGAATAAGTTATGTTAAATAACGCCAAGATAGAGTAAATTTTGCTAAATAATCAGATCATAAATTTTGATTACTAATTTGTACAGATCCAATTAATCATATTTTATACATAAGAGAATATTAAAATACAATAAAACAATCATTTTATTGAACTTTAGCATGTCACATAAATAAATATCACAATTGATTAATCACAAAAAAGATTAGCTACAAATGTATTAGTACTACCTACATCCAAAGCACTATACAGTTTTTGTATTTTTTATATTATCGTGCGACATGCGTGGCCATAAAAAATACCTATAATAGGTATATTTCTTTTTTAAAAGGCTGACAAGTAGGCTTGTGGTCCACCTAATGCAGGAAAGAGGCCACAATCTCCTATAAACATTAGCAGTACCAATTTTCGAGGTGAGATTGGTAGCCAGCCAGTACTAGATCCTACCACCGTGGCATGTTTTCCTCGCGATGTTTTCTACCACCACCATCACGCATTCGAAGTCTACCCTTAGCTATATTCGCTTAAAAGCTCTGTATATTAAATAAATAAATACACACTAACAAATAGTAGTAAATTTAGCACAAAAATAAATACTTACAAGTTGTATGTACGAGTACGGTTATGTTTAATGCTGTACTGCATTTTATACATGCCAGTCTTTGGAATATAGTACTTACTAATGCTATAATTTCACCAGCATGTATGCCATTAATAAGCGCGTTATTTGACATAGTACGCAGATAAGGCCCCCTAAAAAGGAAGCTAAGCACTATTGCTAACGCCATTAATTTTTTCGAATTTACAGCAGATCTTAAGCAATTCATAATGAGTAATTATTTCACCAAAACATTGTAATAACGTAGGATTTGTCGAGAAATCAAATAAATGAATTCCGTAGCAATATTGCTTTAGCTTCCTTTTTAGCCCCCAAGGCCGGATGTTAGCGCGCTAATTTGCTAATGGCATTATTAATGTCGTTAAACGTTAAGCGATAGCTCAAATCAAATGATAGTGTGGCCACCCATTTAGTGAATAATTTAGTGTATCATTTTGCACGTTAAATGTTCCGATAATTGGACGTTAAGTGTCACGCAGGTGAAGTCCTAGCATTATACTAACCCCCTTATTCATAATAAAGTTATCAAACGTTGATTAGCTAAAATTCCGAAGTCTTTATCTGACAGGTGACATTTGGTGACCGAAAGAGTGAGACTAGGGAATGCAAACCGGTTTCACCGAAAATCGAAAAACCGGTTATTCGGTACGGTTATGACCAACTAAAAAAACCGGTTTTACATAACACCAAAACCGGTTTTTCGGTTTTTATATCAATGTTTGGAAATACTAAAAAAGGAAGATTTGCCGCTGTTTTGTAAACTGAGTGCAAAGCAGTGAGTATTTTTGTGATGAACTGAAGTGTGTAGATGTGTAGTGTGTTGAGCTGGTAAGAAAATAACTTATAATGATTATTGTTTTTATGATATAAAATATGTTAAACTTTGTTTTACAATACTTATGCAGCAAACTAGCGTACGGCCCGCCTGATGATAACCAGTTACCGTAGCCTATGGACGCTTGCACTGGCAACATAACGGTTATCACTCGCACGTTGCCAACCCTCAACCTTTTTGAAGCGGGGAGCTCATTCCACAGCCTGAGCGTCCACGATAGGAAGCTTCTTTGAAACCGCACAGTACGAGACCATTTTGGTTCCAATGTGTGTGGATGGACTCCCCGTCGGTGACTACGATGGTAGAAGGTAACTGGGCATCAGGTCAAACAATTCTTCAGAACACTGCCCGTTGGAAAAGTGGTAGAACACACATAAGAAGGCAGTGTCTCCTCAGACTAAGGGGCTTTAAAACTTGTGAGCTCGGGATCATCGACAATTCTAACGGCACGTCGCTGAACTGAGTTTAAATACCCAAGCTGGTATCCAGGTGCCCACAGAAGACAGAAATACTCAATTTGGGTCAGACTTGCGACTTATATAGTTGCGGTCTTTGTCTCGATAAGAAGTACTGCTTCGCTCTCACTTAATCACACCGAGTTTTTTGGATACCTTGTAGATGACTTTGGAACAGAACGTCTCGCTATAAATATTAATGCGAAGGATCCCAATGCTTTTCGTGATGTTGAGGGACATGTTCTAGAAATGAAGAGCCACATCAAATGGACTTTTCTCAACGGTGAATGCGCAGGCTTGTGTGTGACTTAGTGGGGTTGAAATAGACTAGGTTTAGTCGACCCCAATCGGAGTCACTACCCCCTGCCCTGTAGCTGGGGCTTAGAATAACAGCTACGGTGTTCCCCTGCCTGTCGTAAAAGGCGACTAAATGGGGCCTTTGGGGTCGTGGACAATCAGGGCGGGGACCCTGTGCGTCCAGAAGCGACCCCAAGGAGGACGATGAGTCGATGTGGTCACGACTCATCGTGCGATAGCACAGCAAGGGTGCTGGGGGGAGGTAATACACTTCCCCCGGGACGAGCCATCAAAGCGCCGCGCTTGGAGGGGTGAGCAGGTACGCGTTCAACACGAGAGCCCGCCCCCCTCTCTATAGCGCAGATGGCGACCACCGTGGGGTTTTAGCCGGTAAAAGTCCGGCATAACCTGGCCGCTACCCCCGGGGTGGTCGGGTATCCTACGAGGATTTCCCCACCAAAAAAAAAAAAAGGTTTAGTCGACTCCAATCGGAGTCACTAGTTTGTGTACTCTCGATTTAAGACGTAAGTCCTTCGCGCCTTTTCTCCAATATAGAACTAGGGATATTTGCACGGCTCGTGTAATGAGCGTCCCCTGTAATTTCATCTGCATAGCAATTAATTCTGGCAATAGAGAGTATATCATTGATATGCTAGAGGAATAGTGTTGGAGATAATTCAGAGCCTTGCGGGACGCCAGCATTAATGTCATGCTATCGGAGCAACTACTGTTAATGAAGGCTCTTATGTATCTGCCAGACAGCAAGCTGATTGATTGGTGTTATTTTTTACCCGTCTGCACGACAACAAAGACTGGGTAATGTTTTTTTTTTATCTAAGGACAACATTCGTATGGTAATAATCACGTTTTTGTGTACACGCAAGTTGCTGTGCCGCTATAATAAGCCATATTCATAATATTACGTGTGAAATGAATATTATAACGTACGAAACATAATTTAATAAATGTTTAAATAAGTACTTATATCTCTGATAT
This sequence comes from Polyploca ridens, assembly GCA_951394255.1. Taxonomy (NCBI): domain Eukaryota; kingdom Metazoa; phylum Arthropoda; class Insecta; order Lepidoptera; family Drepanidae; genus Polyploca; species Polyploca ridens. Next base: position 5,526,199 of record OX596245.1, on the reverse strand, counting down.
TAATCTATTTTTTAACATAAAGTCATCATATCTCATAGCAATTAAAAACCAAGCAAACGTGATATGTTTTTATGATTTCATTCGTATGAAATAAAATCAAAAGCAACGAACCGTGTAGTCTATATAAACGAGTCTCTGATGAAAACGAATCTACAGAGTTAAATAAACTATTATTTCCATCAATTTGATGAAAAAGATATGGATGAATTGTATGAAAGATGATAACGGATAGAAGGGACGAATGGAAGAAGCGTACATATTGCACCGATCCCAAATGATTGGAAACACGGCAGGCAGATGGCGATGACGTTTCTTTTATACCCACTTCATTACCTTTAACTGATAATTATTCATCAGTTTGCGATTTTTACATCTTAGGCACGGTTAGTATCTATAATTCGAGCTATAGAAATAACGTGTAAAAAAACGAGAGCACATTAAAAAAACCGGTTTAAAACCGGTTAACCGGTTTTTACGTCTCATAACCGAAATAAAAACCGGTTTTCATTTTGCCACGGTTTTGCATTCCCTAAGTGAGACGGAGCACACTATTACACTGATTTAGTTAAAAAGCGATTATGAATAAGGGGGTAAAGCGATAATGTTACAAACATTTTATCTATTGTTGTAATCTTTGTGTCTGTCCTCAAGTGCATAATTAAAACTTTTGTTTTTAAATGTTTTCTTCGGATAAACAAATCCTATGTTATTGTTTATAAAAACTCATATTTATAAGTGAGAACATTTGTAAGTGCTAATTTGAGACAGAAATGTTATAACATTATTCACGAGTTTACGTTATGTTTAGTATACCAGGAAATCGATAGTACACTCGAACAAGATTTTAAAGTAAATTTTTTTATCTTAAATTTTTTGACCTTTTAAATTACTTTTATTATACAATAAGTGATTTTAATACTGTTTTTGATCATTTTTGTCTTGTGGCCCAAAATAATATGGAATAAAACTCATTGGGTCGATTCTACTGGTAATGTTGAACAGTTTTGGACTATGAGTTTTGTAGAATTGACTGACGTAAATGCTCAAACTTATTTGATGGCGAAGAGCGTTTTATTAATTTTGTCACTAAATTAATTGCGAATTTATTTTAATAAAAATTAAATTAATTATTATTGCTATCCTATTTATTTGTATTTCTTTGGAAATAAGGAATATAAATTATGTCTATCTAACATTATGATACTTATACAATGATATATTAAAATAAATATAAAATATATTATCACATAATATACTGGCAAACATTATAAACGATACTTATATTGGATCAGTTCTTTCAAGACTCGAGCGCGCAAACATCGCATATTTTGAGCTCCTATACTATAAAATGTCATAAGATGATTACAAAATTCATAATTCACTTTGTGAGTGGTTTTACAAACAGAGCTCACGTGTGTGTGCTCGTGACTTAAAACAACGATTCAAATGCAGAAACACATACACACACTCACTGTTAGTACCACAATAGGTACTGCTAGATTAGGTACAGATATCAGTATTAGAGGCACTAACAATTGCAATCCGATAAATTTATTTGATAGATTTATCTGATTTGTCACAAACCTCACAATTTCATCTATTGAACACGAGATACTAGTATCGTACTCGTAGATCAATATCATACATGATAATGACTTATTTATAGGTTATTCTGTAGATTGCGTGCAATAGATTTTTTTCTATATTTAACCTAACCTATTATTTAATAGCAGCTCGTTTTATTCATCGATGAGATATCTTAAATAAAATGCAATAAAAACACCGGGCCCTTCTTATCTTAGGTAAAATATTGGAAATATCACTGATATGCATACGCAAATCTCATTTGACATGAAAATGGCAGCTCTGTCAAATGCATATTAGTAATGACATTGAGAAGCATGTAAAATTGATTTTCAAATAAGTATTTTATAGCATTCCTATATCGTACACTAATAGCCCGGCTACACGCTCCTACTAGCATGCATAATCCCAAAATGACTGTACAAAAAAGGTGAAACACCGTACAGTAGTATTCAACTGATATGGCGCGTGAATCTTCGTTCGCATAGAAAAGAAAGTATGGCCCCGAAGATTAACGAAAGAATGCTTAAAACTTACAATCAACCTTAGATCACTATTATAAGGTTCATAATACACTGCAGCTGTTAGTTCCGTCTCACTCGCAAGTCACGCACCTCCGCACGGCGCGCACTAACATGGCGGCAGCTGCCGACCAATAGCGTTTCCCGCGCTTTGAAAATGTATCTTCTGCGCAGGTACATCGGTAAGCCATATTAGTTGGGTACTACTGTACAGTGGCTACACGTGTAAGTAAGCAAGTGCAATCTGGACTGTGCAAACTTCATAGTGTTTCGAGAACTCACACTCACATCACACATTTTGATACGTGTGTTGTCGAAAACTTTGCCAGACTATAAGCGCGGCTTGAATGACCGTCCACAAGCTCAAGTCATAACTGTGCAAACCACAACAGTCCAGTCTTCAGCATGTCAAAGCTACCGTCTTGCCGTCCACACGCACATTCTTACTTACGCAAACTTGCTTGTGCAGACATGCTTGCATGAAAAACGGAGCGTGTAACCGGGTTAAAGGTTCACAAAGGGCAGCAAAAGCATGACGTTACTTTTGGCAGTGCGACGTGATACAAACTAGAAAAATGGCAGAATAATGCAAAACAGATTCAAGCAAATACACTTGGGAGCAAATAAATCGAGCAACATCCGTTTCATACATAACGCGACATTTAACTTCGATAAGGTTGGTAAATAACAAAATGCAACCATGCATAATTAATAAATCAATCGATATTTTTTATGTTTCTTCATGCCCAACCAGGTGGAATTTTAGTTCACTCACTCACTGATCACTTTTAAAATCTAATCAAAAGTAAGCAAATAAACTCTTATTACAGAGATTATTATATCACAGAAGCAAAATTTAAGGTCTCTTTGGTGGTGGGGTGCGGGTACCGGAGCGGGAGCGGGCGTGAGATAAATTAAAATAATCTATGAGTAAACCAATCCCCAGTTCCTCACTACGCCCAAATTGTTCCAACATGTTAGCATCTATAAAAAGATTCAAACTGAATTGTATAAACCTCATAAACAAAAAGAGGCTGGTATATATGCTCCCAAGTGTAGACAAGCAAGTAGACCCTAAATCCGTTTCCTGGTTGATCAGTGCGTGGGTAAAGTGAAGCGGTCGGGCTGGCAGCGCGCGGGGCGCAGCCGCGCGGCGAGCCGCGACCGCAGCGACGCCACGCACGTCGCCAGCGCATGTGCGAACACTAACACCACCGCGCATAGAGCTACGAAGCCGAATGCCGATCCTGAAACCACAAATTAGACCTTTGAAATGAGTTAAAATGGCAATAAATATCCTGGGACAATAAATAAATATCCTGGGACATTCCTCACACACGGTCATCTGATCCCAAATTAAGCAGAGCTTGTACTATGGAAACCAGATAACTGATATACTAGACATTTACTTTTTCAGACAACACAAATAAACTCTCGCACAGGAAAGTGGACTCGCACTGGACAGGAGGGTCTCCAACCAGGTGGACTATCGGCTTCGTTAGCCTATATTGCTTCTGGTGCTGCAAGCGTCTATAGGCTACGGTAACTGCTTATCACAGACATAAATCTAAATAGATACCGCAAGTCCCTCCATCCGTATGAAAACCATGCGTGTAACTTTTTTTGTACCTACCATAATGTCACAAGATTGATTTAATTAGGCTGGCATTAGATTTTGAACGTGAAAATGAAGCTATCCTATTTGTCAGCTAAACATATCCCTCGCTACACATCTCTGGTGGACATGCAGCCTTATGCAAGTCCCTGTCCGCTCGAAACAGTTTCAAAAAAAGAACATTGTGCCCCATTTTTGCACAGATTTTGACTCGCGGCATATAGTTAGATGTATACCTGTGCCGCTTACCATTAGGTGGGCCGTATGCTTGTTGTCACCTTAGCTGAATATTATAAAGATTTGGGTTGATCATCTAAATTGTCTCTGACGATGATAAGTAATCTAAGGCACCAAATTGCTTTTGAGAACTCCCCATGAGGAACTGCGGTATTAGTTATATACCTGGCTTATTCCAATCAAGCGCTGGATATATGGCTTGCAATCCTATCCTATCGGTGCCACCAACTGCCCAGTAGAAGGCGCTGAAGATGCCGTACGCCAGGCCTGCACCGGCGCTGTAGAGCGCATGTGCCGCTCGGACTGGATGCGCAGTGACACACAGCTCGGTCAGCATTATCACAGAGTTTCCACCGTGCACCAGAAGGTTCAGGGCGTTGATGTCGTGGATTTCTATATGAAATTAAGAAGATTGGTCACAAAAGTGTTGAAACAGTTCCGTCAAGGATGTTATTTTACATGCATCGTGTTTATAAAAGATATTTGTAATTCTCATTGTCATGACTTCGTAGCTCTACACTCAATTCACTTACTCACTCACAATATTATGTGGTATGTTTACATAGGCGTCGATCGGTCACAAACAAATGTCGCGCTACTATTTAGTAATCTGTGGTCATACGGACTTTTAGGCTAGATCTTTCAATTCTGAACAATATATTTTAGGTTTTGAGTTATTTCTATAATACGTGAAGAAAAATTTAAAGGTTGTTGGTTTTTTTTCTTTAACGTTTCGCCTTGTCTCTTCGAAGACACTTCAGGTAGATAGTTTTGATATTTGTTAATTGATATGATAATTGATTCGGTGACGAGAGTTAATATTCTTTTTTGTCTTTCTTGACATTAATTTGGATTTTGAAATTTGTAACTGACCAGACGACGAATTAATGAAGTCAATTTATAAAGACTGGTTCACATACTTGGATCATAGACTAGAGTCCAATAAACGAGTGAGATGACGAACGCGAGATCCGTCGCGATGTTATGTGTCAGCCAATAAGCGCGGCACAGGAGCGGGGTGCGCGTGCGTCGCGACATTGGCATGGGACTCTCATCCTCTTCACACGCTGTAAAGTAAAGAAGTAAGTTATGTATCAGTTTCCTTTAGGGTTATTTCGTAGTATGCCTCTGTGTGACCACAATCTCAAATGACGTTTTCCTTCACGAAAGAGTTTTGGTTGCATGGACACAAAACGATTGCATTAACTCCAAGTGCCGCTGCCTTCGGAGAATTCCAAAAGATTTTGTCCAAATAAATATCAAAAATCTTGTTGAAATCCGTTGGCTCGCTAATGGAATGCGCGTACCCCCTGCCTATTATATATCATTACGAAAAGAATAAACAAGAACTGCTTTTCAAGTGGTTAAGCTCTTATCTTGGACCTCCATTTCTCCGAAATTTTGGTCATGCGCTAGCGATTTGGTACAATTAGATGATACTACTATATTTGTTCATATATTAGGTCTATGATTACTATGATTAGGCTTAAGTAATATAGTATGTAATGTAACATATCATATATCTTCTATTATAGCTCAGTAGTTAGCAGGCACATTAGCAAATACATACCATAGGTATGATTTTAGCTTTAATTGATAGCATTGTCACGTAATGCGTAATCTAACAATTGAAACGTATGGTACGTTTCAATTGTTAGATTACGCATTACGTCTTTTTTATTTTGCGTTTTGGTTTCTTAGGAAGGCTTTATAGTAGAATCAATATATCTTTTTCTCAATTAGACCTATAAATCATTAATTTCTTCTAAAGTGCAGGTAGGTTTAAATCAGCTCAGAAGTCAGGGACTACATTTCGATTCAACACATTTATGTGAATAAAGATTATGTAGATTAAGTTGAATTTAGGTTATGGTTGAACCATTGTATGAAGTCTGAACTCCGAACGCTGATCATATCATTTTATTGGTAGGTATGCAGTGGTGGCTATTGTGTCTATTGTCACCGAGATCGGTCGCAGCCAAGAATGAGGAACCAATAAGGATAATTTGAAGCACAATGGATAGCGAGCCGGTCGGCTGGTATCTTAATTGACGCGAAATTGTACCAATCAACCGTTCGTGACCCGAGTACCCCTGTCGATAGGTTGAGCACCGAAAATGTGGGTGTACCACGTGTATCACCATCACATTTATTGGTACCATTTATATTTATTACATCGTTGTCAAGGTGACATTCTGCCATTAAATTGATGTAGACAGATTTCGGCGTCTGTCTTTCCCGACTCTTACAATCAACAAACAAGAGTGAATAGGTTTCTTCTGGGTAAGCGTGTCCCATCTTAGGCTTTGTCATCGTCCCTTATGGGCGGGTCAGTGGCCAAACGCAAGCCCATTGAATTAAAAATATTATAATACGCCCAAGTTTATATATGTACATAATGTAGAGTCATTTGTCTAAGTTGACATCGACCTTTGTTTATATTAATGTATAAATAAACAAATCAATTAACATTATATAGACCTTGTTTAATTATGTATGCCATTATTATGAAATACCTGCGATCTGCGATATGTTTTGTAATCAAAGAGCATTTGAAAATAGCTTATGATTTTTAATGTATAACCGTCTAACTAGGATAGGTAAGTGATTTATATATGGCAAACTGTAAAACATACCTACTGCTGTAGAATTGCTATTATAGAATCATGTCACGGAATAAGTAGGAAGTTGACCCGAAGAGGGGCAATGACCTTAGTTCAGACTGCCATAAGGTCAATGAATGAATATGCCTATAGACCTTAAAGCACATCACTCAACAATTGACATTAGAACAGAATGTCGCATTAGCATTAGATCGTACTAGAAATCGCTTAAATTCACACAACAATTTTATTAAATTGTCAACTATCAAAATTCTATCCCCGAATATAAATAATAGTCTATTACACCCGTTAATATCAGCCAAATATCTTAATGAATATATATAGATATCTAAGATCTAGATTGACACGTGTTTCGGCGACGTGCTGTGTGTGTCCATTGACAACATTTTTTTATGTTTAAGACAACACGCGACCGCATGATTCAGATTAATTGATTCGCGTGAGGCGTTTCTGCAATTCAAGGGAACTGTTTTATGTAATAGAATCACCCACGCGAAGATCACGACACAACTTAAATTGACTGAAGCTTCGGTCATTAGGTACGATCGTTGAGTTTCCGTGTCATTTTTGCAAGTTATCTGAACGTATGAAGGCGATTTTAAATAAGTGCCTGTGCCTGTCTGGTGTTAGTGTCAATGGGTCATCCTAATATAGGATCAACTTACGACTACCCTGCGTGAACTACCAATACTTACTCATAAAAAGTAGAACAACTTAGCCCAAAATAATGGGCTAAGTTGTTCGAGGCACGCTATGATAATGGCCGTTTTGACAGCCCAAATCTATATCTCAGCCAAAAAGTGACACGCATAGCTAGACAAGAAGAGTACCAGTAGTACCCTCATGTCAAAATGAGTATCATAGCTTTGTGGAGTTTACCTATTAGATGAAGTATCAGTCAGGTAAATTTACTTGAAGGTTTCTTCTAAAGGGCCAAAAGGTACACCGGAATTCTTTAATATAAAGTAAGCGCCTACAATTTTGCGCAAGCAATGAAGTGAGCATGATTTTAAAACTTGAATATAATAATCAGGTACTTACGTAAATTGTACAGTTTGTCAGTCCGGTACCGATGCACCACCGCCAGACCAAGTCCCGTTTGGATTACAATCATCAGGAACCCCCAGTTGGTGAAGTATATGAACCACTTGAAGAAGTTCAGCTCCACTTTTGGACCTTCGTACCTCCGCGGTAATCGCTGGCAGGTGAAGCTGGCTATCCCGATTGATACCACGCTCATGAATAAAAACCATCTGCAAGAAGTAAATTGTCTATACTAATCTGTGCCAAATTTGACCTATACATAATATAGGTAAAGTATCTTATAGTTTGCAAGTAGGCAGACATTTTTTTGTATAACACTAAGTTAGCAAACAAGCATACGGCCCACTTGATGGTAAGCAGGTACCGTAGCCTATGTACGCTTGCAACACCACTCGTGCGTTGCCGACCCTACACATACAGACAGACGATATACATATTATTACATACAGACGGACGGATATGACGAAACTATAAGTGTTCCTTGTTTGAGTATGTAATGAATTAATTTAACTTTGTCTCATTTGATTAAATTTCACATTCACACAGCATTCTAGGACTTCAGGAAGTACCCTATGAGTTTTGATGATCATCGATGAGTCAATGACGTAATCGAGGTTTTTAGAGATCAATAAAATCAAAAGTATAAGAGCCAAGTCATTGAAACTCAATATGTTTAATAAGTTCACTATTGAAATCATATCCCGAGAATTTTGTTTATCTGGTATAATCCAAACCCAAGTTATGAGGGTTCAAAAAAACGACGAAGCGCTTTGAGTAAAGGTAGGTAGTGCTCTTGCGCTTCGCTTGGCTTTGGCGTCTTGGTGGAGGACACTCCCGTGCCCCCAGATATAAATGCGAAAGTTTATGTATATGTTTGTACTCAATCACTACGTAACGGCAAAACGGGTTGAGATAAAAATTTGCACAGAAATAAATCATACTATGGAGCAACAGAAAGACTAGTTTATTATGTTAGACGGGCCATTTGGCGTGGTTGGTTAAGATTGTTCGATTCCCACCCAGAACATGCATTTTTGTGCATGTCCTGAGTTTGGCTGTAATTATTTCGACGGTCCCTATGTACAAACGGAGATGTTCTATACATGATGTATTTATGGGACATGTCCGTTTGTACGTATGGACCGTCGATTTATTTATTTATTTATCGAAAAACTAACAGCTATTTATTACAATTTGATCCATAACGTAACATAATTTAATACATAACGTAAGAACTAAAATAACCTTTTACATGTTTTCATGTGTATGTATTTACAAACAAAAAGTAGTATTAGTAGGTGAAAATTGGGGTACCTGGATCAGAGGAGATCCAGGCACCACCAATTTTCACAATCATTCATTCATTCTGCCTAGTCTTCTTATATTTTAAGTATTTGTTCAGAAAAAAGATCTGAGAATGTATAACTATGCAATCATTAATTCAAGTATTCTGATGAATCCAATTTATTCAAGAATTTAATTGTTCAAAGGTTTTCACAGTATCGTCGATTCATCACATTGTGGTGCAGATAGTTGAATGTGTTAACACATTCTCCAGTGTCGCATTATATAGATCCTCATAAAGTACTAATATTATATACCTAATGAGCATACTGACATAGATTATTTGTGGTGGAAAATTAACTGAATTTAGGATAATAGTTAAATATTTTTATTATGTACCTAGTAATGAGATATATAAAAGGGTAGTACTTAAATAAAAATACTTTTTTAGATAAGAATTATGCTTTATTTACAATATAATATCTGATACTTTTACAGCAATTTCCTTTACAGATTTATAAATGTCATCCATAAATATGTTTTTAACTATATGCTGCACACACAATTCAGCATCACAATTACATAAAGAACTTATACCATTAGGAAAATGTTCTACATCGTAAATTTCGATTCTTATCAATTTAGAACCATGCGTAAGCTTTTTAACGCAAGTAAATGCAGCCGTTGAAGATCTTTTGAGCTGCTTGCTGTTAGGGGCCTCCAGATTCAGCATTCTTTCGTTTTTTTGTCCTGCCACAGCGTTCATTGGAACGAAGTTGAAGAGGTCGTTATCAGAGTCCTATAAAAAAGATATCTATTTAAAGACTGAAAAATTATCACTATGAACATTAATAAATGAATGAAATAATATCTAATGTATTTATAGAATTACAAAACGGGTTGAATAGTTGAAGGTTTTAAAGAAAAATTATTTACATTGTCATAAATACTCACCGACATATTTTAAGAAGTTGATTACAGTCGCCGTGTTGATGAAATTAATCTAATAATATATTATTGATTAAATATTCTTTATATACTAGTAAATATTTGATCATAGAGTTCAAAATTGATATGATATTCTTATGACTATATTAATATGATAAAAATTAAAAGTGCCTCGTAGGTAATACTATATTTGGGACGGTGCATTATGTCTTCCAAATAGGGATCAGGAATGTGCAAATGTAAAACTATACATACTATCTTATACCCGTGGCTACATTCGAATTAAAAGATTTAACAAAATCTGATTTAGAAAAATAAACAAACAAACTTTCACATGCATAGTATTATTTAGAATAATTAGTTTATTATAAGTTTAAGTAATCAAATAATTTGATTAAAAAAATTTGAATAGTTATTAAATCTTTTAATTCGAATATAACGGGTAAAAGATAGTAACAAACATATAACTCAATACCAATATTTGTCCTGAGAATCGAACCCAAGACTTCTAGATAGCATTCAGGATAACTATATAACCACTACACCAAGCGTTGTATCGGATTACCCAAACTATTATTAAGTTATATTAATCGTTATTATCAGTTGAGCTGTTTAGGTACTCCAGGGACCGAACTTAAAGTAACTTCATACCAAATTTCATTTCAATTTCAAATCCGTCCAGCCTTTATAGAGAAACTTTATACACAAACTTTGTATTTATAATATTATAATAGGATTGATAGGTGAGACCAGGTGTATTAGTAGTATATAAATATTGCTTATCAAAGTAAACTATTTTATTTGGATGTTGTTATCTAATGAAGCACTTTTCCGTATATGGGACATCATGACGTGAATTCAGCCCTATTTAAGAGCTCACATGCTGAAGCTGGATCACAAAGCACTTCCTCGTATCCTAGCGGTATCATCGAATTCAGAAAAAGTATTTGGTAGATCTACAATCTGTAATAAAAATGTAAGTACCTTTGATTATTTTCCTCATTACTTGTTCACTTGTTTCAATTTAATTTATTTTGCTATCTTGATTATTGAATTTAACTGTGATACCAATCCATCTTTCTATAATGTTATTAATCAATCATTCAACTACCCTGGTCATTAAATTAATCAATCTTTTAATATGTACAACAAATTGATATTAATAAAGATACCATCATGTTATTAATCATATACTTTAATCTATTCTAGGTCCAAACAACTGGCAGACCAACTTTTCCCGTCGGAAGATGAGTCAGGGTTGGAGACTCCAGTCAAGGTGAAAGGAGACAAAAAGAAGCGTAAGCCGGTGCAGGGGGTCACCGAGTGCCAACCATCAACCAGTAAGAAAACTAAAACAAACACAAGACCAACAGCCCGCGACTTATTTGGGAGTGATTCTGATGACGACCATCTATTGGAGGCAACGGGTAAAAAAAATCAACCGATCTACTCATATATAACTCGCCGTTTAGCAAACGGATTCTCTAGACAGATGAATGAAAGAAAACCGGGGAGTTATTATGTAGAATTAAAGATATATAACTGTGATGAAATTGAACGAGTGCCACCGGTAAATAGATGGCGGCACTCGGTTATAACTGTCAAAAATAAATGTGAAGGAGAGACACAGTCATGGAAGCACATCAATGCTTACGTACAAAGTGTAAGAAAAGAGTTTAAGGACTGTCCCCCTAATTTTTTATGTTCATATCAATAGTTCTAACTTAATGATGTATGAATTTTTTAATTTAAAATGTGTATCTATAACTATATCTATAACCTTACTCTATGATATGTAATCAAAGTATTGTCTTATTAAATAAATGTTTTATAACGACTGTTTATGCATTTTTTTCCTTTCAGTTGAACCACATGGTAGTTCATCATCAAGCACTTATATTAATTGTAATAAATGTAGAATTGAGATCCCCGAACATGAATACAGATATCATAAGAGAACAAATATACATAAATCAAATTGTTTAATAAAGTCCAATTTTGAAAATGTTGATATTGTGGCTACTGCATTTAAAAACCGAATAATGACTTATCGTTTAAACCCATCTAAAGAAGACGAGTACCTCCTAACAGAGACGTTCTTAGATGGTAAGCAAAATGAAGTTTTTAAAATCATTGAGTTATCATTAATGAAACATACCTGTATTAAAGTAAACTTTGAGTTATTTGCTTACTTTGTATTACCTAAATCAGATCAACAAGAACTGAAGTCATTTAATACAAAATATGAAGTTGTGTATAAAAGTACTGAATGCGATGAGTTTTATTTAAATGTAAGAGAGATTTTTAAAGTGAAATTAACTGAATTTGAGCATTGTGAATCCGGATGGTCATTCATGTCTGTAAGTCACTTAGAAATTAATATTAATAAGTATTCACCTATGCGAGGTGGATCTTTCCTAGAGCTACCTGCTGAAATTAAGAATACAAAGAGCTGCTTAAACATACAAAATAACGATGACTACTGTTTTCTGTGGAGCATAGTCGCAGCACTATTTCCAGCTAAAAGTAATGTATGTAGACCAAGCTCATATCCAAATTTTAATACAATATTAAATATAAAAGGGATGTCATTCCCACCATCACCTAAAGATATTAAGTGGTTTGAAAAGAATAATCAAATAAGTATTAATATTTATGGATTAGACGAAAATTTTACTGTTACTGGTCCTTTATATGTGACAAGTTGTAAGAAAGTTATACACATTCACTTGCTGTATTTTGAACGAAACAACAAAGCTCATTACTGTTTGATAAAAGACCTATTGCGTTTAGTGAGACGACAAGTATCACATCACAAAGGTCAAATGTATTTATGTGAAACATGTCTGCAATTTTTTGCTAGTGAAGCAAAATACATTTCACACAGTTGTTCTAAAATAATTACATTATTACCAGAAAAAAATAGTTTTTTAAAATTTGATCATTACGAGAGGCAACAAAAAATCAACTTTGTTATATATGCAGATTTTGAAAGTATGTTATCCGATTTTAAAGAAACAAATATCGATAAAAATACCATAAGAAATAAATGGCACCAACCATCATGTTTTGCCTATTACATATGTTGTTCACATGATAAGAGGCTCAATAAATTTGTTACATATAGAGGATTAGATTGTGTACAAGTATTTGTAAAAAAGTTGATTGAGGAATCAAAATTAATTCATAAGATTTTAATGATAAAAAAACCTATGAAACCCATGACTAGAGAGCAAAATGACAATTATAAGAATGCAACTACATGCCATATTTGTAAACAATTATTATTTGATGATAAAGTATGTGACCACGATCATATTACATCTGAATATAGAGGTGCAGCTCATTCATATTGTAATTTATCATTTGGAGTATGTTCATTCATACCAGTTATATTTCATAATTTATCTGGTTATGATTCCCATATATTTATCACTGAATTATCTAAATATGATGGTGAAATAAAAATAATTCCAAAAACAAAAGAGAAGTATTTATCCATGACAAAAATTATCAAATCAGATAAAAACAAGCCAGTACAAATTAAATTTAAAGACTCGTTTCAGTTCCTTAGTTCAAGTCTTGATACTTTGAGTAAAAGTTTATTAGACGAAGATTTTATGAATTTGTCATCCTATTATCCCAACAAAGATCAATTTGATTTAATAAGAAGAAAAGGTATTTATCCCTATGAATATATTAATTCATGGGAGAAATATAATGAAACTGAACTTCCACCCAAAGACTATTTCTATAACAGTTTACTCATGAAAAACATAACGGATAATGAATATGAACATGCTCAAACTGTCTGGAATGTTTTTAATATTTGTTCTCTTGGTGAATATACCGATTTATATTTAAAAAGTGATGTACTGTTACTATGTGACGTGTTCGAAAATTTTAGAAAAATATGTCTAGAGAATTATAATCTTGATCCTGCATACTATATTACTTCACCTGGCTTGAGTTGGGATGCTATGCTTCTTCACACAGGTGTTCAATTAGAGCTGATCCATGATTTAGAAATTTATCAAATGCTAGAAAAAGGAATACGTGGTGGGCTAGCACAATGCACTCAACGATATGCCGAAGCCAATAACATTTACTTACCTCATTATGATGATTCTAAACCGTCAAGTTACTTAATATATCTTGATTGTAATAACCTTTATGGTTATGCTATGACAAAGAAGTTACCCATATCAGATTTTAAATTTATGAAATATGATGATGTTACTAATTTTAAATTATTTGATGTGCCTGATGATAGTGACTATGGTTATATTTTAGAAGTTGATATGACGTATCCAGACCATTTACATCATTTACATGGTGATTTACCCTTCGCTCCAGAAAAATTCGTACCCATTGGAGGGATGACACCTAAATTAATAGCGAATTTGTATGACAAATATAATTATATAATACACTATGTGCACTTGAAGGAATGCCTTAAAAACGGTCTAGTTCTAAAAAAAATTTATAGAATACTTAAATTTAGACAAGATAACTTTTTAAAAAAATATATAGATTTAAATACTAAATTGCGTCAAGCAGCTGCGACATCATTTGAAAAAGATTTCTTCAAGCTTTTAAATAATTCAATATTTGGGAAAACAATTGAAAATAAGCGTAAACAGGTTGATGTCAAATTGGTTACGAAATGGAATGAAAATTTGAATAAAACAAATAAATCAGTAGGTGCAGAGAAATTAATTACAAAACCAAATTTTAAAAGTGTGTCTATTTTCAATGAAAATTTCCTTGCTATTCAAATGAATCTTGAAAAACTTGTTTTAGATAGACCTATTTATATAGGATATGCTGTTCTCGAATACTCTAAACAACATTTATATAATTTCCATTATAATTTTATTAAAAAAAAGTATGGTGATAAAGCTAAACTGTGTTACACCGACACTGACAGTTTATTGTACTTAATACATACACATAACTTTTATAATGATATGCGTGATAATATACAGGAATTTGATACTAGTAATTTTGATGTTAATAATCCTTACTGTATACCTAAATTAAATGAAAAAATACCTGGCTTGTTTAAAGATGAAATGGGTGGAGATATAATAACAGAATTTATCGGCTTAAGAGCTAAACTTTATTGTATTAAGTCGTTGAAGACTCAAATTACTAAAGCTAAAGGTGTATCAAAGCCAATTACAAAAAGTTTAAAAACATCCGACTACAAGAGAGCTTTGTTTAATAATATTACATTAAAGCATAAGATGAATATGATAAAATCAATTAAACATGTATTGTATTCACAAGAAGTTAATAAAGTAATCTTAAACAGAGTTGATGATAAAAGACAAGTTCTATCAAATCAAAAAGACACGTTGGCTTGGGGGCATTGTGATGCTTTATTTTAAACTTATTGTAAGAGCTATATATAACAAACTAAAACTATTGGTTTACTATTAAGAACTATTTAATTTGCTGTTAATATTAATGTATAAGATTTTTATATTACCTAATAAAAAAAAATATGATTAATATAATATGTTTTATTATATAGCAATATTTCCTATGATCTAAACACTATAATCCTCATCAAATAAATCATATAAATACCATAACAACTATCATTTCTCGAATAGATACAGACATGAAGGTCGTCAAACAACCAGTATCGTTAGAAATACAAAATATTGATTTAAAAGAAGATACGTTACATAAAAAACATAGTGTGCTCTTTCCGAATAACATTCGATGTATAATATGTGGACCCTCAAATTGTGGAAAGACTAATGTAATGATTTCTTTATTAATACATGAAAATGGTTTAAAGTTTCAAAATGTTTACTTGTACTCTAAAACAAACTTTCAACCAAAATATTGTTTTCTAAAACAAATATTACAAAGAGTTCCAGAAGTAAAATATTTCACTTTTAATTCTGATGAAGATATTATTCATCCTAACGATGCATTACTGGATTCTGTAATCATTTTTGATGATGTGGTTAGTGAAAAACAAATAAATATAAGGAATTATTTTACAATGGGAAGGCATAAGAGGATAGATTGTTTTTATTTATCCCAGACTTATTCAAAAATACCAAAGCAGTTGCTACGTGACAATGTTAACTTTTTAATCATCTTCAAACAAGATGAAATGAATATGAAGCATATTTACATGGAACATGTTAGTCCTGATATGGAATGGTCTAAGTTTAAAGATTTGTGTTCTAAAATCTGGTCGTCTCCTTATGATTTTTTGACAATTAATAAAGACTGTTATTTAAACAATGGTCGATATAGACAATCATTTGATAAATTTATTAATTTTGAAGTATAAATATGTAAATTTTATATATGACAGAACTGTGAAAAGGACTCATTAATAGACTTATCATTATACACAGTACACGTAAAATTATTCGACATGCAGCAAAATATTAAGAAACAATTAATTCAATCAGCTAATTCTATAAAGAATAAATTAAAGCAGATGCAGAATGTAGAGCTTCAAACCGATTTAACACTTAATAGAATGCTAAAACCCATAACCGAGCCTTTAAATATGCTGGTTGATCATCCTAGACATACAAGAACAGAAGAAAAAAATACTCAAAGTGTTGATGAAGTCAAGTCTATAGAACTCTTACATAATCCTACAAACGCAAATGATTTTAATATGACTAGAAATGAATCAACATTTGAAGAAGATGATAATAATGATAATAGTTCTGTGTCTTCGAAATATGATAAAATTATAACCAATAATCAGTCAATACAGACTTTAGACATTTCATTAAAGAAAGATGATATTACCGATATTTATGATTATACGGATATACCATTTGGTATTCGTATGGAGAATAAAAAATGTATGATGGGAAATTCAGAAGTGCAATTCTCTAAAACAGTAAATTCTTCGAATGGAGATAAAATTGTTCTGATAACTATCAACAAAAGATCGTATGAATTGACACCTGGTTTAAAAGAATTACTTCTTCGTAAGAAACCAAATCTATCGTTAATCTTGGAGACAGATAAGCTAGTCTATAAAGATATCCTCTATCATACTAATGCACATAAGAGAGAGTATAATTATGATGGTCAAATAAAAGGTGATAAAGGTATAAAATACCGGGAAATAATAAAACCTTTATTTTTCGATAAGAAATGTGAACCTAGAGCGAAACTAGGAGGTAAATTACCAACTCTAAAAAAATATAAATCCAACGTAGATCTTGTGTATTGGGATGATCCAAATGAATTAGTCGATAGGTTAAAATTACTTATTGCTTCTAAAAATGCTGGTAATACTAACCATGATAATGAGATAATATCAATAATAGAAGAATTGAAAGAATCTGGCATTATCAAAGAATAAAAGTAATTGTATTTTGTTATTTTTTTTAGTATTTAGAAATTACTTGAGCATGGAAGTTGATAAATTCGGACATCATTTACATAAAAAACCAAAAATATATGAACCAGTGTTTATAAATAAATGTCTTTTGCTAGACCTAAGTGATGGAAATTTAGATGCAAAGAATAAAATACTAAAAAATTTACACAATCCTATAAACGCAAATGATAGTGCCACAAAAGAATACGTGGATAATTCTATAATAAGTTGTTTCAATAAAATTTCAACTGTTAATAACATAGTTAGTGAATTAATCACCAAAACGCGTAATTTAGAAAGCCTTGTTCAAAATTATAAATGTGATAAGAATGAGCAAAGCAGATGTGGTAAACGAAATACATAAAAATGCTAGAGTAAACTTTCCACGAAGAACAGTTGTAATGAGAGATATAGATGATCTATGGCAAGCTGACTTAATAGATATGCAAAATGTATGTAAGGAAAATTCTGGGTACAAATACATTCTTATTATTATTGATACTTTTTCAAAATATGCTTGGGCATTTCCACTGAAATCTAAAAGAAAAGAAATTGTATGTGATGCTTTCAAAACATTGCTCGAAAAAGGTTGTGGTCGTAGTCCGAAAAACTTACAAACTGATTTTGGTACTGAGTTTTACAATGATAAATTCAAAAATATGACTCGTACACACAATATAAATCATTATTCAACTTATACTATAAAAAAAGCGTCCATTGCAGAAAGATTTATTAGAACATTAAAATCAAAACTGTACAAAGAGTTTAGCTTGAAAGGCAATTACAGGTGGATAGATGGACTCTTAAACAAGGTTCTCTATAAATATAATAATACGTATCATCGAACTATTAAACATCAGCCTAGTAAAGTCAATAACGGTAATAAAGAAATAATACTTGAAATATATAATAACAATCAAAAGGAATATTTAAATAAACCCAGATGTTTAAAAATTGGAGACTTTGTACGTATAAGTAAGCATAAAGGTACATTTGAAAAAGGATATACACCTAACTGGTCTACAGAAATATTTAAAATATTTAAAGTAAAAGGAACTAAACCAATTACATATTTGATAGAGGATTCAAGAGGACAACCCATATTAGGAGCATTTTATATACAAGAATTACAGAAAACAAAACATCCTAACATATACCTCATCGAAAAAGTATTGAGGAGAAAAGGAAATAAAGTTTTTGTGAAATGGTTAGGATTACCATCTACTGAAAATAGCTGGATTGATAAAACGAATATAGTTTTATAATTTGAAGTAATATTCTATTTAAATAGAAACATTAATGAGTAGTATTCAGTGCAATAAAAGGTATGAACAAGAGTAGTCTTCTTAACTGGGTTATTAATAACTTACCGATCGAACTTCATCTGCCAGGCTATAATTATTGTGGGCCAGGAACAAGGCTTCTAAAAAAACTGTTTCAAGGAGAACGAGGTATTAACCAGTTGGATGAATATTGTAAAGAACACGATATAGCTTATAACAAATCGTCTGATTTAAGTGACAGACATAAAGCAGATATAAAGCTAATGAAAATGGCACGAAACCGGATATCTGCATCTGATGCTAGTTTAAGTGAAAAGATAGCGGCTCATGTAGTTAATAAAGCGATGTTGGTGAAAGTCAAGACTGGCAGTGGCTTAAGAAAAAGCAAAAGAAATAAAATAGATAAAATTCATTCTGGTGCTGGAATAAAGAAAAATTTGAAAAACATTATCATGCATACAAAGAAACATCTACAAAAAATGAAACCAATGTGTAAAAAAATTGCTATCAAAGTAGCAATGGCGGCAGCTAAAGAATTAGCGAAAAATGCAGACGTCAAAATTCCACGTTTTATTCCTATTCCAAAAACTGGTGGGTTTCTACCATTGATACCTATTTTTGCGGGGTTATCGGCGGCTGGTAGCATAACTGGAGGTGCTGCTGGAATTGATAGGGCTGTTAATGATTATAAAGAAGCTCTGAAACGTCTTGAAGAGTTAAAGAGGCATGATAATAAAATGGAAACTCTATGCTTCGGAAAAGGATTAAATATTAAATCTTTTCGGAAAGGGTTTGGGATTCAAGTATCTGATAAAAAAAACTAAATAATAGGCTACCTAATCGAGCTCTTACCAATATCGATATTATTAAATACTCTAGCGATATTCCATATTTTCGGGGGGTATTTATGAGTGATGAGTTACCTAAACATCCTTTTAATATAGAATGTGGTATTGTAAATTTAGACAGTTCCGAAAATCCTGGAACACATTGGGTAGCCTATGCAAAGTACTGTAATCATATTGAATATTTTGATAGTTATGGTAATTTAAAACCACCTAAAGAACTAATCATATATCTTGGACGAAATTTATATTATAATTATGTTAATATTCAGAGGGATCATCCTTACAATTGTGGACATCTGTGTTTACAATTTTTGCGCAAATTTTGGAAAGATAGGCAAATAAATAAATAGCTTGAAATAATAAAATCATGTTTAGTATATAATCATGTCTATTGCATTAACCATCACCGGTAAAAGATCGTTACTAGAAACCTACTTTCAACCACCTTTAACAATACAGGATAAATATGAGTGTGGATTATTATATTTCTCAGCACTTAATTCAATATCGAATATAAACCACAAAAACAACGTATTTTCATATGAAAAAAATGGAATAGAAAAAAAGCTACTAATTCCATGTGGTACTTATGATCTGTATGATATAGCTGACTACCTTCAAAATAACTTATCGGACTGTGATATTAAAATTAAAGCTAATAACAATACATTAAAATGTTTACTATATTGTTCTACTCAGGTGAACTTTGATGTGAATAATAGTATTGGCACATTATTGGGGTTTCGAAATATTAAATTAGAAGCAAATAAATGGCATGAATCTATGAACCCTGTGAACATTCTTCCTTCATCTGTGATAAGAGTCGAATGTGATCTTATCAAAGGATCTTATACTAACGGATTATCTTCACATATAATACATGAATTTATTCCGAACGTGCCTCCTGGTCATAGATATATACAAGAACCGAGAACTATTATTTACTTTCCTGTTAACAAAAATATTATATCATCAATAAGTATAAAAATTGTTGATGAACACGGTGATTATATTGACTTCAGAGAAGAGTGTATCCAACTACGTCTTCATTTACGAAAACGAGATGATTGTATTCGATAAAAGTCAAAATATTTCAGCAAAACGTTTTACTATTCCTCGTGTTGCAATACAGCACAGACGTATTAAAACTGTTAAGAAGCTTACTAAAAGTAATAAAGATTTCCTTCGAACACTTGGATTTAAAATATGAATATTCTGCAAGTTACTGATTTAGCACAATTTGATAACTCAATTGAAAGCTATGAAATCCATACCTACAACGCATATAATAGTAGTTATAAAGAAAATGACGAGATTCGGATTCCAATACACCAACAAGATATCTACATATTACCATCTGCCAGTTCTATTTACATCGAAGGACGAGCATCAATTATAGGAAAAGATCATAAGCCTCTTAATAAGGCAGTTGAATTTACTAACAATCCAATAATGTTTTTGTTTCAAGATATCAGGTATGAAATTAACGGTGTTGAGATAGATCGTGTTAAGAATGCTGGTATAACAACGACATTAAAATCATATGCATCTATGAATCCAGGACAAAGTAAAGTAGCAGCTATATGGGGTTGGAATCTGAATGGATTTAAAAATAATGAGGGTTATTTTAATGTTGTTATTCCATTGAACAAAATAATGGGATTTGCTGAAGATTACAATAAAATAATCATCAATTGTAAACATGAACTTATTTTAAATAGAAGTAATTATAATGTAAATAGCGTTAAAATTGATGATCTTGATACTGTAAAAATGCATATAGAAAGAATACAATGGCGTGTTCCTCATGTAAAAGTATCAGATCGTGAAAGGTTAACATTACTTAAACTATTAGAAAAGGACAAACCTATACAAATAGCATTCAGGAACTGGGATTTATATGAGTATCCATTTTTACCTAGGACTACTAAGCACTCTTGGTCAGTTAAAACGGCTTCGCAGTTGGAAAAGCCCCGCTATGTTTTATTTGCCCTACAAACTAATAGAAAAAATATAAATTCAAAAGATTGTTCCTCGTTTGATCATTGTAAATTAACTAATGTAACTCTATTTCTGAATTCACAATATTATCCGTATGAATCACTCAATCTTAATTTTGATGAAAGCAAATATAGTATATTATATGAGATGTATACTAGGTTCCGTCAGTCTTATTATAATACCTCCGTAGATCCGTCGCTTGACTTACTTACTTTTAAAGAAAAAGCTCCAATATTTGTTATCGATTGCTCAAGACAGAACGAAAATTTAAAATCCGGCCCAGTAGACGTGAGATTAGAAATTGAAAGTTCTCAAGTGATTCCTGAAAGTACGACAGCTTATTGTCTTATCATAAACGACCGACTTATAG
This sequence comes from Polyploca ridens, assembly GCA_951394255.1. Taxonomy (NCBI): domain Eukaryota; kingdom Metazoa; phylum Arthropoda; class Insecta; order Lepidoptera; family Drepanidae; genus Polyploca; species Polyploca ridens. The sequence continues at coordinate 5,504,462 of OX596245.1, read as the reverse complement.
AGTATAAACCTTTGAGTAATATAGTGAGAAAATTATCATGACTGCTATAGTTGATGTTCAAGGTTTTAAAACGGATAAAAACGAATTTATTTTAAAAGAAATTGCTATTCTATGCAATAACCACTTACAAGTTTTCCTAATCAAATCACCATATCCATTTTATAATTTAACGAAAACTGAAAGAAGGCAAGTCAGTTGGATAGAAAGAAATAGAGGTATATACTGGAATGAGGGTTATATACCTTATGCAAACTATAAAAACATTATCCGAGATATCTTACGGGATAAATCTATTTACATTAAAGGTGTTGAAAAAAGTGTATGGTTAAAGCAAATTATTGAAAACAATAGCATAGTTTATAATTTAGAAGATAAAGGTTGTCCTAGTTTACTAATTCTGCATGAGAAATACAAGTCATCTACCGATATATATAGCTGTTTATCTCATAAGAAAATATGTGTTATGAAAAATGTAATATGCTTAAGAAAGTGGTGTTTAGATGAGGATAAAGTTATATGATATTATACGTAGTTTATAATTTAGAAAATAAGTCCCAGTTTATTATATTTGTATGAAAACTATCAATTGATGTGTAATAAAGCTGTATTATATTATATCATAAGAATATATGTATCGTAAAAAAAATTATATATGTAAGTAATACACTTTTAAAAAATGTGATTATATGGGAATAAACTTTTATCAGCAAATTTGTTTTTTCTTTTATTTAGCATCCTATACACTTGATGAAATATCGTTCCTAATATCTAAATAGGATAAAATGATAATAAATAAGTGTAATCCTCCTCTACGATAGATTTTACTATGATGTAATTCAACTTGTCTATGAAATGATATAATAAACCTATCCAATAATCATCCAATCAGAATACTGGAATTAATTATGATGGGATTCTTGATTATCGTCTGATTCAATCAGAGAGTATAGTAGAGTAGATGAATGAATGATAGTTAAAACCGGTGGTTTCCTAATCTCTTTTGATCTTGAATGGCTAAATTGGATTTATCAGAATGCTTGAATTATTATATAGGTACGTTTTCTCATATCTGTTCTGAACGAATACTTAAAATATAAGAATACTAGGCAGAATGGATGAATGATTGTGAAAATTGGTGGTGCCTGGATCTCCTCTGATCCAGGTACCCCAATTTTCACCTACTAGTATTATGTAGTATATCAGTTATCTGGTTTCCACAGAACAAGCTCAGCTTAGTTTGGGATCAGATAGCCGTGTCCGAAGAATGACCCAGGATATTTATTTAACCCAAGAAAACAAGATGCCTCGGTAACGCACGTAAAACGGCGGAAACTAAAATATGCCAGCACTAGGACCATTAGTCTGAATGCCATTTAATTAAATTCTCAGGCCCAATTATGTTTAATAATGATGAGGCAGTCCGTATTAAGGGCTGCGATCAATATCACCCGGGCGATGATTACACCAACAAACCCACTTATTTCCTCAATGCTTATTTCATCTAGGTCAACCTATTAAGGAAATTCTAATCAGCATCAAGGAAGCAATTACCTGTATATTAGGTATGATGTACTGGTCTGGTGTCCTCTTTGCCACTGGCAGCAGGCGAACTGCTGTGGCGACAAGTGCTCCAGGTTCAAGGCCCGCCGACTGGCATGCCATATTCGACCCAGCATGGCTGGCTTGCAAGACTTCTGCATTGCTGTAATCACGACACACTGACTTCAAAATTGTTTTATTAGCCGCCTCTTACGAAAGCGTCAACTGCACGGACCGTACTACTTTTAAATGTCCGTGACCAAGGGAAACGTATGAAATACTGATGAATTTGATAGCGCTCTCCATATGGTTCTTTATATTATTAATATGGTTTATCGATTGTAGAAATGAACAAGGTTCCACGTAGCTATTAATTTGCTTTACGTTCCCGATATTCTAGCTTATTAATATGGGTTTTATTATTTACTATCGACAGGAAAATTCTGAAACTAGATTTGGTATATTCTTGCAATTCCAGGGATACCAATAAATCTGAAAAAGTTACGTTTCAAGGTTCTAGATTTTGATGCAGGGATACCTGACAGGTATCTGGTACTAAATGTGGTAAAAATAAATGTTAGGATAACTATACGTCAACACGAGGCAAACCACTGCGTGCGTACCATTGCACTGCAATAATAGCACAATACAAGTGGAAGTCACGTGTTCATGGTCACAAATCGTGGACGACTTTTTGTGCGATCAATAAAAGCATTAATAAAGAATACGTTGCGATATGCCTCCGTCGATAACAGTCGAGACGACATGGCAACGGTCAACAAAGGACCTTTTATAAGAGACGCTGAATCAGAACTAATGCCTTCCTCATAACGGAGTGCATGCAATTTTGATAAGAGAACGAAAGTAAGCACTATATCGAGCTATCTACAAATTAAGTTGAAATGCGCAGCGTTTCGCAAAATAAGATAAAGCTAACAACGGGTTATTGATGGTGACGTGATGCAATAACTACATTTGCAATATACTCTTGGACCTCAGTCGAGATTGAAAGAGGTTTTACCTAATATCTGATTTGAGTAATGATTTTAGAGGTTATTCTGATAGTGTAGAAGGTTGAAACTTTTTTACAACGAATAGGATTGTTTGCGGACAATATCACCTACATGGGAGGGTGATCAGAACACCTTGCCAGGGAATTGAGGAGAAGAAATTCTAGGCGCTTAGAAGGCTCGAAATAGGCTATAGTATCCTGAAAAACATTATCAGAGAATATTAGACACGTGCCTAATTTGTCTTATGTTAAAGAAACCAAAAATTACGAAGATATAGTGTGTTGAAGTTCTGCGTGACGTCACGCCATGGTAAAATTTTCAAAAACAAGTGACGTCACGAGACCCCACTCCCGAACTTTGGCGTGCTTTATCTTGGCAATGTTTATTGATTTGATAAGCAAATAAATAATACGTGTCCAATATCATTGCATAATCTAACTGACGGACAAATTTTTTTTAGCCAGGCCGCATCTCTCGGTAAACAGGTAGGTAGATGCTTTGGCAGACGGGCGACCAAGCAAGCGGGTGCTATAAAGCATTCTGTCATCGTGTTATTGTATCAGTTACCGAAATCCCAAGCTCACTGCAGCATTAGGATCTATGTTCTTTGCCGTGGTATCTGACGTCATTACATCCACCACGCAACTAGAATGTTGTGTCATGTCTAGCAGAGTATCACTGAAGACTCAATTGCTAAATATGAGAAAACCTAATGAGTTTTAAATGCAGGGGCGTAGCTACTGCCGTATCAATGATACGGGGCCCCCGGGCGACAGGGGCCCCTAACATGTGTAAGTAAAAAAAATTCGCTCCATTTGGTTTCGGCACAGTCAGAGGGCGAAACTCAAGCTCTTAAAACAAGGTTAATATAACCTTATTTGACTTTTGTCTTTCTTTGACATCCGACGTCAAAACGGGACAAAAGACAAATAAGGTTATTTTAACATTGTTTTAAGAGCTTGTGGTAGGCCCCCAGGTAGAAGGCCCCCCCAACAAATTTTGATACAGGGTTCGTCTAGGGCAGATGTTAACTTCCTTAGCTGAACCACCACAGCTTACTTATAACTTTGCCTATTAAACATTCTATCATTGTATCACACAAATACCAATGCATTTAACATGGACCTGCTGGTAGTCTAGACGGATCAAATGGAGGGTCAATGCTTCATCAGAGCATAATTGATGCAGCATGGTCCACTCTAGTTGGTAACAGATAGCCACCTGCGTACATTGGACGGCTTATTTAAATATACTCGTATACTTCGGATCGCGGTTAAAAAAAATAACAATGAAATCAATTAGTATTATAGGACGCGCATCTCTCGCGAGGACGCCTTTTACTCATTATTGAAGGCATATTGAAGGTTACAGTTTTGGATTTTATGCATCTAGCTATACTAATTTACGTGAATGAATAACTAACACAACTTATATAATTCTTATACAGGGTGTTGTTTTGGTCGGCGACAAGCGACCCAGGAGCGGTAGTACAAAATATATATTCCCCAAAAATGGACTTAATTCCATTAAATACTGTAAATATGTTGAGAAATACCTTATTCAATTTGAAATAAAATTACCGCAAAGTATGGTTACTAGGCACGTGCACAGACTAGAGCTAGGCGCAAGCCGACATCGCCCCACCCCTTTACTCCCTCGTACTCCCGTTGAGTATTATGTCTACACTTTAGCTTATTACATGATTTTCCAAATTAGAATTTTTTTATTTTAATTATTTAAAAAAAATTAAGTATTTTTTTTATATTTTTTTAGCACCAGTATCATTTGTATTATCGACCCTGAGTCGCTCGTCGCTGACCAAAACAACTACCTGTATGAGTGAAGTTATCTGAATGCATCCAGAAATCTTTATCATATCCTTGAAAATAAGATGCCAATTTTTTTTATTGTGTTTGACCCTAATCTCACCATAGTATGTGATGATGTGGCCGAAGGTGGTAAGCACCTAGAAGGAACTGGCTCTCAAGTGCAGCTGTCGGAACACACCGATTATGTGCTTGGCGACAGATTTTCAACTTGAGGGTGGAGGTGGTAGCCGCCAGGTGCAAGTACTCTACCACCACCGTGCTATGGTGTGCCGAAAGCCGAAGCTCATTGTAGATTTGAACCCGGGACTTTCGTCGCGGCATTCGATATCACTACCACTGAGTTATCATCGCCTATAAGTATTAATTAATTGTCACCAGTGATTAACATATTAGTTTAGTTTAATATATATAAGTACCAAATGTTTTCTTTAAGTTTTTTTTTTTATTCTTTTCTATTTGTATGCTTTAGTTTTAATTATATCATCCAGCGCATCTACTAGTACATGCAGTGCTCATCTATAAGTAATGTGACACTTAGATTTAGTTTTGAATTGTTGTTTTGTTGTTATGTATTAGTGTACTCATTGTTGAAGAGCCAAATTAAATAAATAAATAAATTATGTTCAGCACGTCCAGCATTTGAAAGTTGGAATTCACTATAGTGGTTTTATACTCTATTCATTTTATTTGCGGTAGCTAACCTGCTGAAATTCTATGTTTCGTAACTCTTCTTCCACTCTTTAGAGACAGTTTTACTAAGGAAGCTGACGAGAGAACTTGACTAAATTGTTTATTGATTAAAGAAATGATATTTCCACACATTTTCCACACATGTTTTTGACTGAGTTATTTTTGACAGTCACAGATGGCAAACGAATAGACTTTTCGATTAGATCAACAAAAGAGGTGTTATCTATTTTCGATAGATTATAAAGGTGCACGCACACTTATTCGAGCCGAACGCGTCGAACGCATTGAACGAAACGAATTTTAGAATTCTGTATATGAAATCTTATGAAAGCTCACACACTCGCCCGCGTCTAATCGTCCGAATCGGGAAAATTAGATTTCCTATACAAATTCTTAAATTCGTTTCTTCGCCTCTTTCAGCTCTGATAAATGTGCGTGTCCACCTTTATTCGACTGTAAATCATATTTTTTATATATATCATAAGGTTTTAATAAATATATTTTTTAGCTTTCAGCTCTCCCGAGCCATATAAACTCTTCTATCGCGCAATATGTTTTTCTTCACGTATTAATTGTATGCATGAGGTTTGGTCCAGTTTAGTTTTAACTCATAAACCTAGTAATGTCAGTAAACAATACCTATGTTTCTTTGCTTTGTAATATTGTGCCTGGATTTCCGGGTTTGGTGAGTAGATAAGGTAATCGTTTCATAAGGTAAGGGAATTTTATCAGAAAGGATTTTATTACAAGTTACTCCATTTAAAAAGTATAAAATCCTTATAAACTACATAATCTAAATGAAAAAGTCGTTATCATAAATCTGAAACTAAGCGTTTTTATCTATGAATTATATTTCTTAGGAATTATATTACCTGACAATAATTTGTACTACAGTGATGCTGGTTTTGTTGTTTACAACTAAACTAATTTAGTCTCACTATGTCTCTTTCTAACAAAGAACATAAGAAAAGGATGTAAGAAATTTAGTCCTGTCAAATTAGTCCAACGCTTGTTTTCAATATAAATTTTGTCCGTCTATTGCGGTTACGTCTAAATACCCGCAAATGAAGACGGCAAAGACTAATGTGACAGCTGCAATTATGTTCTATCCTTTTTGAATATTTTTTGCAAGAAAGAGATGTGATGTGACTAAAATTAGGCAACACTATCACTTGTACGTAGTATATTATATACTCTGAGCTATCACCAATAGAATTGACTTCTGGGTTCGACCTAAAATGTGCAAAACTATAGTAATAATTGGACTGTTTTACAAAAAACTTAAACCGACTTCAAAGTAGACTAAGAAGTAATCAAATCCTGATCTGATGACAATGGGACCAAACGGGAAGTGTACCCTTTCAAATAAAAAAAGAATTTTCCAAATCGGTTAATAAACGACGGAGTTATGAGGTAACAAACATAAAAAAAAAACATTCGAATTGAGAACCTCCTCCTTTTTTTTGAAGTCGTTAAAAAGAGGAAAATATAAAGGCAGGTAGTAACGCAATAAAACAAGCTGTAATATTGCATATTTTTAATTTTGTATATACAGGTGTTGTTTTGGTCGGCGACAAGCGACCCAGGAGCGGTAGTACAAAATATATATTCCCCAAAAATGGACTTAATTCCATTAATTACTGTAAATATGTTGAGAAATACCTTATTCAATTTGAAATAAAATTACTGCAAAGTATGGTTACTTTACTAGGCACGTACACAGACTAGAGCTAGGCGCAAGCCGCCATCGCCCCACCCCTTTACTCCCTCGTACTCCCGTTGAGTATTATGTCTACACTTTAGCTTATTACATGATTTTCAAAATTTTAATTTTTTTATTTTTATTATTTATAAAAAAATAAAGTATTTTTTTTATATTTTTTTAGCACTTGTATCATTTGTATTATTGACCCTGAGTCGCTCGTCGCTGACCAAAACAACAACCTGTATAGGTAGCATAGATTATTTAAATCTTCAGTACCTACAAAGTTTATATAAACTACTCAAAATTTGTTTGAGGTTGTTGCTAACTTATTAAGTGGAATTTTTCCCAAAGATCTCTAAACTACAATATAATGTGTCATTAATTGCATGTACTCCCTCATGATAAATGGCTGATTTTGTAACGGTCGGCTGATTTTGCACTCCATCCGTGATACCAATCTGAATCCATTGAGGACAACAGAATGAAAAAAAAAATGAATTGAAGCTGTGCACCCATTATAGCTATTATTGTTTTAGTATATGGACAGACCAGTCAGGGTTAATTTATGGCCGATGTATGCGATCAATGGCTAGTTAGAAACAATGACAAAATAATTTAGCATCAAAGATAAAATAATCTAACCATTTTAGCCTTGAGTTTGACCATTATTATGTCGGACGTTCTAGTGAACTGGCTCTCAAGTGCAGGCGTTGGGACACACCGGGGCATTAGGAGAACTATTTACAGAACCTATGACCTCCCCTAGTGTCATAAGCTACTTTTCTCCCGGGAACGCCGGGAACGCCGCGGGGGACAACTAGTATCACATGAATACATCCTCATAGACATTTCAGATGTCTTAAAAACTGTACACAGGGAAATCCAGGCGGTTAAGAGATAATTAATTACAGTAAAAATTTCCTATACGGATAATAAATATATTGATTAAATAGTAGGTACACTGCTTTTTAAAAGGGACCTTGAAAGATTTGTATTTACTGCAAATGTCACGATCAATAAATAGGTTTTTAAAATTATGCCGTCCAACAAAATGTATCACCCAGCGATTTTTAAGAAAAGTCATTTTCTGTCGCTGTGGGCAGGGGCACCTGGATCAGCTTGGATCTGTAAGCCCGTCACAGACGTAACTATAATATATATTAATATTCCCAGCTATAATATAAATTACAGTACAGGTTGGCGAAGAAACAGAAATATATATTATAGCTGCGTGTGCGGTCACTCGAAGATTAGTATTGAAAATATATCGTAATATGCCTTGCTATGATTTATATTAATATATATTATAGCTACGTCTGTGATGGGATTAGACTCGAAGAATTGTTAATGGTTAGACTTGATGCCTGCAGTTACACTGAAAAAAAGGTTCTACAAAACAAGTTATGTAAGTTGACGTTTTGTTGTCGGGAAACTAGCTTTAGTTACATTTAATCAAATAATTTAGTAATGAACCAAACCTAGTTCTTTTACTGGTTAGTTTTAGTTCGCAAATCACTCTGTTCAGGTTATTGGTCGTCAAATTTTGTGTCACTGTTAAATAAATTATTTTTTCAGTGTACCTTCTACCATAGCAACTCTCGCCATCAACGCACGAGACCATTTTGGTACATTGAGAGATTGCAAAACCCGGATTTTTTTCAAAGATTATAAGCACATTACACACAGTATTGCCGCACAGTACGAGACCATATTGGTTCATTGGAGCTAGAGATTGCAAAACCCGGATTTTATAAGCACATATAAATCCGGATTATACACGATTTTCGAATTTCGGTACAATTATTTGCAATCTTTTGTAATTCTCACACACGAGTTGTTCACGAGTTGTGTGGATCATGAGTTGTTGAGCGACCGACAATATGGCTTCCGCCATAGTCGCTCAGCTGGTGACCTCCTTGTGTATCTCACGCACCGTTGGTCACTCGCCATCGAGAGTAAAGGTGAGGCTTTGGCAGTGAGCCTAGATGTGGCGAAGGCGTTCGATCGGGTCTGGCACAGGAGTCTTCTCACGAAGTTACCAGCATACGGGCTTCCCGAGGGATTATGCAAATGGGTCGCCAGCTTTTTGTCCAGCAGATGCATAAGAGCCGTCGTCGATGGTAGCTGCTCCGATAGCATGGACATAAATGCCGGCGTCCCGCAAGGTTCTGTGCTGTCCCCAACACTGTTCCTTCTGCATATCAATGATATGCTGTCTATTGACGGCATTCATTGCTATGCGGACGACAGTACAGGGGACGCTCAATACACGGGCCGTGCAAATATCCCTCGTTCCGAGGTGGAGGAAAGCCGCGAACGGCTGTTGTCTGAAATCGAGAGTACACTAACTAGTGTCTCCGATTGGGGTCGACTAAACCTAGTTCATTTCAACCCCACCAAGACTCAAGCCTGCGCGTTCACCGCTAAGAAAACCCCATGGTCTGTGGCTCCAAAATTCCAGAACACTTCCTTGAACATCAGTCAAAGCATCGGGATCCTTGGCGTCGACATCTCCAGCGACGTTATGTTCCGAAGTCATTTGGAGGAAAAGGTTAAGCTGGCATCCAAAAAGCTTGGAGTGCTCAACAGAGCGAGGCAGTACTTCACATCGGGGCAAAGGCTGCAACTTTATAAGTCGCAGGTCCGGCCTCATATGGAGTACTGCTGTCATCTATGGGCGGGAGCTCCTGAGTACCAGCTTGGGCCTTTAGACTCGGTTCAGCGACGTGCCATCAGAATTGTTGACGATCCCGAGCTCACAAGCGGTTTAGAGCCACTCAGTCTGAGGAGAGACTTTGCCTCGTTATGTGTGTTCTACCGCTTGTACAACGGAGAGTGTTCTAAGGAATTATTCGACTTGATGCCCACACCTACCTTTCACCATCGCAACTCTCGCCATCGACAGGGAGTCCATTGAAACCAGAATTGTTTCGAACTGTGCGGGCTAAAAGGAGTTTTCTTCCGCGGACGCTCGGACTGTGGAATGAGCTCCCTGCCGTGGTTTTCCCAATGGAGTACAGCATGGGGTTCTTCAAAAAGGGTGTGAAGCGGTTTCTTCAGGGTCGGCAACGCGCGAGTGAAGGCCAGAGTGAAGGCCAGAGTGAAGAAACCTAGTCACTCTGGCCTTGAAAGTCCCTAGATTGTAAGATACAGCAAACATTTCTGCTGTTAAGGTTATGCTAAGGAGATCAAGCCGATCGCATATTGGCAAGGTTACCTTTTGGAAAGTAGGAAGGAGCCTGGTGGAAAGGACTCCGTTTGGCGTTGAAAAGACACGCTTGTCTGTACGGTTTAGACGTGAATGTGGTAAACATCATTTATGAAGACAAATTAACAGGAGAAACTGATAAAGCTCAAACCGCAAGTTCTTGAAACTAGACATTTTGCATAACATGTGTATAGTATAACGTAGAGATCTACTAATGAAGAGTTATTCAAAAAATATAATTGCTTTTTTAGGGGTTAAAATAGAGTATCGCAAGTAAAACCACGGGGCTGAAAACTAGTGAAATCATGTAGCAGAATGTAATAGACTAACTGCCAGTTTCTGAAAGCCAAATCAAAGTTAATATATAATCAAAACTGTTGCCATCTTTGTCATTTTAGACGTCATTGACAGTGACAGGTATACTTTCAACAAGAGATTAACTTTGATTTGGCTTTCAGAAACTGGCAGTAAGCAAGCTATGAGTTACCATGGGTGAACGAAAACTAGACAGAAAACATTATGTTTACATTCTTCAAGAAATATATGTAATAAATGTATAAGCATTGTCAGTAGCTAATTCTAATGAAAAACTACAGATATTTTCTCAAGCACTAGGCCAGATTTTAAATACAAAATGGTGCCAGGGTCAACACTAAAATACTACACTAGACTACACTAGAATTTTTTATCTAGAAAAATAGAAAAAAAGATAAACACACGTTTAACGAGGGAAGTGAGAATAGTCTGTTTGTTTGATGATTGGAGTTATTGACTATTTCTAGGTTTGGATTAACATAGACATTTGATGCGGCATGATTTTGACGATTAATTCGTAACCATGAGTCAATCTAAAGGAGGAATGAAATAATATTTTGAAGAGTAAATGCCGAGGTGACTGACGACTCTTCTGAACAATCGTAAGTTTCCGAACGGGCGGCGAAGAGTCAGTATTTTTATTAGTGGAGTATTTAATAGTAAGTCTATTTGAATTAACTAGGTTTATTTAAACAAAAGGTTAATAAGCAGGTTAAATAAATAAAATAAATATCCTGGTACTTGGGTCATTCTTCACACATGGTTATCTGATCCCAAACTAAGAGGAAATTATCTTAGTTATTACGTTGAATACGCCGCCATCTATAACTTATTACCTTACAATATTATATCGACATTATCATTATCCATTTTTAATAGTGGCGAGGCGCATGTAGGGGATTGTAGCCGCGTATTGCTGCCAATCTACCGGCGAAGCATCGCTGCGCGTCGCGCTGCGTCGTGCCGCGTTGCACCTCAAGGCAAAGCGCAAAACCGGGAAGCGTATTCGAATAATCTCAATTAAATGTGTATTTTTTGTTAGTAAATAAAGTTCAAATCAAATCAAAATCAAAAGGTCATTTATTCAGTGTAGGCCCTAGTAAGGCACTTACGCAAGAAACGCTCGTGGTGTAGCATGATTAACCGTTCTTAATCTATCGGCAAAGTTAAGCTACTACCGTCGTGGTCGGTACCTATTTGGGTGGCTGCCTAGTGGTATTTCAAATCGAGCGTTTCCGTGCTTTGGAAGGCACGTAAAGCCGTTGGTCCCGGTTATCACTTAATTGTGATAGTCGTTAAGCTAGTTGGAGGACTACTAGGCGGCCTGAAAACTCTAACAGTAGGTTAACCACTAGCCTACGTCCACCGATCCGCAGTGGGCACGCGTGGTGGAGTATTGCCCATTTCCTTTCACCCTAATTCGTGAAAGGAGGCCTGTGCTCAGCAGTGGGACATTATAGGCTGATGTTGTACACACGGCTACAGATCAAGCTATACATTTCCAATATAAGCTGACCTCTCATTGTACGGAAATCCTATACAATGCGAGATCAGCTTATACTGGAAATGTATAGCTTGGTGTGTTGCCGTGTGTACATACAGTTGAATTTACCACCGGTTCGGAATACACAGTTCTATAATGGCCCTGATTCTGTTGTTCACAGCTAAACTAATTTTAATCTCACTATGTCTCTTTCTAACAAAGAACATAAGAAAAGGATGTAAGAAATTTAGTCCTGTCAAAATTAGTCCAATGCTTGTTTTCAATATAAATTTAGTCGCCATCTATCAAGGTTACGCCTAAATACACGCAAAATAAGACAGCAAAGATTAATTTGACAACTTAAAATATGTTCTATCCTTTTTAAATAATGTTCGTAAGAAAGAGATGAGATGTGACTAAAATTAGTTTAGTGCAATTTACAACAGAATCGGCACCATTGTATCGCTATTTTAAAAAGTGCGCGGCACGTTTCGCGTCTCGTCTTTGTGTGAATTGACCCTTAGCCCACAAACATGCTGACGGCATCTGACGACGAATCACCCACTGAGCTATCATCTCTTCAAAATTCGCATAAACATAATAAAGCAACCAAATACACGCTACTCGTGTTTAATTCAGTGAATAATACGGTAGGTTAGTGTCGCGATTATGCGCCGCGAGATAAACGGGGCAACATTGTTGCAACTGAGTTATGCATTATAAATTAAACATATCTAAATGGGAAATTGAGTCTGTCTGATTGTTGATTTATATATTATACAAATACCAATTTATGTTCTCAGCTGAGGGCTATATACCTATGGCTATATACAGTAGTATCGTAGAGGGTTGCCATCGATATGGGAAGTTATTTATCCCGGGAAAACGGGTGCAATTGCGTCAGAAAATGCTTAAAACTTATGAAGAATTTTAGTTAATAAATATAACCATAACCTTGGAAAACATATTATACGTCGATATGCATTTTATGAGCTCAGGTAGGTATTTAGGCGTTATTGTAGTTTTTAAATTCTCATGTGTAATAATAAAATAAGTCGGAACCGGCGTGCTACGTTAATGCAATCGATCGCATAAATACCTACACATTAGATTACGAACTATCACATGATATAGGAACATACTTAGTTTATGCATAAATATCTAGAGTTTGCACATATTTTAACATAGGTAATAGGTACCTAGTATAATAGCGTACCTATAGTATTGACTTACACAGATCCAATTTCGGCAACTTCATCTTTCTTGTTATTCCTCAGGATTCGCGAGTGAGTAATCCAAATCCAGTCACGTATCAAAATATCACTCAATTAAAAACAAGCTCATACATTTACAAGTAGTTCGGGTTTCATGGCCGTGTTTTTAAACGTCAATGATTGTGTACGATTCGGTATATCGCGATGTTTTCAAATGGAAAAGAATGCATCGGAAATGTGTGCGCATGTGCGCGAGTAACGCAGGACACTGGGTCGCGGGTGCGGGACTACGCCGCCGTCAATATTTGTAATAACACTTTATAACACCGACCTCATACGATCTCGATTAGAATTAGCTCGTACATTAAGTGCTTGTTCCGCGACTCCGATTCTCCCATCCCGAGTGCCGATGCGATGCGACGCGATGGTTCATAATATCATTACGGCTCTGCATTTTATCTAAATATCGAACATGACGATTAATAACAGTCATGGTGATAAACGGCCTCCTAATTTAAAACAATTGGTCGCACCGCGAAACGTTTAGACGGCCACCGATAAATATCAGATATATTGACACATGTGAAGGACAATTTGGTTAAATATTTATGTAATTAATTGACTTACTTTTGTAGCGGTAAGCAAAGTAAAGTAATAAGAAACACATCGTGTAAAATAAAGCTTCAAAGTGTGTCATCATCAACGTACGAGCACACTGCACTGAGCCAGCGGCTAACGCGAATGTAAAATGTAAATATTAGGTTTTGCGAATGTTTTACGATCACTTATACCAAAAACACTTCCGATTAATTATTTTCCTAACAAAAATGAAAAATATAAACATACCTGTCTCCGTCATCGTCATGGGAACCAGAACGACATTTTTGCACATTTTTGAATAAAAATAGTAAAAAATATTATGCGCACTTGACTATTATTATGAAAAAATAGGATGTTTAATTCATGAAGGAACTGTAGAACATGTATAAATGTTTATTATGCTTGTAGTATGTTTCCTTGTAGATGGGTGTTGTGTCGGCGCGCGGGCCGGCGACTGCAGCGCAGCAAGGCATGCGCGCCGGCAGCCGCACCAACAGCCATGCGCTATCAGTAGCCCGGAGGCATTAGGTTCGACGCACACCAAGACTTATTTATTTACTTTTTACATTTCAGACAATCCTGTCGAGAAAAAGATTATTGCTATGAAGATTATGTCTCAGTTTGTGGATCCGATGTTAATTTTAACGAATATTATTTAGAGTTAATCAGAAAGGAAATACAGAATAAAGGACTACGATTGGTCAAAAGAGGCTGCTAGGTACTTTATTTATAAACAATAAAACAAAAAAAAGTTTTTAAAAATGATTCCCGTATTTTTTCATGAATTTTTCAAGATACAAACTCTTCAGTTTTAAAATATTTTTTATATTTATTTAGGAAACAAACAGCGATACAAGTGAACAATGAATAAAAAAAAATATGCAAGGCCAATAATAGATTTCCATTATTAAGAGGAAAGGATAGCTGCAAGAAATTTTAAAAATAGGTATTTAACAAATCTATTGCTATCGCGCTGTTGCTGGGATATAAATGTATGAGGGACGATAGAGACAACTGCAGCTTGGATCGATTATACCTATTTAAAATAGACGAAATCGCTATTTCGTAATCCCCAGTTTTCTCTTCCAATACTGGATCGACTTTTTTTTTTTCAAGAATAGTAATAAAAAGGGCTTTGGCTATATCTGTCGGTTTTCCTTTTATTTTTTATATTCGTCAAATTTGTTTTCTGGACGTCTGATAAGGGCAGTAAAAATGGTAAGTTTTAGTGATTTTTAGATTTTATAATAATTAATTTATAGAGAAAAACAAAACCGAGGGACATTCAGTGGCACCTACAGATTGCATGGTAAAATAATCATTGCTCTAGTGTCATTATCCAGAGAGGAAACTGAGGATTATGTTTGTATGGAACAAACGCCACCAGCGTTTCCTCTTAACAATAATGTAAAATACACTAGCTGTCCCCTGTGGCTTCAACCGCATTTCTGTGTAAAAAGTAGCCTATAAGGATCAGCTTCGTATTAGTTAGTGAAATAATTTTTCGAATCTGACTGGCAGTTCCAGAGATTTGCGTGTATTGGTATAGAAATATGTACCAAGTGCGTATAAGTAGGATTATGTCATATTATAATGTGGCAGAAATACGAGTTGGGTCAATGCTCTACTTTTCTCAATCCATTTCAAATCGGTGTACTTATGTTGACTATTCAGAATGTTTTATTGTTTAAATAAGTAGAATATGATATATTCCGCGCAGTTAAAGTAAATACAGACATTTGCATTCATTCTCTTGACTTAAGACAAGCCATACAATATTTTTTCAATAGAAATTAACTAATGGCGGAAAACAATACACATCGTCTCTTGTCTGTCTGTCAATTTGCAGTCGGGACGGGACGAATCGTAAACAAAAGAGATTTTTTATTTTGTGAGACCTTCGCAAACTGCAAATAGTATAATAATAACATTTTATGACTATCTTATTGCAGATAACTTCAACCACTTGTATAAATAAAAATAAATCTTTATGCAATAAAAACTGACAAAAGACTGATATACTTAACTGAACTATTTTTATGAAATAATAAAAAAACATGTAATTTTTGTTGCAAAAAAAATACTTATAAAATAATTCATGTTTAAAAATTCCCAGTGTGTCTCAGCCGTTGCCCAGCTGTTACACAAGTCCCCTCTCCCCCGGATCACGCCACGTGGCCGGCGCTTTAACCTGGGAACCTCCAATCATGCCACCCCTACCTTACCGTACCGGTCAATTGTTCGCTCGTAACCATAATTAAGCGAGAAACTGACTGCCTCAGGTATTGGACAGGACAGGGTGCGTAACTTAAGGACCATAATTAAGCGAGAAACTGACTGCCTCAGGTATTGGACAGGACAGGGTGCGTGGGGTTTATTATTTTTTGTTACCCGTTTGACCATGGATAACAATTGAAAACAATTGTTATAATTTAACCGCTATTCAAAGGCAACATGTTCGACAGTGGCTGTAGACCTCGCGAGTCTCGTATTTTTTTTGTTGAGTTAGTTTTTGTTTTTTTTTTTCAAAATGGCGAAGCCTTAAATTCGGTCGCATTTCTCAACCTGCCCACAGTTGAGAAATGCGACCTGTAGAGGAGAACAGCTTGGACATCTTGATAGACATACGAAAGCATTTGTGTCGGAGATGCTTCGCTTGTCGGTCATTAGCTTCGGCGTTTTACCTACGTACACACGGTTACACATCAAGCTATACATTTCCAGTAGGTATAAGTTGATCTCACATTGTATTGGATTTCCGTACAAGGAGAGGTATAGCTTGATCTGTAGCCGAGCCTATCTACTCGAGGGATCTAATGTTTTATATAGTCCTATATGTTAATCCAAAATATATTCTACCTGTGAGCCTGAAGAATAAGTCGAAGAAAAATACCTTTAGAGTAGTAATACTGAGAGTAATACCGAGCAATCTAATTCCGCAACTAGTCAGTGATTTTGACAGAAAAGACCAATCACTGCATCGTATGTTCTTGACTAACCAATCAGAGCGTATTGTCAGTGGTGGGAAATTGGCGGAATAGATTTCAAGCAAAATGAAGGTCAATGCGCTTCTTTGGGTAATGTTCGATGCAATTACACACACACACACACACCGTCCGGTTTTCCGGTGTTATAAAGGTGTTTATGGTATGGTTTTTGGATACAGAGTCGAGAATATAATGTAATTTTGGGAAATTTCGGTTATTTGGTCCCAGTAATTATGTACATAAGGTATCTTAATTTAAATGGACATACATTTCATTAACATAATAAGTATATATGTAATGATGTAGGTAGATGCAATTATTAGGTTAGGTTATTGCGATAACTAAGAAGCCTTCGCCAATATTACGATGCGATTTACAACATTGGTGCAATAAAATATTGGTCCATACGCAATATTTCAAGGCTCATTCATAGTCAATATTATTACCGCCTAGGCAACGATAAAAGCGATCGGTTACCGCAACTATTACATGCCATAACATAACCGATTCATACAAATGTAGCAATTTAGCTGCAAATACATATTAGCATTTATTCTACTATTACAATTATGCTCCAATGAACTAGCAGTGGTGAACAAATTGACAGATTTGACAACGCATATTGGCTCAATGGCAATAGAGTTTTTAGAGACCATTGTCCAATTTTTTTTTTATTTAAATAAGTCATAATATTTTAATCGCTTGGCTCGCGGTTAAAAATATAACAATGACATCAATTGTTATAATAGGACACGCGTCCCTCGCGAGAACCAACGGGTTAAAATAAGTTCTTTGTTAAAAATGAAATTTTTTATACAAGCTTTTTTTGAGTGACTGTACTTTTTGTTGACTGTACTTGCATTGTCATTAGTGTTGCCAGGTGTCCCGATTTGCGCGGGACGTCCCGATTTTCAGGGGTCTGTGACACGTCCCGATTTACCCTTGATCGGGACGCCTAATGTCCCGATTTTTCACTAACCTCCTTAGGCTACAGCCTAGTACACTATATTCGACAATTTTGACAGGAAAAATGAATAGCTTATTCTGTAAGCTGTTACTACATTAAAATATTTTATATACACTTGACGATTTTTTTTTCTAGCCATTGTAGGTAGCTGCCCCGATTTTATAACCAAAATCCCGATAATTTTAACCTTTCCTTCCAAAATTTGACACACTGGATCTGGCAACACTAATTGTCATCCAATATACTAATGTGTACCAAATATCAAGTCCATCTGAATACTGGAAGTGGATGCAATTCGACCTGCAAGATTCCATCCGAACAAAAATACATACATACATTGCAAGTTAAATAAAAGCTTGTAAAAACATTACTGCCTACACAAAAAAACGAACTAAAAAGTAAAAT
This sequence comes from Polyploca ridens, assembly GCA_951394255.1. Lineage (NCBI taxonomy): Eukaryota > Metazoa > Arthropoda > Insecta > Lepidoptera > Drepanidae > Polyploca > Polyploca ridens. Next base: position 5,486,507 of record OX596245.1, on the reverse strand, counting down.
AAAATATAGCCAGTCACTCGGGATTATGTAAGGATTCTAACGTTTCCCCATTAGATCTTTTGGTGGAACTAAGAAACTCCTAATTGCGCTATCCTAACATTCTTCACACACGGCTATCTGATCCCAAACTACCTAAGCAGAGATTGTACTATGGAAAATAGCTTCATTATGTGGTTGGGAATGTAGTTATCGTACCTGTCATATTTAGATGGATGAAGACGCATTGAAACACGTAATACCTACCTCACCATGTGCCCTTTAACCATGAGGAAAACGATCCGACGAACCTTAGAAAAATTCGAAGCAGTAACTATACAACGTGTTACAAAATACCCCGTATAAAATAGAATTAATTATCAAAGCTACAAATTTTGTCAACCCTAGTAAGCTGTCATGTCAGGGAACCAGTCCTACGTAGGTACATATTTTACCTAATAATTGTCTACTTTAATAGTTTTTCTATTTTTCATTCATAAATGTTTGCTACCTCAATACAAGGATGGTACTGGTTGGAAAAAAAAAAAACAATGTTGTCAATTTAAAATCAAAATTTTTGTCGTTCCGCGAATTAGGTAGAAATGTAGGTACATTCTGCGTAGTTTACTCTTTAATTTTACTGAAATAGGGTTTGCACATCAGTGTAAATAATAATATTTTTTTTACATTTTTGGGTTATGTTATACAGCGTTACTACGGTTCTTAAATATTGTGAATGGACTCGTTATTATAAGACCCCATTTAACTTCCTTTCGGCTTTACGGGTAGTTTTGTATAAGTTGTGTGGATAATTGATATCCTCGCAAGGAGAAAAAATAACAGACGTAACCTCAATAAATAAAATCACGATTTCAATACTGTGTTTATTCTGACTCACATACAATTTACCAAGTATTCTAAGAACTCGAAATAAATTATGCAGTCTTGTTGAATTGTTTGTCTTGGGATGGAGCGATCGCGATGCTCCGTTGAATCCTTGCATAATTAAAAGTTAAATAAAACGTCTGAACCTTACAAATTTTTAGAAATTCTGAACTAAACAGGTTTGTTGTTACCTGCGAAAACATTTGAGTGCCATGGTCAAAGACGAAAGCTATTTTAGGAACACCGTTAAATTGAATCAAGGCTGTTTGAAATTTACTAATTACGTATTGTCACGTATTGTTTGCTTTAATTTACTTATTGAGTTGATGATTTTTTTTTATATAAAAACATTTTATAAAAACATTTATTAAACCCAACCATCACCAAAATTCAAAATCGCCAAACTGCTAATGCAGTTTGTAGGCGTAACGCTCTTGACACATATATGACCTAAACATATATCAGCATGTCCTTGCAACACAATCACTACAATGACATGATCATATACATAAGTAGGTACATTTACTCATTACCTTTCTCATTAACCATAACACAGTTTATCCTTTATTTTACACATGAATTCAAAAAAAAATTCACAACTACAGTTCCCTTGTTTTCCGTTTCAATACAAGTTTACTTTTAATATTCGCATCTCTCAATACACGGTATTTATTGTATAATCGTGGAACTACATATTGACGGGTTCTCTCACCATAATAATTACTTGCTCTTGTTTGTAATAGCATCCCTCTCTTTAGCGATCTCACACTATATTTATAGACTTTTTTATTCTTGTACTCTTCCTTAAAATATGTTTCAAGCATTATTAAATATTCTATTTTCTTATCTATTGGCAACACTTTACACTCCACAAATAAATGATTGTAATCGTCTTTAAATTTATCTTTAATTTTTTTGTCAACTATAATTTTTAGGAACCGTACTTGTATTTTTTTAACTTCTTCTATATACGTCCTGAATGTTAACCCATAACAGCTCAAACCATAACTAACTAATGAGTCAGCCAAAGCATAGTAGACCATAATCAAGGTACGCTTGTCCAATATTTTCTTAAGGTGGTAAAACTTACCAAGAATTGACCTCAATCTATTGCACACCGTCGCGACATGCGGCTTCCAGCTAAACCTATTATCAATCAACAAACCCAAGTATTTAAATTTGTCAACTATTTCAAGTTTCGTACATTCACATGTCTTTTCTATTTTATGTAAGCGTTCATATGAATGACCAACAATTTGTATACAGTCACTAGTAATATGTCTTGCTGTTTTATTATAGGGTGAATATATGTGCACACTTTGTTTTGCTGGTGTTGAGAATAATATCGTTATCATGAGCCCATTTGGTAATTCTATCAAAATCCTTTTGCAATAGCACATTTGCTTGGCTTATATCTTTTAAATTATTATGAAGAATCTTTGAGGAGTTATGTCTTCACTCACGACCATCTGAAGCGAATTATCGCGTGTCTTTGGTGGTAATCGTAAAGAACACCATTGATGATTTCATCCAATGACGCGGTACGAAGAAGACCACTGTTGAGCCTGATTGGATGAAATTCATTAATTGTGTTCGTTACGATTACCACCAAAGATACGCAGTAGAGCTCCTGATTGCTGTGGAAACTAGACAGCAATATATTATTTTCACTTAGGAGCAAATTAATGGCTGTGATTTTAACAAAACAACAAAAAATCCTAACTAATATTATAAATGCAAATGTGGGTTTGTTTGTTTGTTACGCTTAAGAGTGCGTACCAAGCCAGAAAAATATGGCAATGTCAGATGAAACAAACTTATGTCTAATCTTCGCGTGCAGATGAGATGGAGATAGCGTGTTCCGCGGAACAAAAATGAACTAAGCGCTTTTTATCTAAATAACTCGTAAAGTATAGAATATTTAAAAAAATCGTTAGTAGCAGCCCTAGGTCATATGTTAGTGATATTATTTATCGAATTTTTGTCTTAATTAGATACACCATGAACGAATAAAACCGAAAATTCGTTATTATTAGAGGTAGCTTTGTGATTTTTTTCTATCGAGGAAATTTCATTCCATTATGTTTTTGCTCAGAGAGAACCCTCGCGTATATAATGAAAATACCCATATAAAAATATTTTTTCATTTAAATACTATTTCCTTGATTAAATTTCAATTCTACGATTGTTATTTTGCTTTATACGCAGTATTATTGCCCCACGACCTTCGTCAAGGTATTCAACGTCACCACCACTGAGCTATCAAAAGCCATCCTTTGTAATGGCTGACCTCATGCCTCATCAGGTATTTTTAGGGTTCCGTAGCCGAATGGCAAAAAACGGAACCCTTATGGATTCGTCATGTCTGTCTGTCTGTCTGTCTGTCCGTCCGTATGTCACAGCCACTTTTTTCCGAATCTATAAGAACTATACTGTTGAAACTTGGTAAGTAGATGTATTCTGTGAACCGCATTAAGATTTTCATACAAAAATAGAAAAAAGACAATAAAATTTGGGGGTCCCTATACTTAGAACTGAAACTCAATAATTTTTTTTTCATCAAACCCATACGTTTGGTGTATCTATGGATAGGTCTTCAAAAATGATATTGAGGTTTCTACTATCATTTTTTTCTAAACTGAATAGTTTGCGCGAGAGACACTTCCAAAGTGGTAAAATGTGTGTGTAACTTCTAAAATAAGACAATGATAAAACTAAAAAAATATATGATGTACATTACCATGCAAACTTCCACCGAAAATTGGTTTGAACGAGATCTAGTAAGTAGTATCTATAATACGTCATAAATCGTAAACCGCAATTTTCATTTAATATTTTTGGAATTATTTTTTCATAGCTTTGAGTTAGTTAATATTACACGAAACTCTCCATTTGCGAGTCCGACTCGCACTTGGCCGGTTTTTTCTTTATAGCATAATACGGCTCATGTTTATGAGATGTTTTTAATCATGACGACCTTGAGTAGGTATTTGGCAAAAGTGTCAATAAGTCAAAGGAAATCCAATGGTGTTTTACGTTTTTACATTTTTATTTTACAAATAGCTATACTATTTATATTGTATACTATTTGATATTGTTTTCCTATACATTAAATTATAATAAAAACAAAATGTATGTGTACGTATTTCAAAGTTTCGGGTAGAACTTATTAATCAACTATTTAGTTTGACGTAGGATTGCGATTTGAATCATAATATTCGTATTGATACTGGTGGTTTCGTTCATACCTCTCAAACTCACGGTTTGTAACGGCAGTTGTGTGTTTGTTTTATATTTTATAGTTTTTGCATTTTTTTTGCATTTATGAATTATTTTGTAAGATATAGGGTTTTTTTTTGTTTACTTATTCAAACTTCTTTTTTTATTAGTACCTAATTCACGAAATAATGTACTTTGTAGTATTATTGTTGGCATAAATGTAAAACTATAACGACTACAACCTTAAAAAAAAAACAACCTTAATCTAACAAGCCGCTACCAGTAGGCAAAGTTCCCAAAATGCTGGCTGCATTGCCACGTTGTATGGCAATGCTTAATCTCTGCCCAAAATAAAAACCAGCATTTTGGTCACGTGTTGCTTCGACCAGACGTCCAGATATATCTTTGAAAATGTTACGTGCTCCCGGTCCACACGGTCCCAGCGTTTCAACCCCAAAAGGCTAAAATATGTTGTATTGTAAGCATGCAATTTTATAATATTATTAGCATAAGATGAAATGAGTAGTAACAATTTTGTACTGCTTTTATCAGCAACCGTTTCTTTTTGTTTAAATCTGTGGAAATCTTAATATTTGATTGTTCTTCTTTGTAATAAGCTGTAGATTTCCCTAATAAATAAATAAAAAACATTTTATGAAAATTAAACAAAAACTTTGAACTTCTGCAAAAATCAACAAAACATAGGAACTCAGCGACACATCCGCCTTACCACAGATATTTTGGGGTTAATATTAATAAGGCCGGAATTCGTATCAGTATTCAAATCATCGTTCGCAATTGAAGCAATATGGCTTTTATTCAGGAGTTGGAGGAAATGATCTGCCTCATCACTGCAGTATGCGGTGTTAGGGTACTTTGCAGTACCCGCTTGGCTGGCTACCACCTTAGTTGAAAAGCTGCGTCGAAGTACCGAAGTACTACAGCAGCTGTACTTGAAAGTCACTTTCACCTCAGCTAGAAGCAACCTTCCGCACCGTGTATTAGAGTCTAACTATTCAAAAGTGCCTCTGAATGCCTATTTGAATGAATATTTTTTCTTTTCAGCTTTGTATGCTTACCACCGTCGACTACATATCATTTACCATTATGAGATTGAAAAGACATAGTAAAAAATTATACAAAGGCAAGCTTGGAGAATACCATAGCTCTTAAGAGTGCGTACAAAGCCAGAAAAATATGGCAATGTCAGATGAAACAAACTTATGTCTAATCTTCACGTGGCATGACACGGAGATAGCGTGTTTCGCGGAACAAAAATGAACTTAGCGCTTCTTATCTAAATAACTCGTAAAGTATAAAATATTCGTATATTCGTATTCGTATATAAAATCGTTAGTAGCAGCCCTAGTTGATATGTTAGTGATATTATTTATCGAATTTTTGTCTTTAGATACACCATGAGCGAATAAAAACGAAAATTCATTATTATTAGAGGTATCTTTGTGATTTTTTTCTATCGAGGAATTTTCATTCCATTATGTTTTTGTTTAGATAGAACCCTCGCGTATATATGAAAATACCCATACAAAAATATTTTTTCATTTAAATACTATTTACTTGGGAAAATTTCAATTCTAAGATTGTTATTTTGCTTTATGCGCTCTCCTACAAGAGCTTGTGCTTCTGGTTAAAGAAAACATCGTGAGGAAAGTGCGGTAGTATGGAAGGTTACCACTTGGCTAACTACAAAGCCTCATAAAAACGCAAATATCTTATCACTTTACTTACTGTACAAGATCCTTTAGTAAGTTGCGACAGTCGAACAAAAGATTGGATTTGAATAGGACTGGAATAGAAACGAATAAAGCTAACTAAATGCCAACAATTATTTCAGAAATAGAATTAACAAAAGTTTTTAATTTAAATGGTTTTCTTATTACGTGACGCTTTCGTACGTCTGCAACGTTTTGACTAATTAATTTTCGCTTTCTCTGACTGTATACAGAAAAAGAAAATATTTTAGGTCGTATAAGAATACTGAACAAAAGTTTTTACAATAATATTAAAACGCACCGACCGACGTAGGAAATCTGACACTGGTTTGAAGTCAACTGTATGAATTTTGCATTCACTTAGGGACTCAGAAATTAACGGAAATTATTATTTTTGCTTTACAGGGTCACAAAAAAGTTCCTATAAGCTTGTCTGTCTGCCTAATTGCTCGTCAAAAGCTATCATCATCAAAGATTTTATTTACCATATAGGTACAATAAATGAGTCAGGTTTCAACGCCTTATTTATTGACTTTCAAAATTGCAAGTATACTGGCCAAAACCGGGGCTCTTACCCACTCAAAATAGAGCTAATTGTTATTGATGATATACCTATATACGACATACAACGTAGTTTGTAGCAATCAAATACACTGAAAAAAAGGTTCTAACAAAACTAGTTATGTAAGTTGACGTTTTGTTGAACCAAAACTAGTTTTGTTACTGGTAAGTTTTAGTTCGCAAATCACTCTGTTTAGGTTATTTGTTGTCAAATTTTGTGTTACTGTAATTTTTTTTTCTGTGTACACCTCAACTAGATTAAAAGGTGAAAATGCTGTTTTCATAAAATAAAAAAACAAACATAAAGTTCAGTTTATTCACAAAATAACATAAATATAAACAACAAAAGAAGGTTGCCAAAGGATTATTTTCGCCATCAGTTTTGAACATAGTACATTCCGTCCGTAAGGAAATCACAGTGAATCTATTAGGTAAACTCAGTTCATTTGTCTTCATGAACCTCCCATTAACTCGTGATCATTTATCTAATGTCAGTCTAAGTAATCATTGTTTTCCTTAGACCTACCCTCATCCATTAGCCTACACTGGACGGTGGTGGTAGAATACAGTGGTTGAGATATATTTATAAAGATACTGTCTCCCGCGGTTTCTGGGATAGTAAGTAGTATATTTCACTCACCATACCAATGATATTATAATAGAATAAAGATATGCTGCCCTCATACTAAGCGGCGTTCAGTTATTGTTGAATTAGGTGAATGCGATAGACAATACGGAACGTATGGTACAGAAAGAAATAGCTACATGTAGCCGCTAAGCAAAATTACGACAATTGTCTGAATTTGTCTGCAACAATTAGCGGGCGATAATGCGATATCTACCTCTTTTTATTCTAATATCATTGCACCATACGCTATTTACGTGCCAAAAATCGCTTTCGGCAAAGAGGTTTAGGCGCACAAAGGTAACAAACAGACAGACAGACCGAGCTACATTCACATTTATAATATTACAAGCTGTCCCCTGCAGTTTCACCCGCGTTCCCGGGACAAAAGTGGCCTTTGTCTTTCTCCATACCATAAGTTATCTGCATGCCAAATTTCATGATGATCGGTGGCAGCGTAACAAACAAACAAACTCACATTCGTTAGGATTAGTATGGATGGAAGTATGGACGGCATCCTTTGCATCGAGTTTTTGTTTCTATATCAACATAAAACATACTAACTCAGCGTTATAATATTACTATAGCTCTCTAGCTTATCCATAGACAAATGTAAGTAACTCCTTTATAACGGGAATGAAATAAGTGCTAGTCAGGTAACTTCAATTCAGGGCGTCTTGTCCTGAATTGAAATGCTTGGAGACTAATTTGGCCACTTAGTCAATTTGGTCACTTTGTAGACCTGATGGTGTCATGTGATACACAATTTCGGCAGACGAGATTATTTCTTTTTTTTTGGATGCGCCAGTAAAATGGCAAATATGAAACTCTTAGAACTATCTCATATCCATCAGTACCTATGTAATAGACGTGTTATATACTTATAACAGGTTTCTTATATAACTATAATAAAACTAGCTACACCCTGCAGTTTCACCCGCGTTCCCGGGAAGAAAAGTAGCCTATAGCACTCGGGGACAATGTAGTTTCGGAAATTACCTACTACATCCCAAAATTTACCACTTTATAATATTATTATTAGTGTAGATAAATATTTATATTCATATGTGTATTTTAGTTTATATTAGCTTTATTTATTATATATATTATGTATGTATAGAGATCACTTAGTGATAGTGCCGTCCATTGTAATACTTTCTGTAAAAAAAAATATTTACTACAAATACCCTGCAACCGATAAGCGGCAAGGTCCCAGCAGGCTGGCTGGGTTTCCTCTTTGGACAGCTAAGCTGATGCGTTGGCGGAAAAAGCTCCCCGCCCATTGTTCTCCGGAGGCCTCGAATTTTGATGACAAAGGACGACCAAGTTCTTGTATTTTTCAAGTGGAGTAACAATAAAGTGTTATCTATCTATCTTTCTATCCATCTTTAATGCTTCACTCAAAGAGATCGGCTTCACTATATCGCACTAATATTACAATACTGTCGTAACTCAAAAAATGGAAAATTTGAGATAACATCATATTTAAACGTAAAATTCAATTCCCTACACGTCAATAATACCATCATTAGAATAATGCAAGAAACACAAGAGATGGCGCCTTGAGTCATTATTCATGATTCACTGACTGTCGTAATCCGCCTCCCAATATCGCATCATCTTTAGTTCCGATCTAAATTCGGTTGGGAGAGACGTGCCGCTTTGCGTTTTAGACCGCATTAATTCGAATTGGAACGTTATTACTGAATCAGGTATGTAAAAGTTAAACTATTAATTCGAGTTAATACATTATATTTGATTTAAACCTAAAGATGAACTTGGTGTATTTCTAGTTGTTACACTATTATTGATTCACAAAAATGCGATTGAAAATAATATTTTTAATTACTTCATTCTTGTTGGTTTATTAAGGAATTTCAGACATAGTACAGTATTGTTGAAGATTTTTAATTTGCTGTTTTTTGTGATAATTTCATGACTTTTAAACTAATACTTATTAGTTAATCATAGCATTTAAAATCACCTATTCGAACATGTCAAAGTAAAAATTATAATACTATCATAAAGTATTTTTTTTAAATAATTTAGAGTTACTACATTCTAGGTGATATAAAATATTAAAGGTGTTTTACTCAATAAATATTTGTTATTTTGTAGATTAAGTATGCACCGTGGGCAATTGCTTGTTGAAATGGCAACAAATATAACGTCAAACTATTATCAGGAGAAGGAAAACAACAACCTCTCGAAGAAACCACGCTCCCTTTAAATTCTTCACAGAATTATAACAACAAAGCTGTGAAATAACAATCGGCGTACTCGAAAGTGAAGGACCTTCTACATAAATCCAGCCCCCCTAGACAAGATGGCTGTCAACAATCATCATCGTTAGTAAACGATCAACCTTTGTATGGGACTGACATAAGAGATTATTAAAAATCACGTGATATTTCGATTTGAAAAGTCAATCCCATACAAAGAGGTTGATCGTTTACTAACGATGATGATTGTCGATAACGATCTTGTCTACTTGCCCAGTTTTCATGAAATTAACGGCAACAATGCATTGAGTACGTTTAGTAATGTTGAATCGATGGCTGAATCCAACTAAAGAAAATATTACATTTCACCTTTGCACACTGATCAGATCACACTAATTCAATCAGTGTGTGTTACCAGTTATGACATACGAGACAGACGTGGTCTTAAATACGCTTAGAGTCACTCAGCGAGCTATGAAACGAGCTATGCTCGGAATTTCTCTACGTGACAGGGTCCGAAATAACGACGGATATAGCTTGTAGAGTTAGTAAGCTGAAGTGACAATGGGCAGGCCACATCGCTCGAAGAGCCGATAACCGATGGGGAAGGAAGGTTCTCAAGTGGCGACCACGTACTGGAAAGTACCGAGCGGGACGACCATCCATTAGTTGGTCTGAGTCAGGTCCGGTCAGAGTTGCTGGGCGCTGCTGGATGCAAGTGGCCCAAAACCGTTCAATGTGGAAGTCAATAGGGGAGGCCTATGTTCAGCAGTTGACATCTTTAGGCTGATATGATGATGATGACACTGATCAGAGTGATTTTGATGATTCCGATTATGATCCTAATTGTATACCTGGTTCAAATAATACAGCCTCGAGCTTGCTTCAAAGGGGAGCAACAAAACTGTCAAGTAGTTATTCGTCAAATAACTCTTCTTCTAGTAACTGTTCATGAAGTAGCTCAGATGATGAAGCTAATAATTCTTTAAGCCCCGTTGCTTCAACTAGTAGATAAGCAGTTCAAACGGTTAGAGTAGAATATTTTTGTAGTCGTATAAACAACATAGCAATTTCAATAAAAAAAAAACTTTTTTTATAAAAAAATAATATTACCTGAATGATTTTTATTGATTCTCTGGTTTTATTTATCAATTTCCTAACCTTAGAGTGAAAATGTTTGTGTTGGAGGTAACTAGAAAACATAAAACTAAATTAAAAAATGGTTGTAACTTATAAAAGCTTCTCAAAACCATTAAGAGAAAGTCACCATAAATTGTAGTAACTCAAAATGTTTTAACAATAACTACACAACTAAAAATAATTCATCTTTCTGTAAACTTTATTCAGGGCAATACAGTCTTAACTAAAAATATTGAAATTAAATTCGTATCCGTTATTTTTTAAATAATTGGTAAATTGATAATTGCTTTAATTTTATTAATAAACCTCATAAAGTATTAATTTCTTTATAATCTATAACAGGAAGTGAATAATCAGTTTTTCGTCGATTCTGAAAAAAGACATATTTTGAGTTACAACAGTATTGTAATATTATACTCTATTTCACATAAGATGAGTCGTCAAGGTCAAGGGTTTTTTACCAATATCTAGTGAAATTCCATTTGATTACTCTGAAATAATATTCACAATATTTCGTGAAACCTAGCTCTATCATAGTATTCCTTTATTATATCGAAATGAACATTAACCATTGAGAAATTTAATAAAATACCATGTGTCACCGAACTCATGTTATTTGAAAAAGACTATAGTGCGATATCAAATCCATAATGTCATTTCGATATAATGTACCCATGAAATCACCATGAAATCAATTCTACCTAAAGCTTAATTGAATATCATCATAATATTAGACAAAATGATACAGTATCACAAATCAAGTTTGCTCAGCTATAATATGAAGCCACATCCATATTAGACAGTAGACTACACGTGTCTCTCAAGTGTTTAGATTCCATTTACGTAGTATTTATATACTCTGAGCCTTTACTAAGCATAGGGTTGCCATCTCTAAAATTTAGCAACCAGGACAAGACGCGTGAAAACCCCGGATTTTGGAGCTCAGAACCCGGACATGTCAACAGGTTTTTTTTAAAAACATAGTCAGTATAATAAAAAACAGTTCAAAATGTTATAAAACAACTTTTTATTTAATTTCAAAGGCATTAAAATTAAAATTAGTCATATTTTATCATCATTTTAAATGTTACAAAACAGAATCCTTAGAATTGAAATTTTTAAACCCGGACTCAAATGAAACCCCGCCCGGACGCTGCCCGGACGCCCTCTAAACTAGGACAAATCCGGGGAAACCCGGAAGGATGGCAACCCTAACTAAGCAGTATACAATTTCACTTTATTTATCTTTATAATAATAATGGTTTTTGTTCTATGTTTGTGCTTGCGTGTAAGATAGATTTATAAAATAATGTAATTTATGTCGCCAATAATGCATGCCAATCCGCAGTGAAGTATTTGCCCATTTCTTTCACCTTTGTGAAAGAAGGCCCATGCTCAGCAGTGGGACATTATGTGCTGATGATGACGATGACGACATGTTTTATATTCACACCATCTGCTCTAAGATACCATCGATGAATATTTAAACAAAATTTTTACTTACTACGATTTCTAATACATGTATGATGCTTAATACTTCTACATCTATGCAATTAAATATAATAATAAACGATTATCGCCCAGCGGTTTTACCTGCATAAACAAACGTGTCAAATAGGTATTTTCCCTGAATAAAAGTATCATCTCAGAGTACCTATATATGTAAATCATATGTACAAGTATCATGTTGCATATTCCCTCTTATTACATGAGATGGTTTAAGTCAAGTCTTGTAAAACCCAGGTTTTAGTATAGCCCCAGTTTTTTTATTATATGACAGTCACATATACTAGCTGTGCTCCGCGGTTTTAAACGCCTTAGCATGATGCTATTTAACCTATAACCTTTCTTATTAAAAGGCCTATCTTATCCAAAAATATTTTTTCAACTTGGACAGGTAGTTCCTGTGATTAGCGCGTACAATCAATCAAACTCTTAAGCTTTTAAATACCTATATGATCTGGGCCGTACTCAAGACCCATGTTCGGGGAGTGACGAATAGCCAGGGCCAGGACCCATTTTCAACGGGTGACGAATTTTGCTTAAATTTGTTTGTAAAACATAAAAACACATGCTCATTACTTTTTTTACCTCAATTGAATGTTACTTAGGTATAGGTATATTACAACGCAATATGATGCTTTGGTATCTAAAAACAGTTATATATCTAAATATTATTAGAAAATTTCGGGGGTAATAGTAATTAGACACTCCCTGTCTACGGGCCTGCCTATAATAGATTTGATGTTACAAATACCTCTCTGGTTTGTCCTAATTATAATATGCTGTTATAGATAATTAAAACCTTGTAGGTAGGTACAATAGTATATATAAATCATCAATGTACGCAAATAAATCGGAACTTCGCTAATTAATATGACTACAAGTTTCCTCTTTCAAGAGGAAGGTCATAATATTTCCTGAAGTTGCCCATACTGAAATAATATTTTATTATTAGAGTTTGTGATGAATAAATATGATATAATCACTTTATTTATCTGTAATGATAATTATAATAACATAATGACCCGCGTCCTATTATAACAATTGATGTCATTTTTATATTTTTTACCGCGAGCCAAGCGGTAAAACTAATAACTGATAAAATTAAAATAGTTGTCATTATGTTAATAACTTAATAAATAAATATGATCGATATTTATCTGTTAACGGTCACGCGTTGTCAAATATTATAATTATCACAGCTGACAGATATTTTCTATTATCTAATTGCTTTACGCTAATTATGTATGTGAACGTTTCTTTGATTTTGGTTTTACGTGTGGTGTGGATACTTTGAGATGGCAACAAGTTTGACTATAATAAAATAAATCCAATGTCCTGGAAATAATTAGATATTGTGTAAATATTTATAGCAAAACGTTAAAAATATCTTATTTTTATGGTTCGGTATCCAAAACGTACTCGGTACCCAGGAACTCGGTATCAAGCGGCGTCTATCCTCCGTAGGCTTGCATCTTAACTTTCTTCGGACACGTGTCGCGGTGTCTCTATAGAGCGATTGGTAGTGCAGGGTAAAATGGAGGGCACCAGAGCGCGTGGAAGATCACCCATGCAATGGACCGACGAAATTAAGGCCGCAATAAGCGGTCCCGTCAATGACTGCACCAGAAGGGCAGCAGTTAGGGAAGAATGGCGGCGTGTTGTGAAGGGCGCCACAAATCACACGTCATGACGACCACGACCACTATGTCAAGAGCACTGAACAAAACTAGTTTTGTAGATAATTTTTTAGACGTTTTGTTGTCGGGAAATTAACTTTAGTTGTCGGGGAAAGAAATTTAGCTACATTTAATCAAATAATTTAGTAACGAATAAAAACTAGTTTTGTTACTGGTAAGTTTAGTTCGCAAGTCACACTGTGTAGGTTATTGGTCGTCAAGTTTTGTGTAGAATGCAGAAATGCAAAAATGCAGTCACTTGTAGTCCATTTTTTTTAGTGAGTGCAAAGTGTGCCAAAAGGTAGACGCTTAAAAAGTTCACTGAGTGAGTATAGTAGCCATAAAAACAAATAATAATTTGTCATACGGAGTTACGGAACTCTTCCCGTGTGAGTCTGACTCGCACTTGGCCGGTATTTTTAACCAATTTGTTTGTTCACGCATATAAACTCTTGCGATCTCACATTACACTCGCTTTAGTAAAACTTTGCTTCATAACTACGAAATTTCGTTTTTATTACGTAACAAGAGCTTTGAGTCGAGTAGCTGGTATGTAAATATTAATTAAGTGTTATAAGAGATTATTATACAGCATTATGGCATTAAGTAAGGGTGTCTCGCCACTAAGGCGCCTCGGTGGTTGTCCTCCCGCCCGCGCCCTCGCGACTCCGCCACTGCGACGCCGACATCTTATCCTTATAGTTAGGGTTGCCAACAGCTATGCTATGCTAATGCTAAACTATGACATCATTGGAAATACATTATGTAGCATGAATCCAAAGAGGAAACGCTTTCAGTCTGTTGGGAACCTTAATTATCATCGGCGGTATATATAGCATATGTAGATTGTATTTTGTATATTAATTGACTTACAACAATGGTGCCGATTCTGTTGTACATCGCACTAAACTAATTTTAGTCACATCTCATCTCTTTCCTACGAACATTATTGAAAAAGGATAGAACAAATTTTAAGTTGTCAAATTAATCTTTGCCGTCTTATTTTGCGTGTATTTAGGCGTAACCGCGATAGATGGCGACTAAATTTGTATTGAAAACAAGCATTGGACTAATTTGACAGGACTAAATTTCTTACATCCTTTTCTTATGTTCTTTGTTAGAAAGAGACATAGTGAGATTAAAATTAGTTTAGTTGTGAACAACAGAATCAGGGCCAATGACTAATATAAAAAAAAGTACAACATTATTAAGTCAGTTGTCTCCCTGTTTCCAAGCTAGAGGAAAGGAAGTAAGGAAGTCATTGACTGTCCAAATAATATAAAAATCTAGTATGCTTCAATTAAATTCAACGCAACAATTTAACATTTAAGCAAGATATTTAACAATTACTTACCAAGGGTCGCTTATGATTTCTCTTAAGAAATTTACGGAAATTATTATTTTTTACAAGCTTTTAATTATCTTGCAATGTATGTAGGTATGTACATGTATGTTTGGGTCAAATCTTGCAAGTCTAATTACACCCATTCCAGTGGTCGGATTGACTTGATATCTATATATATAAAATTCAAAGTCCTGACTGACTGACTGACTGATATATCAACGCACAGCCTAAACCACTGGTCCTAGAGACATGAAATTTAGAGGGTATATTCTTTGTGAGGAGTAGGAAGACTACTAAGAAAGGGTTTTTCGAAATTCCACCCCTAAGGGGGTAAAATAGGGGATGAAAGTTTATATGAAAGTCCGTCAGTTTCGAAGTTAGGATCTTAAAATTTTGTGTATAGGCTGAAGATTGAAAATTAATTTATACGTGTCTCAGGGTTTTTAATAATTCCACCCTCGAAGCAGGATGAAGTTGTTTTGTTTTGTTTTATTGTCGTAGAAAAATATGTCACTTGTTTCCTGTAGGCCACGCGGGCGAAGCCGCGAGCGGAATCTAGTTTGGTATGAATTAGTGTATTGGAAGACAATTCAAGTACAGCCATATGTTCCTATACATATTTTTTTTACTATAGACAATAAACGATTATACAGGTTGTTGTTTTGGTCAGCGACGAGCGACTCAGGGTCGATAATACAATAGATACTGGTGCAAAAAAAAATATAAAAAAAATACTTTATTTTTTTTTATTAATAAAAATAAAAAAATTAAAATTTTGAAAATCTTGTAATAAGCTAAAGTGTAGACATAATACTCAACGGGAGTACGAGGGAGTAAAGGGGTGGGGCGATGGCGGCTTGTGCCTAGCTCTAGTCTGTGCACGTGACTAGTAACCATACTTTGCGGTAATTTTATTTCAAATTGAATAAGGTATTTCTCAACATATTTACAATATTTAATGGAATTAAGTCCATTTTTGGGGAATATATATTTTATACTACCGCTCCTGGGTCGCTTGTCGCCGACCAAAACAACAACCTGTATATTGAGACTATGTTTAGTTGTTGACGATTTGAAAACCCTCTCTGGATGCTTTCCAAATTATATCAAATAAAAATGCGGAAAATGGCAACCCTACTAAAGCCAAGCGTCGCAATAATTCACTAGTCTTGTTACTTTAATGGACATAATACTTACTCGTTTAAGCATACCTAAGTTTGTTCTTCCATTTAATACTTTGCTTAATATCTACTCATAAAGGATAATGACGTCAGTATTATTACAGGTGCTCTGAAGCCTGCTTTTCACTATAGGATATAATATAATATAATATAAATTACACCTTGAGATATAACATTTTATCTGCACCCATGCTATAAATCCTCTATTATAGTTCCTGAAACAGTTAGCTTACTGCCAACATTAAAACATCCGGTGTCATGGTAACCATTATATCATCCAAAACAGTGTATAATGTTGTACTGAATTTCATTATGCAACTCCTTTTTTTTTGCTTTTTCGTTCCATTCCTTACTCATCAAACAGCCTCATTCTCCGTATCCTTATGAATTTCAAAAAAGAACATTTTCATGCAGGCGTGTATCACTATCACAGCGCCGTAATAAAAAAACTTAGAGGTTATTCGAATTCACGTCGTATCCCGCCATTTTGGTTCGATATTAGAATTGCAGAAATGTATTACTAATAACTGTTTTCAGGATTAGAAGATATCGGTGACAGTTCACATTTTCCGGTTCACTCATACTACTTGCGAGCAACTAATATAATATTTTACAAAAAATATTTTAATTTCCATTTTATATCATTGCAAAAATACAATATATATCGCTATATATAACTAAGAAACAATTTCAGCACATTAATACTATAGCTTGATAATTTTAAAAATTAAGAAATAGGATGTACTTAAAATACTTGCTGCATGAAACGGAACATTGACCTATAGTGATTGACAATGCTTGATCGACAGGGAAATTCAAAAAAGTATCGATATATGTTATATGGATTATTTTTGAATTGGTTTATCAATATCGAAATATTTTTAATTACCAAAAAATTTCGATATATCGGTACGATATCAAAGAGAGAGAGAATATTCTTACATTATTAGGTAAATATCAATTAACAAACATAATTTCTCATAAATCCTGTAATAATTATCTGAAATTAAGAACAACGATAATAGTACAGTATGATACATGTGTGCAAAGTTGGTAATTACACACGAGGCGGTATTAAGCAGTAAGACAGTGATAAGGAAATATAATTTGGAAAATAAAAGCACTAAAATGAAAATCGATTAGACTTTCTTCATTAACTTTCTCGATACAACAAAAAAATCGATCGGATATCGTTAAGGCACATGACTATAATTATCAAAAGTGAACTGTCACCGATATCTTCTAATCCTGAAAACACTTTATGTTGTTTACAAAAATGAACATTAGTGTAGATAAAGTCTTGAACATAATTAGGTATTAAAACCCTCATAAACCCACATTCGTGTTTTAATACCCCTTATTATACAACAGTTGCAAAAATAACTATTATCGATCGTAGTACATTTTGCTATAATATACATAATAATACACCCCAAACTATAAATATATTTACGACATATGACGAGTGATAAAATATTACATCTTAAGATGTAATTATATTATATTATATCCTATAGTGAAAAGCTGGCTTGAGAGTATTTTCTTTTAATATTTTCTTTTAATATTTTCATCAATATTATGTCCTTATCATCTTCGCTCTGGGAATATGCTCTCTTTGGTTTTTCTCAAAGGAGTAAAGCATGGGATCTTCAAAAAGGGTGTGGCTTGGATGATAAGCAACGCGCGAGTGATACCTTTGTAGCTCCGAGCGTCAAAAGGCTACGGTAACCGCTTACCATCAGGCGGGCTGTATGCTTGTTTGCTACCTTAGAAGTACTTATATAATATACTTGTTTTATTTCTTCCTTCAGTTTTCAAGATAATGTTCATCTAAAAATATATTAGGGCAAGAGCCCCGGCTTTGGCCACCTTAAGGAAAGTTTTATATAAAAAATTTCGCCTCTAATTCAAAAATGGATATTGTGTTGAATAGTTACATTAATAAAGTAGGTAATTTATTTAGCTTTCAGGTTTTGTAGAAGCGTGTATTGAGAGACAAATACTTTATTAATATTAGTTTTTAAATATGAAAGGTGCAAAAATTACTTCTGATCCAGTTGTGGCCACCCATTGGCTACCTAAGTTTCCAGATAGGGGAATTCATTGACTGTCAAAATAACATCAAAATCAAGTTCCTAGATATTCATTTACAATTAGAATCAACGCAACAAATAAAAAATAGAGCAAGATATTTTATCGATTAATTACCAAGGGTCGCTAATGGTTTCCCTTAAGAAATTAATGGAAAATATTATTTTTGCTTTTACAGTGTCACAAAAAAATCCTATACACTTACGGCGCCCCTACAATTGCTCGTCAAAAGCGATCATCATCAAAGATTTTATTTACTTCAGGTTTCAACCCCTTATTTTTTGAATTCCAAAATTGCAAGTGGCCTGAACCGGGTAACTGGCCAAAACCGGAGCTGTATGAATAGAAACGCTATATAAATATATATTATTGATAGGCTAAGCTATAGGTATTATTGTTAGGGTAAGTCTGGGGATGTTTGCCTCAATAACGCCCCCATAGTCTACGAACTGCATGAACTTGTAGGTATCTACTTTAATTCCCATAGATTGTGGGCGAGTTTGTCGAGTAAAAGCTAGTTAGAATTCATATTTCGACCTATCCGTAGAAAAGAATTTTTAGAATCGGATCAATAGTTCCGGTGATTACCTCCTACGTAAAGTGTTGATACAGATGTTTTATTTTATTTTATAGGTCTATGTTTGACCACAATCTCACCATGGTCTGTGGTGATATGGCCGAAGGTGGTAAGCACAAAGCCTAGACATAACTGGCTCTCAAGTGCAGGTGTCGAAACACACTGGTAGGTGCTTGGCGACAGATTTTTAACATGTGAGTGGTAGGCAGCCAGGTGGGTGCTACAAAGTAACCTACCACCGTGGTACGGTTTCCTCACGATGTTTTCCTTCACTGAAAGCTCAAGCTCATTGTAGGATTCAAACTCGGGACTTTCTTCTCGGCCTTCGACGTCACTATCACTGAGCTTTCATCGCCTTAAAAGAATGTTCACTAATTTTGAATTTTAGCTCATCGCATTTTCTGTAGAAAATAAAAAATATATGTGAAAGAATTATTTCAATACGACAATTACTTTCCGAGATATAGAATTTTTAAATGAGCGCGCGACGCCGGATTCGACCGCCCGGTACTTGATGCGTGTGACGTCATGTTTCAACGCTCGCTCAGTCCGTCGCGCTCTTTTTCTCTTGAAAAATCTTATTCCTTGGGTTTATAAATTTGAAACTTAGCACTATTACTTATTTAATCAAATAATACAGCTTCTCATTATTAGATTTTTAAAACTACCCCTAAAAGGGGGTTTAGGAGGTGTTAAAGTTTGTATGGAATAAACCTACCGCGCGGTCCGATTAACTTATAACACGGTTTTAATACATCGTATAAACATAAAAAAACACGTGTTTTTGGGTTTCGCGAAAATCGACCCCTAGTAGGGCAAAAAGGGGTAATAATGTTTTAAGGGGAGGATTTTACTACGTCTGTATTAACTCAAAAATTGGAATACATTAGTTCCTTTTGTAGCCTAAGAAAGGATTTTAGAAATTCCATCCCTCCATCCAGTGGGTAAAGAAGAGGACGCAGGTAAAACGGCGGGGCGGAGTGTTAGTTTAGAGATAAAATCAAGGCTTATTGTTTTGAAGATCGTCAGTATAGTGAGAGTCTGCTATCTACACATTATTCATTTATAGTGTGCATTATTTTGGTACCCCCGCAGTTTCACCTGCGCGTACCTACAGTTTGAATTTTTTGCGCGGAACCCCGTTATTATTTTTCTAAAATAAAATTAGCCTAAGTTCCTTCTTATAACATACGCTATCTACCTGTGATAGTCTCCTTAAAATCGGTCCAGCCGTTCCGTAGGTTAGGACACAGATTACTAAATATTTACTACGTAAGTAAGGAGGCCGGAACAAACTGTGTCAAATGTTTAATCCGCATGCGAAGACGGTTACTATAAAAATAAATAAATAAATATCCTGGGACATTCCTCACACACGGTCATCTGATCCCAAACTAAGCAGAGCTTGTACTATAGAAACCAGATAACTGATATAATACATATACTACTTTTTATTTGTAAATACATACTTAATATACATAATTACACCCAGACTCAGGACATACAGACATGTTCATGCACACAAATACATGTCCTGTGTGGGAATCGAACCCACGACCTGCGGCGCGTAAGGTGAACCTTAACCAACTGCGCCAACTGGCACGTATAACAAGAGTATAAATAGGTACAGATAAAACATTACTACTTATTTGTTATCTATAACGTAAACTTAAACCGTCTTATTAATAAATAAGGTGTAAGTCAAGTATAGTTAAACCTAGGATTAAAATATATCCGTCACTTTCTAATGTCATATAAACAAAAAGGGCTGGAGCATGGCTGGAGCTATCTTAATACCTGGGTGTTACAAGACTGACTTACACCTTATTTTTTAATAAAGGGGAAAAGGTTTGGTAAGTACCACCTTAAAATTAATTCTTTTAGGTAAATAATGCAAAAAAAAACAAATTCAAATACACACACAGGAAGCATGTGCATTCTTACTTACTCCTCGCTTTTCAGCGGCAACGGAATCACTATTCGTCGATAAATTAATGGGCAACTATAAGGCTATCTATTTTAATCCTTCATGATTTAATAAAGGTTTTTTTGTATTGTAATGACCTTGATTAAGAATACACACACTATGAACGTAACAGTAGAATAATTCACGGATGAAACAAAACACTTTCCCCTAATATTATAGCGCAAGGACCGCTGGCGACTAACGCAAGTGAGCGGAGCGTTACAAGATGACGTCACACTGGGGTCACGTGACTGCTAGTGGGCCTCGATATTTAGGGAAATTTCAAATGTCTGTAAAATCATAACTACTTGGTTTTTTTTAATGAAACAAAAACTAGTGTTTTTGTATACATAATGGCTCTACTGTTACAAACTTTCAAGCGATTTTGCATACCTAGTAACATTCCTCATTATGAATCTGTAAAATAATGTAGTGAAATTATCTCCTCTATTTGGAAATGATCGTGCACTCGCTCTCGCCGGTACTCACCACTCAAAACGATTTGTTCTCAATGGTTATGCGATAATAAAGCGATGTGACCTGCCCGACTATGCCAATTCAGAACTATGAACTTAGTATGTAGTTTTGAATATCCTCATTCTTAAGAGGAAACGCTGGTGGCGTTTGTTCCATACAAACATAATCCTCAGTTTCCTCTCTGGATAATGACACTAGAGCAATGATTATTTTACCATGCAATCTGTAGGTGCCACTGAATGTCCCTCGGTTTTGTTTTTCTCTATAAATTAATTATTATAAAATCTAAAAATCACTAAAACTTACCATTTTTACTGCCCTTATCAGACGTCCAGAAAACAAATTTGACGAATATAAAAAATAAAAGGAAAACCGACAGACATAGCCAAAGCCCTTCTTATTACTATTCTTGAAAAAATAAATAAAGTCGATCCAGTATTGGAAGAGAAAACTGGGGATTACGAAATAGCGATTTCGTCTATTTTAAATAAGTATAATCGATCCAAGCTGTAGTTGTCCCTCATACATTTATATCTCAGCAACAGCGCGATAGCAATAGATTTGTTAAATACCTATTTTTTAAATTTCTTGCAGCTATCCTTTCCTCTTAATCGTTGCGCATATTATGAACTTTGAACACATGGAAATAGGAATAAGCTCGCTCCAGATTTTCAAATAAACTGTAATAGTTACCGGTTACTGGTTTGATACCTTACTATGGTGAAGGGATACTACTTATTAGTACCCATTTAACCGGCACATCACAGTATAAACTTCACCAATGGGTGGCACACATTCCGTCTAGGCATTATTTCACTATATCGACGATTGTCTCTCTATAAATGGGCCTTAGTTTTAAGACACTTTAAAGATCTGAATAAGAAGAAAAGTTGATGTTTGTCTAAGTACAATTGCATTGCTATTAAGTGTGTGCAACCATCTAGGTCGCGATGTAAGATTGATTGATAATATTATGAAAGCTGGTTGTTATATGATTTACTTGGAATTAAGTATCTGGGTGCGAAGCTTAAATATCTTAATATACTTATTTTCCGGTATGATAAATATTTACGTGCATTTATATGTTTAAGACTGCTGATTTAAGTCCGTACCGTAGTCGTGTAGATTACTTAGTTATGATGCTGTGATGCTATTTAATTACTATTTTGAACTATTACGCCACCATGGCAGTTTTAGGGGAGTCCATCTTTATACATTGAAACCAGAATGGAATGAGCTCCCCGCCGTGGTATTCCCTATGGAGTACAGCATGGGGTTCTTCAAAAAAGGTGTGAAGAGATTTCTGCAGGGTCGGCAACGCGTGAATAATACCCCTGGTGTTGTAAGCGTCCATAGACTACGGTAACTGCTTACCATCAGGCGGGCCGTATGCTTGTTTGCTACCTAAGTATTGAACCTTTTCTAGGTCATGACGCTTCTGAATGGTAAAATTATTAAGACTGAATGTTATTGTTGATTTTATAAATAATGCGAATTATACGTTTCTTTATGCGCGTCTCCTGCATTTTTCTAATAGATACATAGGTCTGTTAGTTTTAGACTATGCTAATTTTAAGTCTGTACCTAAGTGTGATTTGATTGCTGTTCAAAGTGATGTCATCTAATGGTTTTGGCATACTATACAGGTCGTTGTTTTGGTCAGCGACGAGCGACTCAGGGTCGATAAAACAAATGATACTGGTGCTAAAAAAAATATAAAAAAAAAACTTTATTTTTTTAATAAAAAAAAAAAAATTTTTGAAATCATGTAATAAGCTAAAGTGTAGACATAATACTCAACGGGAGTACGAGGGAGTAAAGGGGTGGGGCGATGCCGGCTTGCGCCTAGCTCTAGTCTGTGCACGTGCCTAGTAACCATACTTTGCGGTAATTTTATTTCAAATTGAATAAGGTATTTCTCAACATATTTACAGTATTTAATGGAATTAAGTCCATTTTTGGGGAATATATATATTGTACTAACGCTCCTGGGTCGCTTGTCGCCGACCAAAACAACATATGTATAGTCGTCTCATATTTAGCTAATCAACTTATCATATTTATGTGAATACAAGTTATTGTTTTTTATATTGTAAGGTTCTATTCTAAATATTTGGTATTTCCTGGTAACATATTATATCCATACTATTAATTTATATTTAGCTAATCGACTTATCATCTTTATGTTAAAAGCAAATTATTGTATATTGTAAGGTTCTATCTATTCATCTAATAATTTTATAATATACCTGAGTATTTGATAATTTCAGCTTGATACCTCCACGCGTTCTTGAGAAAAAGGGTCTTGACAGACAGAAGTGATCCTATAAGGGTTCCGTTTTTTTCCTTTTGAGGTACGGAACCTTAAAAAATAAGATTCTAGGGAAAAGCTGACAAACTGACGTAACAACGCAGACTTACTTACCATACCTTACTGGTCATATATGAACATGACCAAGGGTGGTAGCTTCGTATAACAAAGGAGTATACAGTCGATTACAATGAGATTTATCCATCACGTATCCTCTTGGATGCAATAGTTAACTATCTATGTGACAAATATGGTATGCATGGAACCTGACATTTTTATGTTTGCATACTAAGTGCAATAATTATGTTTACCCCATATTTCCGCTGAAATGTATACTGTTAAGCTTATATTAATCGTTAACTATTGCATCCAAGAGGATACATCATTTTGTAACATTAAATGGATACATCTTATTGTAATGGACTGTACTATGAAAGGAAATTTCAAAATTTAACCTTGAATGTCCCCAAAGGGAAGGAGAACTTGGGTCAACCGCAAGCCGTATTATTAATGTCTTTATTCTTCATGTTTATTAACGTCCTTATTATAGTGTTCTTCTGTTTTTCTATTAAACTAAAAAAAGGTAAATTATCATTATGAAGGTATTATATGTAAGGTTCAACTTCCAAGAACATCAACAGTTTCTGTAATCTATACGTATTTACCTATACACATAGTCTCACTTAATTAAATTCAGCATCCATCGGATTATTCTGAGATTCTCTTCAGATCTCGTAACATCGTCAATACAGTGGAATTTGATATTAAAGTTGTTATTTTGTATCCAATAGTTTATGTAATCAGACTGAAAGGCAAGCAGAACTTTTTGGTATTCCTGGAAATGTTGGTAGCGAGAAGTTGTCATTCTAAGTTGTAGTTTACAATAATAGCGCTTTAGTTGCTACGGAGGTGCTACGACGTAGCGGGGTGAATATTTGTTGGTGTATATTTGGCGGCCTTTCAAATGTTTGCCCAACGTTTGTCCAAATGCAATTGTTTGTACTTTGTTGGCATAGTTTTTTGTCATTACTTCCACTTTAATTGTGTCATAAATTAATGCTTTCATTTGAATTTTTATTTATTATTTCTTATAGCAAATCCATAATAAAATTAATTTCAGTGACCAAGATCAATTTTATTTGTAATGTGTGTTTATTGGGATAAATAAAATTGTGTTAATAAATGAAAGAAACATTGCAGATATGGAACTGGGCGTTAGCCCAAGGTTTACATCGCGTTGAAATGCTATTGTAATCTTTTCCCAACGCAAGAATAATTTTTCAAACCGAACTAGTATTTCAAAATCAAAGTCAAAGCCGTTTATTCAATTAAGGCCCCAGTTGGGGACTTATGAAGGTCAAAGTTTATCTTCGAAATTTCCATTTCCTGAGATAATCGCGTTCAAAAATAGAAACTCTTCTAAATACTCATAATATAAATAAGAAACAGAAATGATTATTAAGCTACTTTTACCATATTAAAATCATTTCATAATCAGTTCTTACAGCGTCGCTTAAATACCGATTTAAAAAAAAAACACTCCATAATATAGGAAAAAAATATATATAGACATCATAAACTCGTATTTTTATCATTTTCCCTCAATAATGAAGTAAGTGTCACGACGAGCTGACACTTCTGTTTTAAACGGAACATCTTAGCATTTATTAAGTTATCGCGCAGCGGAGTACTTGGGTGGGAGTCTATGAAATTTATTTACTCGGTTGTCGCTGTCTGCGCCGCCGTGAATAACTCCTTATATTTTCTTTCTACTTGCTGGTAGTATACTGAGTCCTATATAAGTGTAGCTTCCTATAAAGCAGAGCTTGTGGTTTGTTACTAGCAAACTGCAGCGTCAACTTAGAAATATTTGTTTTATTCAAAAAGGATGCTACATTTGAACATATTGCTTTTTTCGATCATATATATTTATTTCATTAAAACATGTTCCTGAGAGTACTAAGTAAGTCTGCACTTGCATCCATGTCTAAGTGACAATTGTATGAGTAAGCATACTTAATATGTATTCGTATTTAGGACCATAACTGTAATACAAAAAGAAAGATCCACAAAAAAATATGCCTTGCCGAGTCTTCTTGAACCGGTGTTAGATTCAATACGTTACGTAAACGTTCATAAGTCCTTACCAGGGCATAGACTGAATAAATAACTTTTTGATATTGATTGTGAGACTAAGTTAGTATTACTTGCCTGTGGTAAGTAAGCCTGTTTATACGTTTGAAACAGAATAAATGTATACTGTGTGTCCTCTACATACTTTGTGTTTTCCCATTATGTTTTATAGAACTCTAAATGATAGCTCAGTGGTAGTGATGTCGGATACCGAGACGAAGATCCCGGGTTCGAATCCTACAATGGGCTTGAGCTTTCGGTGAAGGAAAACATCGTGAGGAAACCATAGCACGGTGGTAGGGTACTTTGTAGTACCCGCCTGGCTGGCCCTCAAGTTGAAAATCTGTCGCCAAGCACCTTTCGGTGTGTTCCGATAGCTGCACTTGAGAGCCAGTTCCTTTCTAGGCTTTGTGTGCTTACCACCTTCGGCCGCATCATCACTTACCATGGTGAGATTGCGGTCAAACACAGGCCTATAAACAGTAAAAAAAAAAAAAAAAAAACTTGGCATTTCTCATTAATTATTAATATTATACTAGCTGCCCGGCACGACTTCGTTCACATCATGGTACCCTACTCTACCCTACCCTACTACTGTATGCCAAATATCATGATGATCCGTTGAGTAGTTAAGGCGTGAAAGCGTAACAAACAATCAAAATCACTTTCGCGTTTATAATGTTAGTTAGATAGTTAGAATTAGGATTCATTTGTCCGTAGGTATATTCGATATTTCAATCCTATGATGTCATCAGAAAAGCATAGTCTTAGCAAAAATATATACCTAGGAATCAAAGTATAATGCTTTCACGATTCTACTTAGGCGATTATCACACTGCCCCGCGCCTACGCGCGTAGATGCGGGGCGAGACGCATGTAGGTGCGTGATCTGTATGAACGCGCGTAGAGGCATTTTCAGTGTGTTGGACTGTGCGTCTTTTCTATACAAACGTAGATACTTACAAGCAACGTTAAGAGACGCATTGACGCGCTACGCTGCGTGGTGCGTGGCAGTGTGATAACCGCCTTATTGTTCGAACTTTTTGCTGTTTGGAACATAATTATATTCATTACTATTCCAATTAACAGGCTCCTGCGGATAGCGAGTGAGACCACAAGCTTATTTAATATTAATCATATAAAATAATACATACAACAACTAACAAGATACTCTCACATATCTGAAAGAGCAAAGCTCCTAGCTACATACTCAACGGGTAATACAGAATGAATATTTTATGAACTTAGAACGAACTTCGCGTGTGTGTACTACGTATGTGAGAATAAATGTGTACAATGTACATGTTACGCCCTTTGCATATACTATGCTCTAAACGCTAAGTTTCATGCTCACTTACATTTGCTCACTCTGTGAATACTTAAAACCACCTTAAAACCTACTTATCTATATGTGGCTTGCGCGCACGGTGGAGTATGAGATAAAGCATATAGTTACAGCAAAGTATATTTATTTATTCAAACTTATTTTATTGGAGTTAATTAATTGATCAATAATAATGGATGCGGATGATTTTCTATGCGGAAAAGTTTAGATTAACAACAAATGCTAACTACAGCTACAATTTAATAGTCGTTGGACTACGCAATATCTATATTTTCTAAGGTAAGCGAGCGGTCTAGAGTTCTGCGGTCAGAGTACTGCGTTCCGCGTTCACTGTAATCTATGCGGAGCTTTTGATCATTGCATACAGCCACCGCGGCGGTCATGGAGAACGCACGTAGTGCTCTGACCGCAGAACTCTAGACCGCACGCTGTGAGTTCGGCGCCATCATGTCTGTAACTATTTATCACATAGTACCATCAAATATAAATAACATATTTTAACATGATGATCCAACGACAGGTTTTAGTAATGTGATTCACTTTAGAGCAGCACTTCTAGGTTTTGACTTACCATTGGTGAGGTGTGGTCAAACATAGACCTTACGAAACTTATAATAATATACATATTGAAGTGTATAACGTAACTGTTGATATTTGCTATCTGCTAAAAGTCATATTTCAAATCATATCATTTAATAAATAAGCAGAGTACCACATTTGTTGGCCGGGGCATACCGCTGGAGAGCGTTGAATAATTAAAGCAACAAGTGTTTGTTTCACCTCAATTATAGCATTAATTATTATCTCCGAGTTTATTGCCACTGCGCTACCCGACGAGAAAATTACATTCCAGTCGCGTTACAACAACGAGACCATTAGGAGAACACAACAAACTAGGATTTATTTGAGTTGGAAGTTTTGTAACTAATATCGCGAAGACAAGGTAAGTCTCTGTTCTGTACATTTCGTTTTACTACGAGGGAAAAATATGATTGTGCTCCTAAAGAAAAGTTTTGAGGGGCTAGAAGCATAGAACATTTATACTGTGAAACAGATTGACTTACATAGATTAACTGCGATCTAACCTGAACCATGATCTGAGTTTCTTGCCGGAGTCTTCTCAGTTAAGTGTATTCCGAACCGGTGGTAAATTCAACTGTATGTACCAATGTAACGTTCATAAGTGCCTCACTAGGGCCTAAACTGAATAAATGACTTTTTGATTTTGATTTTTGATTTTTGACCAGATGAATGCTTCCAGTGATACTACCAGGTTATCAAATCACTTGGTGAGTGACGAAAAATTATTGTAAACAATAGTTTATAGTTATTACCTAGCCCGCGGTTTTTCTTGCGATCCCGAGTGATCTTAGGTTTTGCCGGGCTAAAATGTCCTAGAGGTATATACGTTATTCCAGGGTATGATCTATATTTGTGTGAAGTTTCATCCAAATCCTGGACACAATATAATATATCTGTAGATATCTACATTCATAATGTACATATTATTCCAATGAGGTACCTTCACAGGTATTTTCACAAAGTTGGTAGACGAGGATAATAAGTTCTTATCTCGACTTAATTAGGTTTACATAATGATTCCACGCCGCGCCTCCGTCTCCGTCAAAGTTATAATGTTATTCTACGTTTAAACAGTGAATATATGTGGTAATACCCGAAATCCTAAGTCTATGGGTAATACAGTGTATAATTAATTATTCGGTGGTAACATACATGTATCATATATTATCTGTCTTCAGTTTGAGGAAGTCAGAATCCAAATACAGTGAGAATACAAATCCACCAGGATGGATTACGACGTGGTAACGGTTTCAAAAATTGCATAATTAGTATAAAACCACTTAGAGGGTGCCAACGGGACCCTAGTACTAAGCCTCCGCTGTCCATCCGTCCGTCCGTCTGTCGGTCAGTGGGCTCTATTGTAACGTTGCACTTGCAAGTTACATAAATAAATATAAGTATAGTTAGAAAACCTTTAATAAAACTTAATTACACTTAAATTAAAATAATATTTACAACTTATTCTAAAACATAATTAAATATAACCTATTAAACTAATAAAACCTAAAAATCTAAATACTTAATAAATATTATTGTACGGAATCTACAAGTACGTATTAATGATGATGGTTCCCGCACCTACGCATCCCTAACAAATCTAACGGGTTTGCGAGCTGCGCCGGCGCGGCGGCCAACGCCCAGTCGTTCAGTTCGAGAATTCTCCACGGCCAGTGCGCTTTGAGACTTCACAGGTGACGGCTGCGTCACTTGCTTCGAATTTTGTATCTAGTTTAATATCACGTGGAATCCCGCTAGGGTAAGTTCCCATGTATTATCTATCTGATTCTCCATTGTAAGGTGTTCTAGCTTTCTATCTTTCCTATCCATGCTAGCGCTGCTTCCTTTTTATTGTTTGTCAGGGACACTGTAACCTAGATTCAAACCTACCTACACAGTTGCGCAGCAAACGCTTTAGCCTTTTTGTTTCTGGCCTTCCAGGATTTACGTCTACATTTACGCCTACCTTGCATCTACCTATGCAGCTTGATAACTAGCTGTGGAACGCTGAGGGACCTACCTCCTGTACTGCCTGCCTGGACTACCTACTCCCGCTGACATCCTGGGAGCTGGACCAGACCGAAGCGAAAACTGAAGCTGCTACTTCTACCTTAGTTCAGGCCAGTGTTCCCCCTGTTAAAAACTGTACCCCCTGTGAAATCTGGACGTGAGGCGGCCACAGAATTTTAGGCAATTAAATGTTTCATTGGACTAATTTCCATTGTTTCATTTAATCGAACCCTACCTACCTATCTGTTGGCGTCCCCCTAAGGGACTTGCCACAGTGGCGCTCTTTACGTGTGTTTCTAGTGGCCTATTCACGTCTAGATTATTCCAGAAGTCAGCAGCTAGTACAATCATCTATCTACCTACATATTGTACTGTGAACGTGAAGGTGACATTGCAGAATAGCGAACTGGTACGTACTATCTTATTTTATTTTTTTATGTGACCGCTTACCCTGATTTTTTCTTTTCTCATTTTTCATTACCTATCATTGTTAACTGCTACGTATTAGTATCTTCCTACTAATTGTGTTAATGATTGAGTAATTTTGTTATATAGTAACTATTTGAATATTCTAAACCGTTATTATTAGTACCTACCTACTGATAATAATTAATATATGCTAAAACTAAATTGTAAAATTAAATCTATTGTTTGTTATACGTAACAGTTCGCATACCTAAATTCATTCATTTCATACCTTTTCGTTTCTTTCATCTTTTCGTTTTCATTTCATTTTCATTCATTCAAAAAAAAAAAAAAACATTTCAATTTTAATTTTATTTGCTTTGACCATCACCTAATCGTAGATAAGCTTATTTTCTCATCTTGTAAAGAACACCAATCATTCATTTCTCATTATATTCATTAACTACTTAAGTAAATCGTCTAGTTAATCATGGGAACTCATACTATTAAATTCTTTTTGCTAAACAAAAACGAATTAACCTACGAAGTACTCATTAGAGGCGAGGAACCTGCATCAACCGTACTTGGATTACGTAAACAAATAAATAAATTAACACCGCTTATACCTACTTCTGATATTTGTGAATCTGGAATCGATCCGGATATTGATATTTCTGGCGTTAGCACTTCCTTAAGTGAATTTACATCGCGAGTTAAATCGTTAGAGGAGAAGTACGATTCAAATCTCTTTGAACGCACTAGAGCGTTGGGTAATCATCTATATCACCGTCTAAAAAGAATAGATTGCACGGACTCTAAACATTTAGAAAGAGTGAGGGCTTTGTCGAAAAATGTTACGAACTTGATTAATAAAATTTTTACTATTAATAAATCGGCTAATCCGATTCCTAGCTGTGAGCCTGTTGTAGACGTTGAACAGACATCGTCGTCGCTAGACTCTGTACAAAACGTAACGATACATTGTGACCGCTCGCATTTAAATGATATACAAAAAATAAAATTTAACGGCAAAACGTGTGTACATGCATTTGTCCAGAGAGTGAACGAGTGTAGTACTGCTAGAAACATATCGCCTTCTAAATTAATGAACTATGCTAC
Source organism: Polyploca ridens (assembly GCA_951394255.1). NCBI lineage: Eukaryota > Metazoa > Arthropoda > Insecta > Lepidoptera > Drepanidae > Polyploca > Polyploca ridens. Next base: position 5,455,425 of record OX596245.1, on the reverse strand, counting down.
GGAAATATTCACGGACGATGCGTTACATTGGTTTCGTAGTATTAAAGACAGTGTTACTACTTGGGATGAGTTAATTTCTTTACTGATTGAGGATTTTAGTCATTTTGATTTCGACTACCGGCTATTGTCTGAGATACGAAACAGAACACAGGGTGATTCTGAAAATATTACTATATATTTTGCTAAAATGTCTGAATTATTTTCCAGGCTAACTAAAAAGATTTCTGAACAAGAGAAATTAGACATCTTAATGCACAATATTAGACCGTGTTACTCTAGCGTACTAGCTTCTAATTCTTCAACTATCAATTCTATCGATAATTTAAGAACCATTTGTAAGAACTTTGAAAAAATTCAGTCTTTGACTTCTCAATTTAAAGAACCTACTAGAGTGTCTACTGATACGTTAGCTCCTGATCTAGCATTTTCAAAAACGTCTGAACCTAGTACTAGCAGATCTAATACATATAATCAAAATAGATACAATAGTTACAATTCTAATAAATCTAATAGTAATTTTTACAACAAGAAATATAACTATAAAAATCAACCAACAAATAATACTAATTATTCAGGTGTAGCTGCTATTGCTTCTTCTAATTCTAATACTAAAAATGTTTTCTGCCCTCGCTGCCGTAACTCTGAACACTCTTTGAAGCAATGTAACGCTGATAGGTTCCCCATTTGCTTTAAATGTGGAACAATGAATGTCACTTACCCTGAATGTCCTAAATGTAAATCTCAATCTAATTCAAAAAACTAGCTACTGAAGATTGCTGTAATATAAATGAGGTAAAAAACTTAACTAAAACTACTGATTCTACTAAAACTAAAAATTTTGATGAAAAGGATTGGAAAGCCTGGCTTTCAACTATTAAAATTTTCTTTTCTAGTTATTTCATTACAACAATCTTCGATAAAAAACCTATTGATGATGTTCGTCCTTACGCGGCTATCCAAGTAGGCGACAAAAACCTCTGCGGTTTACTCGATTCTGGTTCTACAGTAACTATTCTAGGTAATAATGCTCATCTAAATTTAATTTCACTAGGTCATACAGTCATTAATAACGATGTTGTGAGAACTTTTACTGCTGCTGGTGGACAAAGTATGGTTTCTATAGGATACATTAATCTTCCAGTTACTTTTGAAAACCAATTTCACTTACTAAAAGCATACGTTGTTCCGACTGTTAAATCAAATTTAATTCTAGGCATTGATTTTTGGACAAAATTTAATCTATTTCCTAAATTTTCAAATTCTATATCTCTGCACGATGCTACTAGTTATGATGGTGATGTGACTACTGTAACTGATGCTAAAAGTATACTACAGTCCTATAATGAACTAACTGAATGTCAGCGAGTTACTGCTGATAACATTATAGAACAGTTTAAAAATATCTCAACTGAAAAACGTGGTTTAGGTAGAACTAACTTAGTATCACATACTATTGATACTGGCGATGCCTTACCTATTCGGCAAAGATACTATCGCGTTTCGCCTGAAAAACAACGTATCTTATCTGAACAACTAGACGAGATGCTGTCGCTGGGTGTCGTTGAGGAATGTGAGAGTCCATGGTCTTCACCTGTATTATTAACTCCTAAGAAGGATGGCAAGCTCAGATTCTGTCTAGACAGTCGTAAGCTAAATTCTGTTACGAAAAAAGACGCATATAAATTACCTTATATTTCAGAAATTCTAGATAACCTAAAAAATGCTAAATACCTAAGTAGCATAGACCTATCTAAGGCCTACTGGCAAGTGCCTATTTCTGAGAATGATCGGAATAAAACTGCATTCTATATTCCTCATCGTGGCACCTTTAGATTTGTGACTATGCCCTTCGGATTGACAAATTCTCCCGCTACTCAACAAAGACTTGTTGATACTCTTTTCTATGGGCCTGAATTTGAAAACTCAGTCTTTGTATACATCGATGATATCGTCATATGCTCGGCTCAATTCGAAAATCACATTTCCCTGCTTTTAAAAGTAATTAAGAAACTAACAATGGCTAATCTGACTATTAACTACGAAAAATCCGTATTTTTCCGTACGGAACTTAAATATCTAGGCTATGTTGTTGATTCTAAAGGTCTTCACGTCGATCCTAATAAAATTGACACCATTTTAAATTACCCTACTCCTACAAATAAAAAAGAAGTAAAAAGATTTCTAGGAATTGCTTCTTGGTACCGTAAATTTGTCCCTAAATTTAGCTCTATTGCTGGTCCTTTGAATAAGCTAACTTCTACTAATAAAAAATCTAATCCTTTTCTTTGGACTACTGAAGCTGAGGAGTCTTTCACTAAACTCAAAGAACTTCTTGTATCTGCCCCAATCCTATCATGCCCTAACTTTGACCTACCGTTCGAAGTACACACTGACGCTAGTGACTATGGTGTTGGAGGATTACTAACGCAGACTATTGACGGAGTTGAACATCCTATCGCCTACACTAGTAGAACCTTGACAGGTCCAGAGAAAAACTATAGCATCACTGAGAGAGAGGCTCTTGCTGTCTTGGTGGCTTTGGAACACTGGAGATGCTATCTCGATAATGGTACTAAGTTTACTGTCTATACAGACCATTCAGCACTCAAGTGGTTTCTTAATCTAAATAACCCTACTGGACGCTTAGCTAGATGGGGTGTTCGTCTATCTGCATTTAACTTTGAAATGAAACACCGTCGAGGTGTTGATAATATTATACCGGATGCTTTGTCTCGCGTTTGCCAAATTTCAGCCATTGATAATAATCTAAACACTACATTAACTACAAATGATCAATGGTATCTAAACATATACAATGGTTCTCAAAATTCTCCTACCTCTTTTCCAAACTACTTAGTCAAGAATAATCGTTTATTTCGCTTCATGAAAACTCATCATCCTCTAAATAAAGAGTTCGAGTGGAAAGAAGTTGTTCCTGCAGAATATAGAACAAAAATTATATCTGAAAACCATTCTGAACCAACCGCTGGTCATTTTGGTATTTTTAAAACTTATAAGCGCATCAGTCTTAGGTACTACTGGCCTGGTATGCACGCTAACGTAGTAACAGCTGTAACATCCTGTGATACCTGTATATCACATAAACACCAAAACCACGCTGCCTTAGGTGAAATGGGTCGGCCCAAACACTGTTCGAGACCTTTTCAAACTATAAGCATAGATTTAGTAGGACCTCTACCGCCTACTAGAAAACTAAACTGCTACATCTTAGTCGTGACTTGTTGTTTTAGTAAGTATTGCTTATTATTTCCAATCAAGCGCGCGACTGCAGAAATTGTTACTAAGATCTTAGAAGAACAAGTATTTCTAATACATGGCATTCCTTCTACTGTGATACTTGATAACGGTAAACAATTTATAAGTGCTACGTTAAAACAGATGTTTGAAAAATATAAAGTACCTAAATTACACTTCACTCCTAAGTATTCACCTCATGTTAATACAGTTGAACGCTACAATAAGACTGTTATGACTGCTATCTCCACATTTATTTCTAACGATCAACGTATTTGGGATCAACTTGTACCAAAAATCCAATTCGCTGTGAATAGTTCTGTAAACGAGGTAACAGGCTACACTCCTTCCTTTCTAGTGTACGGGCGTGAATTAGTTACTTGTGGTTCACATTATATCGATACTGAGAACGATAACGACGTCATCTTTCAACCTCGAGATTCCTACGCTGAGAATATTGGTGTGCTTTCTAGTATCTTTAATAAAGTACAATCACTACTACTACAGGCTCATAGTAGGAATTGTCAACAATATAATTTACGCAGAAGACCTGCTGAATTTAATATTGGTGACGTTATCTGGAAAAGGACTTTTTATCAAAGTGATAAAGACAAGTATTTTAATAAAAAATTAGCTCCTAAATTCATAAAATGTAAAATCATTGATAAAAAGTCTCCTCTGGTCTATGAATTAGCAGATATGTCTGGAAAACTACTAGGTTCCTGGCATATCAAAGATATGAAACTTATTAACTATAAAGAATAAAATAAAACCTATATACTAGCCTTAAAATTAGATTAAAACTATTACCTAAACTGTAGTGTACTAAAGAAACATAAGTATTTTAGTACACCTAACTTATTGTTTGAGTATAACTTAAAATTTACTAATTATACTCTGTTTGTAAGGATCTCAAGTCATTAATAGTAAGATTTGATGATGTTATGAAAGAAGATGGTATGATGCGTGAAGTATAGAATGTAGTCTGTGAGTAATGATAAGTTTAGTATGAAATAATAGGTAGTAGTCGGATTTTGCAGTCTAGTATGCAAAATCCTTCGTTTTTTGGCGGGGTACTGTAACGTTGCACTTGCAAGTTACATAAATAAATATAAGTATAGTTAGAAAACCTTTAATAAAACTTAATTACACTTAAATTAAAATAATATTTACAACTTATTCTAAAACATAATTAAATATAACCTATTAAACTAATAAAACCTAAAAATCTAAATACTTAATAAATATTATTGTACGGAATCTACAAGTACGTATTAATGATGATGGTTCCCGCACCTACGCATCCCTAACAAATCTAACGGGTTTGCGAGCTGCGCCGGCGCGGCGGCCAACGCCCAGTCGTTCAGTTCGAGAATTCTCCACGGCCAGTGCGCTTTGAGACTTCACAGGTGACGGCTGCGTCACTTGCTTCGAATTTTGTATCTAGTTTAATATCACGTGGAATCCCGCTAGGGTAAGTTCCCATGTATTATCTATCTGATTCTCCATTGTAAGGTGTTCTAGCTTTCTATCTTTCCTATCCATGCTAGCGCTGCTTCCTTTTTATTGTTTGTCAGGGACACTGTAACCTAGATTCAAACCTACCTACACAGTTGCGCAGCAAACGCTTTAGCCTTTTTGTTTCTGGCCTTCCAGGATTTACGTCTACATTTACGCCTACCTTGCATCTACCTATGCAGCTTGATAACTAGCTGTGGAACGCTGAGGGACCTACCTCCTGTACTGCCTGCCTGGACTACCTACTCCCGCTGACATCCTGGGAGCTGGACCAGACCGAAGCGAAAACTGAAGCTGCTACTTCTACCTTAGTTCAGGCCAGTGTTCCCCCTGTTAAAAACTGTACCCCCTGTGAAATCTGGACGTGAGGCGGCCACAGAATTTTAGGCAATTAAATGTTTCATTGGACTAATTTCCATTGTTTCATTTAATCGAACCCTACCTACCTATCTGTTGGCGTCCCCCTAAGGGACTTGCCACACTATATCATGAACAGTAATAACTAGAAAGTTGAAATTTTCACAGAATGTGTATTTTTATTGCCGCTGTAACTACAAATAATAAAAATGAAATTAAATTAGAAATTAAATGGGGGCCCATACAATAAACGTCTTATTTAACATACTTAACGCCCTTAGTGTGCGAAACGGACCAGAACTTGGCCGGTTATATTTTTTTTTCAACCAAATAAACCCCATACAAATCCGTCTAGCCAAGTTGTATCTACTTCTAGTACCTAATCAGTATTTTTATTGTAGAAGTATTGATACTCATTACTATTAAGTATATTGTGGGTAGTTGGATAGGAGGTGCTCTACCTAGCTAGAGTACCTTTCGTCGATGGAAGTTTATATTTCTATAATTGCCAATATCATAAGTGATCGACGTCCTTATTACCGAATAAAGTGTAACGAAAATATCTTAGCGTTTGTATCTGGTGACAGTCCTTCAACAGTAAAATAACATAAGTCAGTAGATATAAAACCATTGAAGTATCTGAATATTCATATTGCTCTGTGTTGGAGGCACATTCCACTCTGTAGATTTTATCACACCATTATGCAAATACTCGATGGGAGTACTCGCAAAGTATTTGTAGTCGCAATGCATCAAATTGCTGTAACTGTCCAAATTATTACACTCAAGATATTGACGGTTTTTGATATTGTGGAATGATATTACATACTTACTGCTAGGAAATATTCTGCCTTATATATTTAGGATATTATTAAAAATAAAAAAATAATCCAATTTTTTTTATACAATACATACAATTCTTCGTCGATGACATAAAATTAGTATTACCTAACGTTGATTTATAAACATTAAATAACACCTAAACAAAACCTCCCAAAATTGTACCAATTTCAGATTATTATCATAATGAGACTTCTTTACGCTTTACGCTTATCTTTGGTTCATAACAATATCGGAATGTGAACATAGCGAATCCGACCTAGATCCGAGTCCGCTCGATGCCGCCCGAAGCTCGGCCGAAGAGCTCGCCGCCGCCCGCCCGTAGCACTCGCCCGCCCAGAATAGACGCAGCACGTGCGTCCGCCGCGTCACACGCCCGCGCTCGCCCCGCGCGGCAATCGCAACCCGCGCCGCGCTACCAAACTATCACTTCATAACATCGCATTTAAATTAAGGAATAGTGTTGTGAAACTTAATTAACAGTGCCGCTAGGGTAAACGTTAACTTTGTAGGAGTTGTTGTTAAACTATAAATAACCTCGTCACGGTGAAAATATTTAGTGAATGTTTACTGTACTCCGCTATCGTAGTGGCCTTGCTCTTTATCTTGCACCGGTGAAAGCTTTTTGAACTGTATCGTTTCCAATTTGGACGTTGTTACCCGTTTGTGATAGAGTTGAAACTTGCCGTGATATAAATATTATTTTGTAAAGCCTTATATGAAACAAAATTATGGTAACGATGTGCCTTAATCTGTAATATTCGTGATTTCGACCGTAAAACGCTAAAATTCTTGTAAGCGCGTGAGTCACCGCCACAGATATGCAATACCTGAGGTTCACTTTGCTGTTGGCACTGCTTACATTACCAGAGCCGGCACCTGCTTGGAGAGCTAACACGTGAGGATACACTCAAACAGAATATTAATTGTAGATGAGAATAATAAAGATTAATAAGAGAATAATGGTGACATTTTTTATTGGTCAAAGTATTAATGAATATTTTCGCTACTAAAAGTACTTTTAAAATCTAAACTTGTTAGCGTTGGCTAAATGCGTATAGATAATGAGACATTGTCTATTCATAAATAGATCGTCAACGTTGTTAAAACTGTCAAAATTAAGTGTCTAACCTAGATAAGAGACTATTTTTCAATACCTATATGATAATCAGTTTTAGTTGCTACCGTTAACATAACTAGAAAAAATAATAGATGAAGATTCACTTAGAATATCTTTACAAATTTTTATTTATCTGTAATCAAAACTTACATGTTAAAGACCCACTTCCCGGTTTCCGATTGAGCTGAAATTTTACAAGCATATGTAAATAGGACGACAATGCAATATTATTATGACATGGAGGTGATCTCATGATGGAGCCAGAAGGCGGCCATGGGAACCCTGCATTAAAACGAGTCAACCTCATCGAGCTTGGGCTCGTTTTACCTTATCGAGTTACCGTTTTGACAAGGGCTCAGTTTCTTGGTCTGGAAAAAATAATAATTGTATCCTTATTAAAACAGTGAAATAAGTTGTAACTTGTAAATTAGCTAAGCTCATAATAATTACAGATAGAACATCGTAATTTTTAAGAAATTTAAGCTATTTGCCTGTTCGATGGATCCCATTGATAAAGAACATCACCCACATTCGCCCAGTTATTATGAAACCGACTGTAGAGAATTTAACACTATAGATTCATTTATATCAAATGAACGATTGTTATGTGTTAATGAACCAATATAATTTTTCTCTCAAACTCGATAAGTTCATCCAAATTGGATAATTTATCAATGGGATCCATCGAACAGGCAAATAGATTAGTAATTTTTTCTTAAAAAATACTCTATCTGTAATTACGAGCTTAGGAAATCATTTACAAGTTACAACTTACTTAATTTTTATTATTTTATCACATCACATCTCATACTACAATGTGTAATACTTATTATTTTAGAGTAAAGGCTTGGGCGAGGACCTTAGGAGAAGAGATATGGAAACTCAGCGAAGCACTTACGAAGTCAGGTCAAATTAGAAATGTGAGTAAATTAAGTTAGAAGGATATTTCCGCATACTATCTTTGTTTTATTTATTTTTGCTGAAAATGTATCTCAATTTAGAAACCGGCCAAGTGTATGTAGCCAGCTTCATGAATAGGTTCCGTAGTAGGTACTTTTAATTCGAAAATGAATTTTTGATCGCAGTTATTCTATTATAGCTTGAGAACTAGTGGACTCTCGGCCGAGATAGTTGTGTAGTATGTGGGGTAATTCACATTCACAGGTAATTCATGTAAAAAAGCCACATTAGCACTTCATATTTCGTCAAAAGAAAATGATAACGAAAAATTGTTAAAGGCCTGACGATATTTATTAAGTCAACTGAAGTCCACTTGGGGTGCTAAATGAAAGAATAATTAGACATGTAAATATATATATATATTTGTTCCTTGTTTGACTACGGAACCCTAAAAACAGGGATCTTTTAAGAATTGCTGACTTTAGGTACAATTACCCTGACCCTTATTCGTTCAGTTTAAATCTATTCAAAGCGATCAATAGCTCGATGAAACAGCTTAACTTTTTAACGAAATGTTTTGGTTACGAAATCTTTCTTATCAAAATCAACTTATAATTTTGTTGTAAACAGAGTACATCGTATACATTTGTATATATGTTTTGAGATCTTGAAACCGGCTGTAATGATTTCGATTAAATTTTCTACATGAGGGTTTTTGGGGGCGAATAATTGATCTAGCTCTCATCACCGACACAGATAAGCCCTCGAGGCTTCCGTGGAGGCTATAAAATGTAAATGTAAATATGGTAAATAAATATATTAAAAAAAAAAAAAAAGTATTCAGTCAATTTAGGCCCTGATAAGGCATTTATGAAAGTTAACAAAATGACTCTACACCGGTTCCGAATACAACTTGAATTGAGAAGACTCCGGCAAGAAACTCAACAAGTCTTAATTTTTTTAAATGTGTATTTAGATGTATTACAATTTACAAAACATATAACAGGTGGAGATTTCGAGATGGTATATTTTCGAAACCTATGTTGGGTTAGTCATACTGAACAACTTTTACTAGGGGAAAAACACTGAATTCTCAAAAAAAAAAAAATTTACTTTTCATACATTATGATCGAGCACGGTTGACAATTACTATGAAGAATATTTTTTTTTGAGAATTCACCATTGGTCCCATAGTAAAAGTTGTTCAGCATGACTAACCCAACATAGGTTTCGAAAATATGCCATCTTGAAGTCTCCACCCAGTATAACAATAGCCTGCGAAGCGAACAATTCATTCAAATGCATTCTTGTGACCTACAAAATCAGAGACATTATAGTACCCTTTCTTGCATAACTTCTGTTTTACTATCTTTTTAAATCTGTGTACCTATATCATCTCTGGGAAAACTCATTTTTCCGAGTTTTCGTGCAACGCTCCGTCATCCAGGTACTTATATTATATTCATCCCTTATGGATTAACTAAAGTACGAGTTTGTGATCCCAAGTCTTCATTTTCACGACGTAAAATGTTTATGCCTTGTTAAAAATAATTGCCCGTAAAATAAGTACAACCCGTGCAGACATTATTACATATTATTATGTCTACATAAAGGATTATTCGCCTTTGGCAAGTAAGGGATTATATTCGGAGCTCGTAATAAACGGCAGCCATCATAATATTTTTCTATATTATGATTTATGTTATTGCTACAACAACTATAGTAGAGAAAATACAGTTGAATGTAAACATTTTAAGCTAACGTTAAACAGCTTTTGAAAAAGTAATTTTGAAGGGCCAGTTGGTTAAGGTTCTACCTATTGCGCCGCAGGTCGTGGGTTCGATTCCCAAACAGGACATACATTTGTGTGCATGAACATGTCTGTATGTCCTGAGACTGGGTGTAATTTTACAAACAAAAAAGTAGCATTATGTATTATATCAGTTATCTGGTTTCCATAGTACAAGCTCTGCTTAGTTTGGGATCAGATGACCGTGTGTGAGGATTGTCCCTGAATATTGAGAATGCTTTACATTTCCTAACTCTTCATTATAATTACAGAGATACAAACAAATGAACGCGAGTGTAAAGAAGAAAGATGGAAAGCAAATATTGGAGTCTTCGCTCCGATCTGTCAGTACCATGCTTACAAGAAAAATCAATGCAGTCCAGGTAATCTATTTATACAATAATCTGTAGTTGAGAGTAGTTGTTCGCAATTAAGCAGGCTTATGACGATATTCTAACCAATTGCTTCATTAACGCTTGTATTCTTCGTTATTAGGGGTTATTAGGGGCTCTAACCTAACTGTAGTTACTAAGCTTTAGTGTTTGTTCTTAGCTTTTTAAACAGTATGGATTTGGGCTTATTTTCGAAAGCTATGTTGGGTCTGTTATGCTGAACAACTTTTAATTAGACCAAGAAATCGTGTTTTTTTTTCTTTTTTCATATATTTTGGTTGAGCAAGGGTCTTCTTTAGGATTAAAAGGTTGAAAATATTTTTGATCTCTTAGTGAACGTATTTGAGCAGAGGTTTCGAATATATGCTATTTCAAGTATCCACCTTGTATAATATTAAGGGCATCAATATCATCATCATTACCTCATTTGATATTCCTTAAATTGGGGTATAGGCATCTTCTAACAACGAAGGGGTTTAAAAGAAATAAATAAATTCCTTTTCTTTCTTTATTTATTTTTAAAGTCCACCAATCGACTTCACATACCTACAGTTTTTTCTTAAATGGATTCAGAAATTCACTCTCTAGCTCGTGGGCCAATTTGTGTTATCTATTTGGATTGCAAGCAATTTAACGATCGCCAATCGGAGCGTATCTTTTAATACTATCATGAAAGATTTAATTATCTATCGTAAAAGCCTCTGACATAGTGTTCCCGTATGTAAATGGATAAAGGGATTGAGTGCTCGCTCCATCAATGTATTAATTCCTTTTATGTTAAATAGTAGGTAGATAAACGGTAAAAATAGTTTATTTAAAATATATTCAATGTAGGTATATAAATAGACTAGCTTGCCGTCACCCGTTTTCACCCACATCCCCTATTGTATGTAATCTTTTCTTATGAACTGCCAATACCATTAAAGGAACTACTGTATAGGATCAACTTTATGTTAAAGCTTGAGTAACTCCATTTGCCCTAGAAATCGATTACCGAAAAATCAAAAATCTCGTGATTTTTTATTATCTTTCAAAAGTATAAAAACCGAGTTTCAAGTGTGAAAATACTTTATGAAACATTCTCAATTTCTATTTTTTCGATTAACACTATTTATTCTTTAGACTAACTTCGTTTTATCATATAACAAAAATATTTTATAAGTGCAAATAAAAAAAAAAAAAAAACATAAAATCCTTAAAATCTATATAAATGAAAAAAAATAAACTAAAGGAAAAAATCGTTTTCAGAGGGCAACGTTCCCAGAATGCTGGCGGCATTGCCACGTTGAATGGCAATGCTGATTCTCTGACCGAGGTATATGCCAGCATTCTGGTCACGAGATGCTTCGACCAGGCGTTTAGAAATTTCGCGAAAAAGATGGTTAGTTAGTTTCAAGTTAATTTGATTTCAAGATTCTTTCATGCAAACTTTAACACCCCCTAAACCCCCTTTGAAAAGCTAATAATAACAAACTTGATTAATTACTCGGATAGTATTTTAACTAAGTTTCAAGTTTATTTACGTCTAGCCATTTGGCTAGACGTATAATTTCAGGCTCAGTGGTTTTTACGTTCCTACTGTTAGTACAATGAGGTAATTAAGCTCAGGATTTTGTTTTTGTGGGGAAAATTTACTTATATCAGGATCTGTTTCCAAGGACTTAATGGTATGGTTCGATAGTTGCACTCAAGAGCCCAGAGATTAGGATTTCTGTGGTCAATCACAGAAAAAAAGCCATCTATTTAAAAAAAATGCAATGACTAAAGGGATACAAACCAATAATTTAAAAAAAAAATAAGTATAAAATGAAAACATTCTATCTTTTTTTCACTTTGTTTTTAAATCTAATCTGATTAATCTTTGTACCGGACTAAATTATTATTTCAAAAACGTTTGGGACTCAAGTGTGAGTGTACGGGAGCCTTGTCACCCTTACGCGGACAATGCGGCGAGCAAGCTCCTGGGGGCCCGAGGGTGCCCCAGGTGGGGCACGAAATTCGGCTCAGGGCGTTACCGGGGGGTGAGGGGGTTGAGGGGACGGATATTATGAATCATAAAACATAAATACTCAGGCTTTTCATGAAGGCATAAACATCGTAAAAGGCGGAAATAACCGAGAAGTAAAATTTAACGGCAGGTGAAGGTTATAAGTGGGAGTCAAAGTCACGGCTATGTATTCACTTTTAGGTTCTAGTAGGGCTCTTATGAAGGTCAAGCACTGAAGTAGAACTGACAAGAAATTCAGCGAGGTTACATTTTTAAAATATTTAATTTTAGGAACCTACATGAGCTATTAATGCATCTTCCATAAACAAAACAAAACAAAAAAAAGCTCTGCTGAGTTTTTTGCCGGAGTCTTCTCAGTATAAGTGTATTTCAAACCGGTGGTAAATTCAACTGTATGTAACGAATTAACGTTCATAAGTGACGTGATAACTGATGACAATGATGAAGAATGATTTGTCTTAGAACTACACACAACTAGCGTCAGTTTAACTTATATAACAGTTACGTAGGGTGATAACGACAGGAGCATTGACCTTCATAAGTGCTCTTCCAGTGTAAGCTCTGCCGCTGGCCGCTTCAGCGCTCGCACAGAACAGACATTGCCGCCCTATTCTCTTCGTTCATCGTTCTACAACAACAGGTGTGGCCGGACGGCCTCACTTGAATGGAACATAGTTGTGATGTGTGGCGTCTTCTCTATACGTAGGAATAATAATTGTGGCCCATATATAGCTTACAAACTAACATAAATATTATAAATAAAACATTTTTAATGTAAAGAATTAAACACTGCCTGTGTTAGTAAAAACTGAAATACTGCAAATACCAATAATTTGACGCTGTACGTACTGTCGCCCGGCTACCCTTCAAGAGTAGGTACCTAGATAGTTGGAACATGCAGAGTGCAGACGTTTTGAATCAATAGAAAGCGTTGTCATGGCAAAATAAAAACAACTTTGGTGCAAATTATGTTACATAGATATTACTGTGCTTGCCACCACCCAGGGTGTGCCTCCGCCATTGCATGCCTGCACTGCCGCTCCCAGGGCCCTACCTAGGGCTTAATGGCTTTGACTTTATGCCTTCAACTGAAACGATATTACGGTGCTATAGTTTAGTAAGATAGTTAGTTAGTTAGTTTGCACGGTGGTAGGGTACTTTGTAGTGTGGTAGTGTGGTAGCCAGCCAGGCGGGTGCCCTCAAGTTAATAATCTGTCGCCAAGCACCTTTCGGTGTGTTCCGATAGCTGCATTTGAGAGCCAGTTCCTTCTAGGCTTTGTGTGCTTACCACCTTCGGCGGCATCATCACATACCATGGTGAGATAGCGGTCAAACACAGGCCCATAAAAAGCAAAAAAAAAAAGAAGTTTTCCGTTGGATAATTGGATAGCGGATAAGAATCCATCGGCAATAGCTTTTACTACTAGATTGCAATGGATTGCTGCACCTGAGAGCCTTCGGCTTTATTTGCTAGCTTTATGTGGTCAGTTTTAAGCGGAATTGAACATAAAATAAAAACCGGCCTCAAGTCTGAATCTGCACCTTGGGTTCCGAACTTACTTAGACATATAATTTCTTCGTTTGGGACATAACTGTAGAAAAGAATCGGACCGTATAACTAATTTGTTTTTGAAGGAATTTTTATGATACCTAAAAAACTGTAATGGTATTTTTTTACCAACTTCAAAAAAAAGCAGGAGGCTCTCAATTCGGTTGCATGGTTTTTTATGTTTGTTACCTCAGAACTCCGTCATTTCTTTTTTTTGTTTGGAAGGGTATACTTCCCGTTTGGTCCCATTGTCATCAGGTCAGGGTTTGATTACTTTTTAGTGTAGGTACTTTGAAGTCGGTTTAATCGGTTTTTCTATTATTTTGTAATTTTTCACCGCAAAGATGTACAAATAAAGCTCTTTCATATGATACCCCATTTAAACTTTTAACCTCACTTTGAAATTTCGGACATAATTTCGGCCATTTTTTCATTTGCAATAAGATTGGGTATGCAATATTTATAACTATTCCAAGTTTCAAATCATCAGTGGTTGCTGGAATATAGCGCTGTAACAGACGGACGGACGGAGTGGTATCATAAAGGTACAAGCAGACGACGCGTCGCCTTAATTAATTTACATTAATAATAATTTATTATAACTAATATTTTTGTTCCAGTGTATCCATGCAACAGCAGAACAGTTGGCGAGGGAGTTCAATTACACACAAATTGATGATAAAACATATGCCTTCGAATACTGTTCAGCGAAATATTCCAAGTTCTATTATGAAAACCCCGACGAGGTACCAGATCCGGAGGAGTTTCAGCGTCCCAAATTTGCTATTAATAACACAAATTACATGAGCATTAGCCTTGAAAAAGATTCACATTTTTACGATATAAATGTTAATACAAACACAAGCTGTGTTCATGTACCGACAAATATTTTTTACAGAGGTAGGTATGCGAAAATGAGGCTTCCGCTTAGAATAAATAGCATCTATATTTCGCTGCAATGTTCTCATTAAATTTAATATTACAGAGAAAGACGCTCTCAATGCTATTTTATGGTCAAAAGGACTTAATGAAATTTTCATAAAAAACTATCAGTCTGACCCATCGCTGTCGTGGCAATACTTTGGCAGTGCGCATGGCATTTTACGTTTCTACCCGGGCATGCCATGGAATCAGAAGAAAGTCGACATATACGACTGCCGAGTGAAGTCTTGGTATATAGAAGCGGCTACTTGCTCCAAGGACGTGATAATCCTCTTTGATGTTTCTGGGTCTATGACCGGATTTAAGAACTACGTCGCAAGAAGAACTTTATGGTCACTCTTAGATACTCTATCAAATAACGATTACATAAATGTATATACGTTTAAGAAGGATGTAAAAGAAGTGGTGCCATGTTTTGTTGGTCTTGTGCAAGCAACTCCTGAGAATTTGAAGACTATCTGTGACACACTGGAGCCGACCGATGAGGGAAAGAAGCACAGAGTACCGTTGGATGGAAATGCGAATCTGACTTTGGCATATATTAAAGCTTTTACGACACTCAAAGAGGTAAGTGATATACGAATGGTTATTGGGTTGGCGTAGTTTCTTAAGTTAAACTTTATATGGTAAGCGAATTACATTACCGCCAGCCCTTCTGCGCGACTTTGGTATTTATTAGTATTGTTGATGACAATAGTTTTTACGCATTTATTTTATGTTTCGTAAATTGTGTCTATTTTTATAATTATAACTTGAAAGATGTTATTTTTTATGAAGGGAATTTCATTATTATATGTACAGTCGAGGTCAAAGATATGTTTACATTTGAAGTTACAAAAATATGTATCCATTTAAATAACTAACCTTATGCATAGCATTATATGATTCGTTATATAAATGGATACATATTATTGTAACTTCAAATGTAAACATATCTTTAACCTCGACTGTACGTACTAGTCACTCAAAAACTACGGGATACTTGGAAAATCCGGTATCAATTTGTTTAAAAAATGCGCCCTTGTACTCTGAGGTATAGGTAAATTACATCCCACCAAAAACTTTTTCATGTAAAATGTTGCCAAGACGAGACCATATGGCTCGTACTGTCAAAAAGTTATTAGATCTCATGTAGAGCCAAGCTTATAACTCTACACGCCCTAACTCTACAAGTCCTAACTTCACAAACTCGTGTAGAGTTTTCACCTTACGCCCATGTGACGGTAGCGAAACGGCAAATTCACATATTTTGACTACGGTGTGTAGAGTTTGTAGGACCTGTAGAGTTAGGGCGTGTAGAGCTATAAGCTTGGCTCTACATGAGATCTAATAACAGTGCGAGCCATATGGTCACGTCTTGGCAACATTTTACAAGAAAATGTTTTTGGTGGGATTTCACTTCTTCTTGTAAGTTGCTTATGAAATTTTTTTTATTTCGTAAAATGTATTTTTGTTTTAAAAGTTCCAACTTTTATAATTTTTTTGTTGTTTGTGTACTAATACTAGCTTACATACCAAATTCGAAATTCAATACTTCGTTATATATGGAGCAGGCTCGTGGTAATATCCTCTGATGAGTCTTCTATTTATTAGGTTAGCAAAAATCCAATGGTGCCTCCCACCCATCTATAAACTTTTGAACTTCACATAAATTCGAGTTTTATACATACATACGAATAATTTCAGAGGAGGTCACATTGCAACGTGAGTAGTACACAGGGCTGCAACCAGCTCGTGATGGTAATTACTGACTACGTCCCTGGAAATTTGACGGAGGTCTTTGATGAGTATAATAGGGAAACTGTTGGCAACAACACCTACACACCAGTGAGAGTATTTACCTATCTGATTGGCAAAGAAGTGACTAATGTAAGGGAGATTCAGTGGATGGCATGTTTGAACAGAGGTGAGTTTACTATAGAGTTAAGAAAGATAGGTAGGTGTTCTGATGTTACGTAAAACTAAATAAAAAAAAATATATTCTATAAATTGGTAGGAAAGTAGGTTCGATTTCCATGGGCTCAATCAAACTTTGTACCTAAATGTGTGAAATGAAAAAAATCATCATCAATCATATTTTTTGGTAAATAAATAAGCTTTCAGATATTTCACAAACTCCATTTATACAGGATACTTCGTGCACATCCATTCAGTGGAGGAGGTACAGCAGCAAGTCTTGAAGTACATCAACGTGATTGCTCGCCCCATGATCTTGTCGAAGGAGAAACCACCACCGACCTGGACTCATGCCAATATTGATAACACAGTACGTTCAGATTGTATTTTAAGATTGTTTTTGTGTATAGGCTACGGAAATCGCTTACCATCAGGTGTGCAATCCTTCCCATGCCGATGCGGACACTCGTGTTGCAATTGCAAGCGTCCATAGGCTACGGTAACTGCTTATCATCAGGAGGGGTGAAAGCTTTTAAGGCGATGATAGCTCAGTGGTAGTGACGTCGGATACCGAGACGAAGATCCCGGGTTCGAATCCTACAATGAGCTTGAGCTTTCGGTGAAGGAAAACATCGTGAGGAAACCATAGCACGGTGGTAGGGTACTTTGTAGTACTCGCCTGGCTGGCTACCACCCTCAAGTTGAAAATCTGTCGTCAAGCACCTTTCGGTGTGGTCCGACAGCTGCGCTTGAGAGCCAGCTCCTTCTAGGCTTTGTGTGCTTACCACCTTCGGCCGCATCATCACTTACCATGGTGAGATTGCGGTCAAACACAGGCCTATAAACAGTAAAAAAAAACTTACTTTTTTGGAAAATAAATGAACACATTTGGTTTGTGAATGAGCGAGTAGCATGCAGTGTTTATGATCCCTCTGATGCCGGCGGATAGCGCGAGGAAAACCTACCGAGTACAGCTTGCAATATTTTATAATAGTGGTACCACTCATTATCAATTTCGGAATGCTTGGGTGTTTTCATTCAACAATACGACGTTTTTTTAAGCTTCGCTATAAGACACTTAATGTTATATTATCTATAATATCTTATTTATCCTGCATGTGTTTGACAATAAGCAATACAATAATCTCGGGATGCTAAGCTTCCTGAATATCACTTATAATGGTATTTTTCTTTTCAGAGAACAACTCAATGGGGCGTCAGTAGTGATGTCCATAGGGTATGTTAAATCATAGACGTAATTAATTAGTATCTTAAGTATAAGTACCTACCAATTCTCACTTTCGTAAGAGCGGATTATTTCTGTGCAAGCGTTTTTAGAACGGTCCGGTACGTCTGTCGTAGGTTCGCTTCATGGACACGCGCCCGATCATTGCACCAGTCCGCACCCCGATCGCACGCTCAACACGATAGTTTCATACACGCTATAAATGTTCTAATAGCTATATTAAGTACTTTAATATTTTACAAATATAGATAATATTTTCATTCGTACACGAGTAGTAGGTACCCATTCATTGATTCAAATAAGCAGCGGAAAAATGTTTCAAATTTACTGAAAAAGGACACTTGATGTACCTACCCCTACCTACATTTTATTTTACTTTACAAACCCATCGTTCTTGATTGTGAAGGATATATTTTCAGCTTCCTGACTTTGAGGTTCGTATTACATGTTTACCTTTCATCCTTAGTGAAAATAAAATGGCAACTTAATTTTCTTTCAAAAGGAAATTTTACACAAAAGATTTTCACAAAGCAGGGACAATGGCAATTTTACTTTAAAAGTTTTAGCGTAGGTATAATTAAGCGGCGGGATAACAATATTATTTTAGTACTTAATTAGTGTTTTATGACCGGGATCTGTAATGAGTTCAGTTCAGCGAGGACGCGATGATCTATGGATAAACAAGTTTTTTCTTCGCAAGTACCATTTTATAAGATCACAACAAACGGTAATAAAAAAAATATGATTATAAGTTCAACGAAACTATAACATTAAAATTGTTGCAATCACTTTCTCATTCAATGTACTTTCTATTTGAAACCATTATAATATGGCGGATTTGTAATTATATTTAGACAGCTTTAATTGTAAAAAACATATTTTAAGCATGGAAACATTTTTGACATTCATCAATATTTCCGTCGATAAAAAGAATGTTTCATTTAAAACCCATAATAAAATAACGTAATCAAATCAAAAATACTAAAGCAGAGAGATCACAGCAAACGGTAATAAAAAACAATATGATTAAAAGTTCAACGAAACTATAACATAAAATTGTTGCAATCACTTTCCCATTCAATGCACTTTCTATTTGAAACCATTATAATATGGCGGATTTGTAATTATATTTTGATAGCTTTAATTGCAGAAAACGTATCTTAAGCATGGAAACATTTTTGACATTCATCAATATTTCCTTCGATAAAAAGAATGTTTCATTTAAAACGCATAATAAAATAACGTAATCAAATCAAAAATACTAAAGCAGAGAGATCACAGCAAACGGTAATAAAAAACAATATGATTAAAAGTTCAACGAAACTATAACATAAAATTGTTGCAATCACTTTCCCATTCAATGCACTTTCTATTTGAAACCATTATAATATGGCGGATTTGTAATTATATTTTGATAGCTTTAATTGCAGAAAACGTATCTTAAGCATGGAAACATTTTTGACATTCATCAATATTTCTGTCGATGAAAAGGAAACGCATAATTACGTAATCAAATCAAAGATACTAAATCCAATAGCACAATATGCATAATTGTTAAGGTTATTATTTTGTATCATTCTTGTTTCAATAAATTCTTCAATAAAATCAAAAAAACATGTTTAGTGGTTCAGTCGAATTATTCCAGATCATGGCATCACGATATCGGACCCCACTCACAAATTCTAGTTTCACTTGTAATGGAAATTATGGCCGCAAAGCAATTGAAGTCAGGGAAGGTCAAACTTCAACCACAATAATCCAAGAGCTCGTGTTTATTCTCATAACTTATATCCCTTGGTTGGACAGACGGTTCTGTAAATTGTGTTCATTTGTGTTGCTAGATTGAACAAACAAAAGTTACCAAAAGCCAATACTATAAATGATTTAATGTAATTCATTATTAATTACCAATGTCGTTTGCTTTCCGGGCATTGTAAAAGTATATTTTTTATAATTACGTGCCACTAAAGATGAGACTTGACGCATCACGTGTTTGACGTCTGACGTTGTTGATGATTACTACACTACTGTAAATATTATAAACTTGCTTTTGTAAAATATTTACAGTAAAAGTAAAATACATAACTTTGTACGAAATTTTGTTCTAGGAATAAAGCTTTTATTAATTCTACCACAAAATATCGTAAATAAGCTTTGTATTTTATGTGGCAATAAATTAATTTTTCCCAGAAGGTAATGTTATGAAAAAGTCTTTTATATTTTAAAAGTACCCTAGCTCCTTGTCTATACACTGTGTGAGTGCCCCTCATCAATTGCGGTAGGAAATACCTATGTAGAGTTTACCGAATAACCCTTATTGGAGGGTGCGGTGAGAATTCCAAATAGGGGTATTTTTGAAAGAATTATTTATTTGACATTGTAGCCGGACGAGGACAAGTTGGTGACGTCAGTGGCAATCCCAGCATTTGATTACAAGTATAATGAGGAGAATAACGACGCAATGCTCCTGGGAGTAGCAGGTACTGATGTACCAATCGACAGCATTGCTAAACTTGCACAGCCACATCAGGTAAGTTCTTTTTTATACGACTAAGTCGGTAAACAAGCATACAGCCCGCCTGATGGTAAGTAAGCGGTTACCGTAGCCATATGGACGCTTGCAACACACGAAGCATCGCTCACGCGTTACCGACCTTTCCGCCCTCCCCTATGAGCCCTGGCGACCTTACTCACGCGCAGGAACACAACTTTACACAACATAAAGTTATTTAGCTAAAGTTATTAGAATAGCCTTCAACCCCATTACTTACTACCCTTATACTTTGTAGTTCCCACATTGTTGGGCGTAGCCAATTCGCGTTTATTGACTGGCATACTGCCCTACTAGTACATTCCATAATGCTGCACTCTGCAAAAGTGCCTGTAATTTATTAACTTGTTTGTGTTATTATTTTTTATTTATTTTGTAATTTGGTAGCTTTTTATGTTTATGTTTGGGTATTATGCGTATATTTACTTTTTTTCAAAATTTAAGAAAAAATTGTTAATCCTATAGGCAGATTGTCTAAAATTATTATAGGAAAAGTAACCTTACTAAGTTTATTCCCGGTTTATCTCAGTTGAAGGTCGACTTCCGAACAGGTAGTACCTTCAGTAGCTTTGACCTTCATTGGTGCAATAATTGATATAAATAGTTATAAATATTTCATCAAATCAAAAGCCTGGTATATAAAGAAGATTGAGACAAGTAAAACATTAACAAAAATTCTTCATAACTTATTTCAGCTCGGCGTCAATGGGTATTCGTTCATCGTGAGTAATAACGGGTATCTGCTGCTGCATCCGTTACTGATCACCACCGTAAGTATTATGAGCTGCTTAATTGACCCGAGTACTAAAGGAACATCTTTTAGAGAATATATTGATCTTAGGCGATGATAGCTTCAGTGGTAGTGACATCGAATGCTGTAACGATGGTTCCGGGTTCGAATCATACAACGAACCGATTTGAAAAATTATTTCACTGTTGGGAAGCTACAAGTTCATAAGTGCCTTATCAGGGCCTAAATTGAATAAATGCTTTTTGAATTTGATTGAATACACTATCCCCGGGTGACATAGGAATTCTGTGCGAACGAAGATTCACGACGCACCATATCAGTTGGTCAATACCTACAGTAATAGTCAGGAAATAAAATGATTTCCATTTCATGAGCACTTCCATCAGATTTAGACGTCCAAATTGTAATATACATAATAAAACTCACTGACAGATAACACACAACCTAAACCGATGGACTCACAGATTTGAATGGAGGATATCCTTGTTTTTTACTTGGTAAGTGATGATGTGGCCGAAGGTGGTAAGCACACAAAGCCTAGAAGGAACTAACTGTCAAGTGCAGTCGTCTAAACACACCGATTGGTGCTTAGCGACAGATTTTCAACTTGAGGGTGGTAGCCAGCCAGGTCGGTACTACAAAGTACCCTACCACTGTATGGTTTTCTCGCGATTTTCCTTCAGCGCAAGCTCAAACTAATTGTAAGATTCGATCCCGGGCCTGGGAGGACCTTCGTCTCAGCATCCGACATCTCTGAGATATCAACGCCTTAAAATCCTTGAGCTAGGGGTTAACTGAGAAAGGATCTCCCGAAATTGAATCGAATCCACTGAAAAAAATGTACAAGTGTACACTACAAAATTTTATTTAATAGTAACATAAAATTTGACGACCAATAACATAAACAGAGTGACTTGCGAACTAAACTTACCAGTAACAAAACTAGTTTTTGTTCGTTACTAAATTATTTGATTAAATGTAACTAAAGTTAGTTTCCAGACTACAAAACGTCAACTTACATAACTAGTTTTGTAGATAATGTTTTCAATGTTTTCAGTGTCTAGTAAAATCCCCTATATATCAGGGGGATATCCGGAAAGTTAGTAAAATACTGCATGTATTTGTTTAAATCGACAGATAAACGGACAATTACAAGACAATTACAATAGCGTAGACTTCGTGGAGGTAGAACAGGTGGACGACGGTAAGGGGCCGCGGGAGCTCGGAGACAAGATCACGAAGTTGAGGGCAAGCTTGGTGGAAGGTGATGATGGCCACATGGAGCAGGTTGAAGTGCTGTACCATTATGATAATATGAGGTACGTACCCCAGAGTAGAACACCGACAGAGGCCTAGTTTACGCACAAAAAATAATAATACGAATATATCGACAAAACAAACGATCGTTTTTAGTTAGTTAAAAGGTTGAAAACCCGCAGAGTACTGCTGAACATTGAAGTGTTAAGTTTGGCTTAAGACGTTATCGAAGCGAAAATTTTTGTATTCTTTCCTAACATCTGTATAAATCATCTACGAACAAATTTGAAAACCATAAGTGTCTGTCGGAAAACTAAAAACGACATAAAAAAATCTTTCGTTAATTTATTTATTAAAGAAACTCATCAAATGTGGGATATATATCCCGTTTTAACGGATAGATAGATTGACAACACTTGGAGTTAATTATAACACCTATTTATTGTTGTCATTCCCAGGAGGATATCACGAGTCGAACACGATTATTTCTACAATAAACTAGAGGGAACTCCCTTTTCTATGGGTATATCGTTACCTAAGAAATACGGAGATACAGAACTTCTTCTAAAAGACAATCCTCTTGAGGCGAAACAGGGGAAGGATATAACCGGCATCAATGTAACTGATTACTTCAGGTTCAGTTACAGAGTTCATCCGGATTGGTAAGTATTAAATCCGTGCAAGAGAAGCCAAGTTAGGTAGAAAAGAAGTGGAGGACTGATAAAATTTAGATCTAGATGGGTGCCAAGCCAAATTTTATGAAACCTTATACTACTATAACCTCATAGCTGCAAGAAAGTACAGTATTACCCAACTTATATGGCGCGTCGTGAATCTTCGTTCGCACAGAAAAGAAAGTATGGCTCCGAAGATTAACGAAAGAATGCTTAAAACTTACAATCAACTTTAGATCACTACTATAAGGTTCATAAGACACTGCAGCTGTTAGTTCCGTCTCACTCGCAAGTCACGCCCCTCCGCAAGGCGCGAAACCGCTAACATGGCGGCAGCTGCCGACCAATAGCGGTTTCGCGTGCTTTGAAAATGTACAAAAAGTATCTTCTGCGCAGGTACATCGGTAAGCCATATCAGTTGGGTACTACTGTACAACGTTATTTTCTTGTTTTAAAAGAAAGTTTGTTAGGTCCTTGCTATTGATTATATAAAACTTGGCAAGTTATCACAGCTTATATGTATTTTATTTATTTGCATGAGATGTAACCGTTGAAATACAACTTTACACCAAATTTTATGTTTTGTGTTTGAGTGAAAAAAAGCTATATAGTAAAAAGGAGATGATAGCTCAGTGGTAGTGACGTCGGATACCGAGATGAAGGTCCCAGGTTCGAATACTACAATGAGCTTGAGCTTTCGGTGAAGGAAAACATCGTGAGGAAACCATAGCACGGTGGTAGGGTACTTTGTAGTACCCGCCTGCCTGGCTACCACCCTCAAGTTGACAATCTGTCGCCAAGCTCCTTTCGGTGTGTTCCGATAGCTGCACTTGAGAGCCAGTTCCTTCTAGGCTTTGTGTGCTTACCACCTTCGGCCGCATCATCACTTACCATGGTGAGATTGCGGTCAAACACAGGCCTATAAACAGTTAAAAAAAAACTCTCTTTTGTTTGACATAGCTTTTAAAAAAGTTGCACTATGTTTTTTTTGCCTGCCTCATTGCTTAAAATAATAAATTGCTGTTAATTTTTACAGGGTTTACTGCAAATATCATTATTTGGAAGGTCACGAATCGGAAAATGCTGAAGTAGAAATGTGGAAATTTTTAGTTAGACTGTCCAGAAATGAAATTGATATCACGAAAAAACAATACACAGAGGAGACACAAAGTCTTCCATTTAACGTTGAAAGTATGTAATTTTTTTGTTTTTATACCACTAAGTGGCAAACAAGCATACGGCCCGCCTGATGTTAAGCGGTTACCGTAGCCTATGGACGCTTGCAACACCAGGGGTATCACTAGCGCGTTGCCGACCCTGCCGAAATCTCTTCACACTCTTTTTGAAGAACCCCATGCTGTACTCCATTGGGAAAACCACGGCGTGGGAGCTCATTCCACAGTCCAAGCGTCCGCGGAAGAAAACTTCTTTTAGCCCGCACAGTTCGAAACAATTCTGGTTTCAGTGTTATTTGAAAACTATAATATTCCTACTAATAACTAATATTAATGTGAAAGTAGATGTCTGTTTGTCTAGCTAGCCAATGGCATGGAGACGGACATAGGCTCTAGTTTATCCTGGGAACGCTGGATACAGCTAGTAATATTATTAAGCTGTATATTTTACACGATAATCTCAGGAACTAAACGTTGCCCGTTTACTGCGGAATGTAATAGACATATAACATCACGCTAGCGTGGGTAAAGCCGCGGTTCACAGCTAGTTAATATTATTATCATTTTCCAGCTCATTGTGGTAACGCAACAACGCAATTGGGAAAAGACGATTATTATTGCAACGAAGACCTCGTCAAACAATTAGTGTTCGACGCAAAACTGTCAGCACCTTACTTCGAGCATTGGAATGCCACTGACGCAGAAGTAGACCTGGCAATGAATTACAACGTCAGTGTCCGATTCATTGCCACTGCTAGTGGTATGACTAGGTGGCATTACATCCACGAACTAGATAGGAATGAACGGGTTGACGACTTTGGAGTCAGATACAACAATTATACGGGAGATAAAGTGTGAGTATTATTTTTGTTAAATCTTAAATAAGTAAGAGTACACACACACTCTCCTAAGCGTGTTGGGAATGAGCTTTTTTTTATAAGAAATTGAGGGATAACGTCAATCAAATAGGGCCTGCTTTACGGTTGTCAACCAGCTATCAGCCGAGGACAAAAAGTGGTGTCCGATTCAACGCCCTCTTTGACCTTGATTAGTGGCTGATACACAATCGTGTAGCAGCCCCTTAAATATCAATAAGGCGAGGAAGTGAATATTTAAAATAATCATAATATTTAACTGTTGCAGAGCCTTCGGCGACCGTTACTACAACGCGATCGAAGAGACCTGGTACAAGGCAGCTGTCTT
Source organism: Polyploca ridens (assembly GCA_951394255.1). Taxonomy (NCBI): domain Eukaryota; kingdom Metazoa; phylum Arthropoda; class Insecta; order Lepidoptera; family Drepanidae; genus Polyploca; species Polyploca ridens. The sequence continues at coordinate 5,430,002 of OX596245.1, read as the reverse complement.
GCAACACATGATAAACAAGGAGTCACTGGTTATAGCTACAAAGCTGCCAATCTTAGACGATATTATAGAAGACAAGCCTTCCGTATTGAACAATGACGGTGATATTACACTGACAGCAAGCTATGCTATTTTCTATAAAGATGGCGATTCTGAAACCCCGGCGTCAGTCGTTGGCTTTGAATATTCATATTTACAGTTTTATCAACGGTTCTTGAATATAACTGATATGAGTTGGGATGGTAATAAGGTGCGTATGAAACAATATAAATATTGAAGTGGAAGAAATACATTTAATTTCTTTCACAAATATTTGTGATATTTAAGAATATATCATATAGAAGCGCTCGTGGTGTAGCATGATAAGCCGTTCTTAAGCGATCGACAAGTTAAGCTACCACCGTCGTGGTCGGTACCTGGATGGGTGACCGCCTAGTGGTATTTCACATCGAGCGTTTCTGTGCTTCGGAAGGCACGTAAAGCCGTTGGTCCCGGTTATCACTTAATTGTGATAGTCGTTAAGCTAGTTGGAGGCCTTCTAGGCGGCTTGAAAACTCCAACAGTAGGTTGACCACTAGCCTACCTCCACCGACCCGCAGTGGGCACGCGTGGTGGAGTATCTGCCCATTCCCTTTCACCTTGATTTGTGAAAGGAGGCCTGTGCTCAGCAGTGGGACATTATAGGCTCATGATGATGATGATGATGAATATATCTATATGTTATATTTATAAGAGACGTAGAGCATAGCGTTTACTCATTCCAAGAGTACCTTACAGAATACCGCAGCCAAATAACTTTATGTCGTGTTCCGCGTGAGTAAGGTCGCCAGAGTGCATTAAGGAGGGGGAAGGGTCGGTAACGCGTGACTGATGCCCCGTGTGTTGCAAGCGTCCATATAGCTACGCTAAAGCATACATATAGCTACGGTAAAGCGTACATATAGCTACGTTAAAGCGTACATATAGCTACGGTAAAGCATACATATAGCTACGGTAAAGCGTACATATAGCTACGTTAAAGCGTACACATAGCTACGTTAAAGCGTACATATAGCTACTGTAAAGCGTACATATAGCTACAGTAAAACGTACATATAGCTACGTTAAAGCGTACATATAGCTACGGTAAAGCGTACATATAGCTACGCTAAAGTGTACAGCTACGGTCATGGTAAAGCGTACATATATCTACGGTAACTTTTTTTTTTTTTTTTTTTTTTTTTTTATAGGCCTGTGTTTGACCGCAATCTCACCATGGTAAGTGATGATGCGGCCGAAGGTGGTAAGCACACAAAGCCTAGAAGGACATGGCTCTCAAGTGCAGCTGTCGGAACACACCGAAAGGTGCTTGGCGACAGATTTTCAACTTGAGGGTGGTAGCCAGCCAGGCGGGTACTGCAAAGTTCCCTACCACCGTGCTATGGTTTCCTCACGATGTTTTCCTTCACCGAAAGCTCAAGCTCATTGTAGGATTCGAACCCAGGACCTTCATCTCGGTATCCGACGTCACTACCACTGAGCTATCATCGCCTTGATTGACTTTTTATGTAGGTAGGTACCGTATGCTTGATTACCGACTTGTTGTAAATCAAAAAAAAGTATTTCGTTTGTCCAAATCTGTATCTATAATATGTATCTGTTTCTGTGTAGATATCAATAAACTAACAAGAACAATACAAATAGTAGTATATTTTTTTCAGGAAATAACTTGCTATGGTGAAGAGTACAGCTGTTACGTCATCGACAGCTCAGGATACGTGGTCTTGTCGCAAAATAAAAATAACGTGGGACTATTCTTCGGGACCATCAACAAATATGTATTGCAGTCATTCATATACAAGAAAATATTTGATCACGTGGAAGTGTTCAACTATCAGGCTCTATGTCCCTTGTCTGTGCTGCCTGAGTGGAGCAGTGCTTGGACTTTGTCCTCTGTAAGTGATACCACTTTTAGAATCATGTCCTATAAACGTAGAATAAAAAAATGAGATTAAGACAAGAAGTATAAACTACGCAAGACATGTGAAGCAAGGATTATAAGTTTAACTGAACATTTTAATATAAATATGATTAAAATTATTCATCACACACTCCTGTAGTCCACTAAATCTGTATATCATCATTATTTATTACAAGTTGTCCCGCGCGGTTTCACCCGCATGCCCGAGGGATAGTATGTTGTCCCGGGATAAAAAGTATCTTAAGTGTTAATCCAGAACATATTCTATCTGTGTGCCAAATTTCATCTAAATCCGTTCAGTAGTTTTTGCGTGAAAGAGTAACATCCATACATACAAACTTTCGCGTTTATAATATTAGTAAGGATAGTGAGGATGTAAAAAATATACTTAATTCCAATCCAAGACACAATATAGGATCTAAGATAAGGATAAGGATGTAATTTTTTTTTACATTTTTTACGTATAGACCCACAAATTTATCTGGCCCGGTGAGAGAGTCGCTGTCATCGCATTTGGTGGAGCAAACAACCAATGAACGTAGTGTTTACATTCTCTTTACCCATGGCGATTGACATTTCAAAATGGCGTCGTTAGTTCCTCTTTTGACCACCGGGCCAGATAAGATTGTGGGACTATACGTACAGTAGTACCCAATTAATATGGCTTACCGATGTACCTGCCAGAAGATACATTTTCAAGGCGCGCTATTGGTCGGCAGCTGCCGCCATGGTAGCGCGCGCCGTGCGGAGGGGCGTGACTTGCGAGTGAGACGGAACTAACAGCTGCAGTGTATTATGAACCTTATAGTAGTGATGTAAGGTTGATTGTAAGTTATAAGCATTCTTTCGTTAATCTTCGGGGCTATCCTTTCTTTTCTGTGCGAGCGAAGATTCACGACGCGCCATATCAGTTGGGTACTACTGTAACACATTACTTGCCAGAACACATTTTAAGCACTGACTTACAATCTAGCGTCATTTTTGATCGGAGGTTATTAACTATTATTATATTTATCTTTTCAGCCTTTTGATTTGGCGAAGAACTTATTCCGATGGTTGTTCACTGAGGCATTCTTTCTACTCTCAGATGTATACAACGGGAATTTTTACTCATATGCCTATGAAGAAGATGATGATGGTAAGGTTTATAACAAATATATTGTGTACCGGGTGTTACAGTAGACTGGAGTATACACATATATTAGAGATACTTACCCTTATACTTAGATATAGTTAATCGCAGACTTACAGTGCGACTGCCGAGAAAATTCTTTTCTGACACCTATTAATATTGGCCAAATCACGGAAGGTTCAATAACCTTCCCGTGATAGTCCGATCGCCCATCGCGGTTCCGAAATTCGCTCTACAGGTGCCAGAAACGAATTCTCACGGCGGCCACACTGTAGTGGACAAACGATAGATTTTATGAGTTAAAATCCACCACACTCCCATGATCAATTAAATAGCTAGTTTTATTCAAGACTGAAATTAGAGCCTTATATCAATATGCTGTAGGTCTGTAGTTCTGTTGTCTGTAATTGTACCCGGATAAAATTGCATTAAATTAATTTATTACTTGTACTGTAACGCCCGGTGTATGGTCAAATAATAACTTGCATCGCTGAAGCTTGAAGCTATAAACTTTTAATTGTACTTCTTGCTTTAAAATGGCGATGCAAATTTTTCGTAGTCGTAGCGTCGTAGCACGTTGTCGTAGCACTTCACCAACACTTAGATGTTTATATTCGTAGTTTATTACAAATTACCAATAATTTTAGTCCTTTTACCTACAAGACAACTATCACTGCTTATAAACGTAAAAAAATAGTTTTTAGAACATTTATATGTATTAATAACGCTGAATCGATGTATAGTGCCGGAATGAAAAGGTTCGTCAGTTTGATTCGTTCAACATGTTTTGATGAACTAAAACCTTCTTGTTGGTATAATAAAATTTATTTCTGGAATCTGGTGCAAGCGAAAACTGACTCTAATGTGAAGAACATTTTCATACCGTGACTGTACCTTACCATATATATTCGATGTTACGTATGAAAGTAATTATATATTACTGCACAATATACCTATACTATAAGCTGTTAATATTTCCGCTTATAATAACCGCATGGTAATATCAATCACAGACTATAGCGAACTAATCAACCAAGAGCATACAGACTTGCCAACGACTACCAGCGCACCTTCCCTTGAGAACAAAACGGAGGCACAGGACAAAAGCCAGTTCTCTTGCGACCACCGGATTAGCTTATATATCCTGAATCAGTCTTACACCTTGGACGCCATTGAAGATGAGCCAGGGCCCTGTCACCCGGCGTACTGGGCGGCTTATATCACGAAGACAAACTTACTACTAGTGGTGGTAAAGGAGGGTGATCAGACATATGACGAGAGTTGTACCGAGCCTCCTGATACGAAGCCGCGGCCGACGATTGACTCGACAACCAGTCGTGAGCCTTGCCATAAGTTGGAGCTCGGCAGGCTGACCAGAAGGCGTCTTGAAGGCTGCTATACTTACCATGAGGGGGTGAGTAGTCTTTATTTTATTTTAGTTTATTAGGAAAACAAACAGCTTACAATAACTTAAACAAGTAGAAGAAATAGATACTAAAAGCAATACAGTTTTCAAATACAAAGACTAATACAGAAGTTAATAAATAGAGAAGAAGTGAACAGTTATACAAACATAGAAATAAAAGCTAGCGTGTTGGGAAGCCAAAGTACGAGTTGGAATATAGACACTTTGCCTGATTAGTACTTGTATTAAATAAATCTAAAGGTAAATCGTTTATAGCACTATTAAAATGTCTGTCGGCTCTGCAAATGAATGTATTCTGCCTATAGTTTGTATTTGCATTGGGAATGAATAGACGAGCTGGATGTCTTTGGGACGTACAAGGGTCACATAAATGTATGTTCGCTTATAAAAAAGGGGAATCTATATGTCCTCTTGCAATCTTCATTAGGAGAGTTACATCTGCTACAGTTCGCCGGAACTCCAAGGGAAGAATATGATGCCTTTTACACCGCGCGTCGTAATCGATATCACGAATTCTTGTTTTAAATTCTAAGTTTTTCAACAACCTTCGCTAAATTGTTTCGATTCTTGAAATGTATCTGTCATGCCGAGGATTCCACACCTGACTTGCGTACTCGAGGATACTACGGACAAATAAGCAATATAAAATCTTAATTGTTTGAACTTTCGTGAAATGCACACTAGATCTTATAATGAAGCCAAGGGCTTTCAATGCTTTTTTAATAATATATTCGATGCGCCTATCAAAAAGTAATTTAGAGTCGTGAATCACTCCAAGGTCCTTTATCTCATAATTTTTTTTTCAATTCACAATTTTTAAGACCTTTCCTTAAAAACGTTAATTAATTGGCTAAACAATTTTGTGGGAAACAACGATCCAGGTTTAAAATACCGTAACGTGGTTTAAAATATGGTTTTCCCATTTGAAATACAGCATGGGGTTCTAGAAGGAGGGTGAAGCAATTTTTTGCAAGGCTGGCAACTCGTGAGTGATAACTAGTGTTGCAAGCGTCAGTAAGTTACGGTAACCGCTTACCATCAGGCGGTCTGTATGCCAATTTGTTACGAGACTTTTTGAAGGTCATGGGTTAAATTCTTAGTATAATGAACTTGAGCTCATCATAGTGACACCATAACACCAAGTTAGGGTAAAATGTAGTACCTTACGGTGAGTTCCGCTCTATTGCATACCACCTTCGGCCACATCATCACATAAACTTGGTGGGATTGTGGTCAATCAAACACAAGCCTCATGGTGTAGCTTGATTAGCAATTCTTAATCGATCGGCAAGCAACGGTGAGGACAGGAATCGTATGGGTGACCGCCTACATAGCGGTATTTCAACTTTCGTGCTTCGGAAGGCACGTAAAGCCATTGGTACCGGCTATCACTTAATTCTGATAGTCATTACGCTATTTGGAGGCCCTTTAGCTAGGCGGATTGAAAACTCCAGCAGTTGGTTGACCACTAGCCTACCTCGACCAATCCGCAGTGAGCATCAGCCTCATTGTAAAAGTAGGTCCGTGATCAGCAGTGGGACATTATGGGCTGATGATGATGATAACAAGCCTAAGGTACATAATGGCCCTGATTCTGTTGTTCACAACTAAACTAATTTTAATCTCACTATGTCTCTTTCTAACAAAGACCATAAGAAAGGGATGTAAGAAATTTAGTCCTGTCAAATTAGTCCAATGCTCGTTTTCAATATAAATTTAGTCGCCATCTATCGCGGTTACGCCTAAATACACTCAAAATAAGACGGCAGAGATTAATTTGACAACTTAAAATATGTTCTATCCTTTTTCAATAATGCTCGTAAGAAAGAGATGAGATGTGACTAAAATTAGTTTAGTGTGATTTACAACAGAATCGGCACCAATATGTTGGAATGATAGGATGAATTAGATCATAATTATTTGATCTTTTGGTTTATATTCCTTTGTTTCTATTAACAGGAAAAAAACATCACAGCTTGCGGTCTGGGCAGCATCTCCAAAGGCGACGCAATTATATTCGCGACCGCAGCGCTCATAGCAATGTTGGCCTCCAGGATGCACTCGTGATGCATCACAGCGATATAACCAGGCCTCATTTGTAACTTTGTTATTTTGGAAATAAAATGTGTTGCACCCTTGAATATTTTTACTTATTGATACATTTAAATAAATAAAATTCAAAAGTTGATGTGTTTTTATTTTCTTATACGCTTTCTGTCCCGTTGTCATCAGCCGTCCTCTTTTACCTCCTAAGGAGTTTAATTTTGAAAAACCCTGACGCCTACGTCATATACGAAGCCTGTGTGCCAAATTTCAACCATCTACAAATCAGTGAGTTTCACTTTCTATACAGTTGTAAGCTCATAATCTTCATAAATTTATCGAATACCGCATAGTTTTATTTCTTTGTGTCGTAACACAAGCAAGTAAACTTGCTCGCAGCAGGTCGACCTATATAACGCGACAACAACACCCTGACCCACTCAGTCGTATCAGCGGCACAAATCGATGCCGAGTGAATCTACGAGTTAGGTGTCCACACGACTCACACAAACAGAGCATGGAATACACAGAAACACCTGTAAGTGTGATCGGGGCCATGGCGCATGCGCGGGCCAACACGCCTGCGCGGTACCTACACTACGTTATCAATGCTGGAAGACGTAGAATCTAAGTTCTAAAATAATTATTTTAATCAACACAATATACCCAGTATTAAAAGTACATATGGATTTGTGATTAGTGAAAGATATATTATTGGATACAATATTTTCGATGTACAAGTGTGTCGGTGTTTTATTTCTGCTCATCTTGTTCCTGGACTCCAGGGACTGCACCACCAGTGCTCCACAAGATGTCAATGCCAAGATATCACTCAATTCGTAAGAATATTCAATATCAATTAATTTCTAATATATATATGTATATTGTTAAATGCATAAATAGCTATAGGTACCTAACATTAGAAATGTTTCCTAACAAGAAATTTTTAATATAAAAAAATAAATTACACCTAAGACACAAATAATAAGTACTAACTTACAAAACAACAAATAATAAGTAGTAACTTTTGCTCACGATTTGACCATTGTGAGAAATCTGTACGAAATCTAGACCAATCCAGCAGTCTTGCGCACTGGTGACCAAGCTTAGTAAGAAAAGTCTATGAGTATGTTTGTCAGCCGTCACTTCTTTGTCACGCCCCGTAGGTACTGAAGGGATTCGGATGAAGCTTGTCACATAGATAGATCATACTCTGGAATAAAATGAAAGAAATAGGTTTGGAATTAAATCTGGGCGTTTTTTTTTGTTTTTTCTCTTTTTTTTACTGTATATAGGCCTGTGTTTGACCACAATCTCACCATGGTAAGTGATAATGTGGCCGAAGGTGGTAAGCGCACAAAGCCTAGAAGGAACTGGCTCTGAAGTGCAGCTGTCGGTACACACCGATAGGTGCTTGGTGACACATTTTCAACTTGAGGGTGGTAGCCAAACAGATGAGTACTACAAAGTACCCTACCACCGTGTTATGGTTTCCTCACTATGTTTTCCTTCACCGAAAGCTCAAGCTCATTGTAGGATTCGAACCCGGGACCTTCGTCTCGGTATCCAACGTCGCCACTGAGCATCATCGCCTTAAAAATATGTATCAAACGTTAAAAATAAAATCTGAAACTTAACTGATTCATGCTATAATCAGGAAATATATTTTTTGTAACTATGGCGAGAATACAAAACCACACCTATAGGTAGATACCATACATATTTGTATCCCGAGAAAATATTAGAATACGGGTGAAACCGCGGGTGGAGGCTATACGAGACAGAATATAAACATATTTATGTATGTTCACATTGCTACACATCAAGCTATCGCATTGTATAGGATTTCGGTACAATGGGAGATCAGCTTATACTAGAAATGTATAGCTTGATGTGTTGCCGTGCGTACAATGGGCGGTCTTATCGCTAAGAAGCGACAACCAATATACAACGTGTAACAAATTTAGATGCTAAATCGTTGAACAGTTTGTTCAGAATCACCTACTGAATTGTTTTTTGTAACTTTAAATATTTATATTAAACATTACATAAATCGATTCAGAAGACGATTCTGAGTAAACCGTTTAACGGTTTAGTATATATACATGTTACACCCTTATATACATGTCATGTTCTCTGATCTCCTGAGTGCATAATACACAAATCTTGTAGCTGAACTAAAATTGTACCAAATATTTGTAGGGTTCAAGCATGGGCAGTTAAGCTCGGGACAGAACTGTATCACTTCGGTGAATTTATTACCAGGAAAAAAGAAGTTCAAGATGTAAGTAATCATTTATTAACTTTATTTTATTGATTTATGAATTTAGTTTCTAAATACCCAATCGAAATAAAACTAAAGTATAGCATGGACGAATAGATAAGGCAAGTTCAACGTTTACAGAAACAAGATTAAGATTTTAATAGTTTGTAGTTCTTGCCTTCTCAAATCTTAACTAAAATAATGATTATCTAATTCAGAGCTTCAAATCAGCCCAAATAGAATCAAGAGATGGAGATAAGTTAGTTCAAAGCATGTCAGACGATATTCGTGCGATGATGGAACTGAAAATAAGCGCAGTTAAAAGAATAGTGGAAGCGGCAGAAAATATGGCCTTCGACAAACAAAGTGAAGATGTACCCGAAGACTTTCAGTTCTACAATAGTAAGGAAATGGATGAACCTTATGATGGAGCGACTATTACGACCACTCCTGAAACTGATTTTAGTTTAGAAAACTGGATTACTCGACCACCTACAAAGAGTGCACATTTGCAACAGAACCCCCATTTCTCTAATATTCCTGTGAATATTAACTTTACTAGTGTCCACGTTCCAACTAATGTCTATGCGTGGGGTAAGTATTTCAAAAATATAAAAGTCTTAAGTTATATGGTATAAATCAATGAATATTATTTTTTGGGTTTTGTACCCCGTAGTAGAAAAACGAAAACTCTTTTTCTCAAACGCCTAGACCTAACAAGTTGAATTTAAAAAAGACGCCGCTCCTTGACGCATAACCTTTAGGTAATTTACCAGTAAAAGTTACGAAGGGAGGTCTTTTAGCACAAGAGGAGTAAATCCAAAAAAAAACATTCATTTTACACTGTGGTATTATTGCGATACAAACTTATATTAGCTCATTGTTGTTAATTGCATTCACTGTAAGTTACATAATGATACGAAACTCTTACACTCGCCCTTGACCGTTTTATTTTTACCATAATAAAACTTTACAGCACCAGAAGTAATCAAAGGAATTCATTGGTCTGAAGGTTTGGATACGCATTTCATTAACAATTATCAAAGCGACCCAACTCTTTCATGGCAATATTTTGGCAGTTCCACAGGATTTATGAGGCATTATCCAGGTAAATATCGTACCAAACCCAAAATAGTTTATTTTTGTGTGTACTATTTAGTCCTATTGGGTTTTCTAGCAATGAAATGGAGAGCAGACCCTGTGGATATATATGACTGTCGTACAAGAGCCTGGTATATGGAAGCAGCTGCTAGTCCAAAGGATGTAGTAATTTTAGTAGATCGCAGCGGGTCGATGACGGGACAACGTCGGGACATAGCCAAGCATGTCGTCACCAACATATTAGATACACTTGGTAACAATGACTTTGTGAATGTAATGACATTTGCTGATACTGTTGTGGAGATTGTACCCTGTTTTAACGATTCACTTGTTCAGGTAATAATATCTACAGAATTGTAATATATCAACGACGTTAGTGGCACACACAGTCTGATTACAAATGGTATGATGTTTATAGGCAACTCTGGGTAATCTTCGGGAGCTGAAATTAGCTTTGGATAGTTTTGAGACCATGGAAATAGCTAACTTTTCCGCTGCATTAACACGTGCATTTGAACTTCTTGAAATCTATAGAAATAACAGCGGTGGAGCTAACTGTAACCAGGTAATTAACCGTAATCCGTATTTTTAATTTATTCAATGTATAGATGATAAAATGGGTTTCCATTCTAGGCTATTATGCTGGTTACGGATGGTGTTCCGTACAATTACAAGGAACTATTCGAGAAGTACAACTGGAAGTATGACACCCCCGTAAGGGTGTTCACGTACCTGATAGGGCGCGAGGTAAAGGTAGTACCACTTCAGGTATTACTGTGTGTCGTAGTCATTGTGCGACCTGCATAATGCCTTCCCTTCGTACCTACTAGCAGTACACCTAGAATGTGGTACTCTACTGTCTCTTTTTCTCTATCTATTGTCTTTTTCTATATATCTGGGTGTTGTATAAATGAATGTACGTATTTATACCTACTTTATATATTCCTACTTTCTTCCATTTTCATGTTGCTTACGCTTTTAGTGCTCGGTTTGTTTTGTAATCGTTATATTGTTATGTGGTTTGTTGTTATGTGCACGTACCTATGTAATGCTAATTAGATTAAATTATTGATTCAAGCGTCACTTTGAAATGCCCCGACCGTTCTTAGAGATTTATTCTTTGTAAAATTTCTAGATGATACCTATTTTGTATTAGTTTTCAATATAGATATGAAAGATAGTTGGCCAACGATAACAGCGCTGTGGTCTTAATTTTTATTTTATTATAATTTTATAAATTCTTTCCACAAAGCTGCTGACTGTCATCTAACACTTTAGTTAGTTAAAGTAAAGATGCACAAGGCACAATCATCAAAAGGGATTGAATCCAAGCGAGAATTTCATAATGTCTGCAAGACTGTATCTAGGTGGCGGACGTGAGAGAGGTGAAGTGGATGGCGTGCGCAAATCGAGGTTTCTACGTTCATCTAAGCACACTCGCTGAAGTGCGGGAACGTGTGCTGGAGCACGTCAATGTCCTGGCACGCCCTCTTGTGCTTCAGCGGGAGAAGCATCCTGTTGTTTGGACACCTGTCTACGCCAATGTTACAGTAAGCTGCCATAACTATCTTTAATATCTATTTAAACAATACACTAGTCTCAGACACTTTAATTTATACAGGACCCTAAAGTAGCAGATTACCTCTGGGAGCAACGCGAAAAAGCTGAGCAAAAAGAGCGCTTCATGAGCCAAAGACGAGATAAAAATCTTTTCAATTCCGATAAAGAACAAGAGCGCAGATGGAGGATTACTCAAGTAAGCAAAAATCATTAGTATTTAAAGTATGCCAATATGAATATTTAAGCTTCCGACTCATTTATTTCTTGTTCAGATGAAGCAGGGTCAATATAGTGAAATTGGGAACTCGCAATATCAACTGATGACATCAGTATCTATGCCAGTTTATGATCTTCGACACAACGAGGTGAGTTTGCGTTGACTAAGTTATAATTAGAAATATTATAAATGTTTAAACTTCCCCAAATGAGTTCCAATTTATTTGAGTTATTTGAGATAGAGAATACATATTGCAAAAAAATATTAACAATAAACTTGAATTGGATAACTTCTGTTTCTCTTATCTTGTGTAACTCGACTTTTGTAAGTTGTAATGTTACGTCTTTTCCAAAATTCTTAATTCTTCGTTATGCATGACCCAAAATGGACGTATCATTTGTTTCAAGAAGATTATGTTTACAGATTGGTTTCCCATTTCCTACTAATTGGACGTAAGCTCTATCTCTTTTAATGTCTTTAATGTATGATCTCTTGCTGCTTTACCATTTAAATGTTTATTAATAACTCCATTTTGTTTGATGGTTTCCCCTCAGAACATCACAGAGAATGTACTGATAAATGAAGCTTACTGGGTATCAGTTACCAAAGAGGTACTACTACACTTAGAAAGTTTTAATGATTTATTGTAAAGTTTTTGCAAGATACAAGAGAGTTTTTATGATTTAGTTTTTTGGATTTCAGTAACGGTAAAGTCTTATTTGGCCCCGTTAGCGATGCATCTGTCCTCGATAGATGTTGACTGCGGCCGGCGCCGGCGCGGTCGTCAGTCTGCTCATCTGACTGATCAATGTGTTGTTCGACCCTTTTGGCTTACTGTAGATGTAGTTTTCTACTAGCTCGTAGGCGTAGACCACTAGGGTGTTATGATTGACTTTTCTATCAATCATCAAATTAATTTTTCTATGCAAGAGTTATGATCTATATTACACTACACACACTATCTAATAAAACATAAAAGTATTTTGCCTGAATTTAGTAATGTCTTTGTAGAGGCATTTTTTAAACATTGACTTGTATTAAGAGAAGTAAATGTAAATATTTTTCAATAAGAGTATCGTGCAGCCCGACATATGACTCGTATGGGGCTTTTGGTATTTGAGTATCTATTGAGTTTAAACTTCTTCTTTAGAATGACAAAACTTTTGATAATTATAATAAAACATTTTAGAAAATTTGAATTTTCTCTATGAGAGAGGAGACATTTTGATTTCTAGTGGGAGTTGTTACAATGCATTTATCTATATGTTATTATATTTTATTGCATTCGTACGTCCACAACCAATCGCAGTCCATAGAGGAGAACGGCCAGAAAGAGGTAGGCCCACGCTCTCAGAGCATTACTACCGCTGAGTACCGCTGGCGACGGATGAGAGGCGAGGGATGAACCTTCAGTTAGCGCGGCGCGGGCGCTGCCACTTCGGTGACGCCGTGCGCCGCTGCAGCACTATTGGTATCTTGTGTTACTGCAATGTCACTATAGTGCCTTACTAAATCTAATCACACCATGCAAACAATACTGCTTTTATCAAAATTTATGTCATGATTTAACTAACAATTCAAATCTACTTTTTTGATAATTTCACACTTAATGTTTCTTGTCACCGCTATTAATTTAAACATTTCGACAGATTCTATCAAGGATTGATAACGAAGGGTATTTGACTATCAACAAAAGAAACGGTAGTGGGTTTCTAGAATATAAAGAGTAGTATTTTAATTTGATACGATTTAATACATTTGAGTAGATTTGCTAGAACCTGTAACTGTGGATAATTTAAATTAGTACCCTTTAAAATAGTTCTATATTGTAATATAGAACTGCCTAACGGGGCTTAGTTGCTAAATAACAAGTAAACATTGCTAGTTTTAAGCAAGACTGACATAATTTTGTATAATGTAGAAGAAAATAATGGCAATTACGGCGCCAAATTACAGCAGAGTAGTTAGAATATTAATTGTTCATGTTAATAAATAATAACATAATTATATTTTGTGGTCATTTTGATAATTTTTATGTAGTTTATGGAAATGAAATGTAGATTTTAGCGAAAATACGAATAGCTTTAATCATTTACCATAAAAAAGGTGCAGTGAACTTGCTAATTGAATATTTAAGATGTTTTTGATTGAAAATTTAATTGATTGACACATCATTAATATTTGCAGATGCGTATTGCTAGATTACTTGGAGTTGCTGGCACAGATGTTGCCCTCTCTGAAATACAAGCTTTGATGACACCCTATAAGGTAATACATATTTTTTTTATATGATATATGACATATCACCGAACAGCTCAAACCTTAGGGTAAAGCTAGAAACTTGAAATTTTGCACACAGTTTCCTTAAGTTAAGGGTATCAATCTCTAATGGGGCAATCCTCTAATTGACATCACCAATTGACATCAATAACTAAATATTGGCTAAATTAGAGATATCTCTTTTTTGTGCCTAAAGAGGGGGAAAAAAGAGAATATTTATTACACAATAAGCAACTACTATACGATAATTAATAACAAGATTTGTTACAGATTGGGGTAAACGGTTACGCGTACATAGTTACAAACAATGGATACATTTTAATTCACCCTGACCTACGGCCCGTTGTAAGTATTCATTTGTATCTTGTATCGATATTCTCTATTCATATAACATTACTACCTTTTGTCTTTTTGTTCGACAGTTCCAGCAAATTCTAAAGCCGAGCTACAATAGCGTGGACATGATCGAGGTGGAACTATTTGACGATGATAGAGGACCTAGGAATTTTAGCAAGGAATTAACTGCGGTATGTTTTGGTATTTATTTGTAAACTTTGCTTTCAGTGAAATAAAGAAGTAGATAGACTTTGTAGTAATCACCTAGTTGGGTAATCTCCTCCAGTCATGGTATCTGCACTTGCTTCTAGCATCGGCGACAACATGAGAACACCACGATGTGATTATTATCAAATCTATAGGTGGGTCTACGCTTCGCAAGCCGAGCAAGGCGCCGATTGTCAGTTTTGTGACGAACATAGGGATTCGCATCGCGCTTGTTGTAGGCTCGTTGTACGTCTACACTTGACATCGCGAGCGACAAGTGAAGAGCGGCTCGGCTCGTGCTCGGCTCGCGTAGCGTGTCCACCTTAAGAGGAAAGGATGGCTCCAATAAATTTGAAAAATTGGTTTTTAACATATCTATTTCTGTCGCGCTGTGACCGAGCTATCCCGCCCGAGGGCGATAGAGACAACTACAGCTTGGACCGGTTATAACTATTTAAATTAGACGAAATCGCTATTTCATAATCCCCGGTTTTCTCCTCCAAAATTGGATGGATTTAAAATAAAAACAAGAATCATAATAAGAAGGGCTTTGGCTATGTCTGTCGGTTTTCCTTTGTTTTTTTTATATTCGTCAAATTTGTTCGCTGGACGTCTGATAAGGGCGTTAAAAATGGTAAGATTTTGTGATTTTAGAAGGCTCCTAATTATTATAATAATTAATTTATGGAGAAAAACACAACCGAGAGACATACAGTGGTACCTACAGATTGCATGGTAAAATAATCATTGCTCTAGTGTCATTATCCAGAGAGGAAACTGAGGATTACGTTTTTATGAAACAAATGCCACCAGTATTTCCTCTTAAGCCAACACAATAAAACAAAACCCTAATTAAAATACTCTGTTTATTACAGCTCCGAAAAGAGATCATTGATCAGAAAACGGGAAATAAAATTATGAGCGTCAAGTATCATATGGATGATATGGTGAGTAACAACATTGTTTAATTAAATACATACACACACGAACACACAATTTTATCGAATTCTTTACGGTTGGATAAAATTTCACATTTAATAGAAAACAGAATCAAAGAGAAGATAAAGTCAGAGATGGCATGTGTTCAAAGACGAAATTAAATGTATTTTTTTTATTCACATCACAGAAAAGGGCATCCCGAGCCAAGAAGCATTTCTTCTGGACGGGCATTAGCGATTCTCCCTTCACTCTGGTGGTAGCTATCCCAGAGAACTACGGCCGACACCGCATCACACCACCGCCTGTAGACGATATACATCGACTCTCTTTAACTTCCAAGAATATATCTGCTCTACAGTACTTGTCGGATAAGTGGAGTGTGCATCCTGATTGGTAAGGACTTACTACCTACTGATTACAACAGTCTCTTTCTGACACGTGTTATTCTGTGTAGGGAAGAACAAGACAGATAACACTTATTTAGCTATTATAAAAATCTGCGTAGTAATGAAATGTACGTTGTAGCAGTGCTACGAGCATTATTAAATTGCTACGCGCCTCTACGAAGTAATTAATCGTCTACGCTTAAAAATATGGGCCAATTTTTTTTTAGAATCTTTCTATACCCTTGATTTCAATTGAAAATATGATTTTAAATTCCAATAATCCGTGGTTTATCTAATTAATTTTTTGTTCAGGCTTTACTGCCGTCATTACGAGCGTAATTTCGAAACTCCCGAAGAAGAACTACTATATTTCCTGGAGCGAGTCGCGAAGCCCGGATGGCGGTGGCCAGCCAAGCCTCGACCACCAGAACATCATAAAAACAAGCCTGGACATGAACGACATAATAACGGTATAGTTTTACCAACAATTTACACCTTTACACATGAACGCTATTGAACTGAAATACTGTGACAATTATTTGCGAAATAGCACATTATGGTACATGTGTGCAAAGTTGGCCATTACAGATGAGGCGATAAGGGAGCCGAGAGTGTAATGATCAATGCACATGCGTGTCATACAACGTTTGTATGACACGCATGTGCATTGATCGACTTGTATTTTTTTAAGTCGATTTTTTGATAATAATCAACCATATAATTAGAACGCTAACAAATATGGCGCGCAGGTTTTTATCCTACTCGTTTATATTAAGAAAGATTCGTCTACACACATATCAATTGCTTTGAGGTACTATGAATCCTAACATAATCAGGATTATACCTTTCATAAAACTGTGCGGTAATGTTAAGAAAAAAGCACTAGTGTGTAATAATCTGCATTGGCCCTGATTCTGTTGTTCACAACTAAACTAATTTTAATGTCACTATGTCTCTTTCTAACAAAGAACATATGAAAAGGATGTAAGAAATTTAGTCCTGTCAAATTAATCCAATGCTTGTTTTCCATATAAATTTAGTCGCCATCTATCGCGGTCACGCCTAAATACACGCAAAATAAGACAGCAAAGATTAATTTGACAACTTAAAATATGTTCTATCCTTTTTAAATAATGTTCGTAAGAAAGAGATGAGATGTGGCTAAAATTAGTTTAGTGCGATTTACAACAGAATCGGCACCATTATGATACTAAAAACGGTGCAATAAATGTCACTTTACGAGCAAGTGTGTTGAAAAACATATTATTTAAATAAATATAGTGATGAAATATGTCACGTAGACAGCCTATGGAGGTCTCATTTTATCCCGGAAATATGGATGAAACCGCGGGGGTCTGCTAGTAATATATATTTTCATTCAACAGGTACTCCAGAAACCAAGGAACGTAATAAGGTGACAAATAGCACACCTCGAAACGAGTATTATTGTAAGTAAAAACATAATATATGTTTAACAGATATTTACCACATTACTTAGCACAGAAAAGAAGTAGGAATTACAGATTGTTTGTACATATTATTTTATGCGCAGGCGACCATGGATTGATGCAAGCACTGGTATTTGATGCAAGAAACACCGCCTGGTTTAACAGGAGCATCTCAGATTCCGCTTCCGATGAAAAGGCGTAAGTATACAATAATATTTGTGTACTTATTTGAAGAACGAAAGGAAAGACAATTATTTTGGACTCATACAAAAACAAATGCATAAAATAAAAGCACATGACTCACAGTTTAGTTTTGTGTGAGGTCAAAAGGGCACCTAATATCAGCTTATGCTGTAAATAATTTGTAGTACAATTATTCTTTTTTTATTATTAGTATAAATGGGAGCAAGTTAGTTTCACTCCCTTGCTGTCCGCATTATAAATGAGGATGCGAAACACTTTATTCCACATACACAAAATAATTTCATTAAATTACACCGACGAGCAATATAAAAAAGCCACTTGCAAAGTGCCTGAGTCATAAAGTTCTTTGTTCTTACTCTTTCTTTAACACATTCAACCTTTTATGTTGTTTCAATATGGTGTTTTATTTAATGCGTAAAATTTTAATGTTGCTTTTTACATAAGTTTGTGGTTTTTTATATTGCTCGTCACTACTCGTCAGTGTGTTATTGATGATGATGACAAACGTTAACTCAAATCGGAATTGCATTTTATGTTAATTTTCACCTGGATAGCCCATTGACAAAAGTGATTGGAATGCTGCCGAGGTATAGTATATTTTCGACAATAACAATTAGTATAATAACTTTGCTATGGATATTAAAAGCGGAAAAATTGAAAAAACTCTTCGGACGCTAAAACGAATTTGTACCGAATTTCTTACAACATAAGGTCGAAGACATGTCAAGTACTTACAAAATTGCTACATACGTCCTAAGCTGCGGATACTGAGACAACATTTATGGTTTTATCCGTATAGTCGATATCCAACGTTCGTACTTATGAGTTTTGACTGCCCCCTTAGACAAGATGTACCTATGTAGACAATCGTCATCGTTACTAAACGATCAACCTTTGTATGGGATTGACATAAGAAATTGATCGTTTACTAACTATGACGATTGTCGATATCCATTGACCCCCAGAGTTGCCATAGAAATTAAGTATTTAGACAACTCTTATAAAGCAGCCAAGGAGAGGTTTGTATTATAAGAAACAAATAAAATTATGCTTTACAAATAGCTTGCTGGAAAATAGTAAGTATATGGGTATACACATCAATAGATAGAAGCTCCGAATGCAAGAAGCCCAGTTACACCGACCCAAAATAATTGGGAACGGGCAGGCAGATGACGATGATATGTGTAAATATAATTAAGATTATATGACACGATTATAATTTATAATCGTAACCGAAGCAAACAGATTTTTATTCTATTCCAACGGCGTTGTTCTTCTCCAAAGGCAAGGATATAACAAAATCAATCCAGGTACATTTCACCCAGCTTTTTAATAATTTGGTCTCAGGTCTGAATTCCTTCAACGCTTTGGATACATCGTCGCGTTTATGGCAACGCACAGTGGCCTGACGAGATGGCAAACCCATCCGCCTAAAGACAATGATGATAATCAGTAAGTGGATGTTTATGGAAGCTAATAATACTAAAATACTCACGTTCTTACTCACGGCTGTCTGATCTCAAACTAAGCTCTCTCTCTATTGAAATTAGAAAAAATAATGTTTAGTACTTGTATTAAAACACCAAACACAAACATACCTATAAGTTAATGCATAGAAATGTATGTCTTGGATGGGAATCGAACCTATGATCAGGGTACTTGACTTCGACGCTAACCGGTTCGTCAATATATCATTAGTTTATGAATTAGAATTAAAATATTGTAAATTGTAATACATACTTCTATGTACACATTAAAAAAAAAAGACATGCTGAGTTTCTTGCCGGAGTCTTCTCAGTTCAAGTTGTATTCGGAACCGGTGTAGAGTCATTTTGTTAACGTTCATAAGTGC
Organism: Polyploca ridens; assembly: GCA_951394255.1. Taxonomy (NCBI): domain Eukaryota; kingdom Metazoa; phylum Arthropoda; class Insecta; order Lepidoptera; family Drepanidae; genus Polyploca; species Polyploca ridens. The sequence continues at coordinate 5,410,651 of OX596245.1, read as the reverse complement.
TATATCAGGGCCTAAATTGAATAAATACTTTTTGCAATGTCAGTGATCATAGAAACTAGAAATATTGACTATGAAAGCGCATAATTAAACATAACATTTCTGAGCAATAACCAGCTTCATCTTTTTCTAGGACGGACAATTTCCGCATGCAACCGCGTGCAATAGACGAAGTTTGGTACCGTCGGGCTGTAGAACAACACTACGTGGACCCCCTTAGCTACGTGTATAGTATAGACCTTAATACGGACAAGTTTCCCCTGAACGTAAGCGCAGCCATGGTGACGGCGTCCCACGCTGTGTTCCATGGTGATGGGCATAAGAAGTCCCCTGCTGCCGTCGTAGGGTTTCAGTTTAAACACCAGAGACTCAAGGAATGGTTCGATAACATTACTTCTTCGGTGAGAATTGCGTTTTATTCTTTTTATATTACAACTTATAAAGAAAACTATTTTTTTTTATTTTAATTATATATTATTCGAATTGGCCAGTTACAAAAAAAAGTACAATCTCATTCAGCGTGAAAAGAAGCACCATTTCATAATCTAAAGGAATTCTCCTGGCAGTTTCTATGAAAAAAGTGAATTGCGTAATGTTACACGGTATATACTAAAGTAATCTGCAGCTACTTTTGACGCTGGCTGTACTTATATTTTTCTTATTTCAGTGTGAAAACAAGGAGTGTGTCACATGTCTCTCTGATAACTGGGACTGTTTCCTTGTGGATAATAACGGTTGGGTTATTGTTAGCAAAGAACCTGAACACACTGGCCAGTTCTTTGGAAAGGTAAGTTAAAAAGCTTGTATCTTGGTATATTTCGAAGAATATGGTACAGTGACTCGAGGGTATATTGATACTGACTTAGTAAACGTAGGTTCAAAGTAGTTTTAAATCCTGTACTCGGAGTTTTTCTTAAGGCCAATATAAACCATTTAAAGGAAATCTTGTAAGTGGTCTGTAATAAGAAAATTCCGTGGAGAAGATATGATCGATCAGATATAAGGACATCCTCAGACGAAGGTAATGCCCAGTAAGGAGGGATTAAATTGAAGAGAATAGTACCGATTAGACAGCCTTACGCAGCATTTGAAGCACTTGTGTTGTAGCATGATAAGACGATCGATCGGCAAAGTTAAGCTACCGGTGAGGCCGGTACCTGGATGGGTGACCGCAGAGTCGTATTTCAACTCGAATGTTTTTCGTGCTTTGGAAGGCACTTAAAGCCTTTGGTCCCGGTTATCACTTAATTGTGATAGTCGTTAAGCTAGTTGGAGGCCTCCTAGGTGGCTTATAAACTCCAATAGTACGATGACTACTACACCAATACAATAGTGGTGGAGTATCTGCCTTTCTGCCCATTCGCTTTCACCCTGAATTTTGAAAGGAGGTAGCCTTAGAATTATTGATACTTGATGTTTAAATAATACCATGTTTTATTTTATAGGTGCGGCCAGATATTATGTCGACATTGATAAAAGAGGGAGTATACAAAGCAGTACATTTAGTGGATTACCAAGCCGTCTGCTTTAGAGAAAAGAAGACGACGAATCCTGCCTCCAGCTTGTTCACAGTAAGAATACTATTAGTTTATAGATCGTTTTAATAGAAAATAAACCTAATACCATTAGTGCAGGTTTCAAATTCAATTGTTTTAATCTCGACTCAAAACGTTCTAGGTCTAGTTTTAGATTAACGTTCTAGTACGGACCTTAAAATTGCAAGTAGTTTGTCATCTCTGTTAGTGTCATGAAGACAATATCAGTCATTAACCACTAAAGTTACAACCGGTTCATTAGCTTTCAGCTGAGAAGAACCGGACAGAAATCCGGAAGGAAATTCGTTTAGAAATGTAACCAAAATTTTTAAACATATTAAAATTCTTTAGACTTGTCTTAAGAGCTTTCTTTTTTAACGTGTTTTTACGATTTTAGCCTCTAGAGAACCTGCGTCGAATCATGGCATGGTTTCTGGCAACTACTGTGTGGTTCTACAACTCGATAGCGTCTGGTTTGGCTCAAGCCTCGAGCTCTTATGAAGATGGTAAGTTTTCACGACTTAACACAAATCTGTTGTATATTTTCACCATTAGACTATACATTTACATTATATGCAAATAAATATCCTACATGAGCACATGTAAATCAGAAGAACACTTGAGAAGTTCTCAAAACGTTTGGGTTTATAATATTTTTGTATAGGAATTAGCACATCGCCTCTTGTGACATACCTACAGACTCAGAACTAATTTCTCTAATAAAAATTTCGCGTGACATACATGATATTTAAGCGTTTTCTAATGTCAACGTTTTTTTTACAAACATGTCTTTACCACCTAATCTCTCTACATACATTGTCTCTAGAATAATGATGAATCATTTGAATGGTAGTAACCTGTCTGGCTACCAAGTTCCTCACGTAAAAAAACTCTAAATTTTCCTCCAAAGCAAGCATTTGTGGATATATATGGTTATGTGCATGTAAAAATATACTGGCGCTTAAACTAAACCTATACACAAGTGTACCAAATAAAATAAACTTAATCGCAGTGATATTTGAAACAATACACATAGTCTCACTATTCTATTTAGAGTTAGATCTAGATATAAAATAAAAAACCTATGGGTGCATGCTTTTTCGACACTGCAAACTGCACCCGATTAAGTCTTCAAATAATCATGCCCACCAAACTTGTAGATCAAACAAATTATATCACGGAGTCAAGAATTAGATCTAGATCCAAAGTAGTAATGACTCCATCTTGATTACAGAGTATGTTACACCCACTCCCACCGGTGAGTCATAGAGCGAGCACTGTAGACCGTATATTTTCTATGGCACTGGTACATTTAGTGCCAAAATACACTTCTATATAAATCTTGTAGACTACGGGAATGGCATATGCATGCTATAGATTTGATGGTCGATTCCATCAGGCTCTGCGTCCACTGCGACATTTAGCAGTACCGCAGGTTATCGAGGAATGGATGGGTAGCGCAGTCTTTTTGCAAATGCATCGCTGCTGCGGCGCTGCAAATTGTCGCATTTGTCGCAGAGCTTAATAGATTAATATTTGTATCAATTATAAATCCCGATTAATTTTACTCCACTAGGTACATTCCAATCAAGTCTTGACCTACAATTCTCATCCTAACTTAATATTATAAATGCGAAAATGAGTTTGTTTGTTACGCCTTCACGCCTCAACTACTCAACGGATCATCATGAAATTTGGCATGCAGATAGCCTATGGTATGGATAAGGACATAGGCTATTTATCCCGGGAATGCGGGTGAAACCGCGAGGGACAGCTAGTTACTTATATATTTAACTTGCATGACAATTATTATGTATTTGACTACTTTAATTTAAATATCTATGTAAATTAGTTTAAAAACCCTAATTGTCGAATTGGCTCTTTCTATTATTTTAGTTTTGGTTAAAGTGGACTGGTAGGTATTTAAGTTATCCGCCTATGTCAAATCGCATGAACTTGAAAACCCGAATCATTTTCGAAACCTTTTAAATTCATATTTTATACATATTGCATGTAATCATACATATCTTGATACATACTAACTTTATTATTGTATGCACATTGGCAGATCAGGGCTACGAGTACGATAGGGTGTCTAGAGCTCCCAACAACGGAACACCGATCATTCGAACATTGGAACGGGACTTCGAGAAGCTAGTATTGATAAACCGAACACGACCTACCCCATGTGATAGGGAAATGTATCTTTACCAGCTGGATTACAGCAATAATGAGACACTGAACCATCCAGAGTTGAACTGCTCCAGGCCGTTTTACGCTCAGTTGGTGAATTATACGAATATGCTGATGGTGGTGGTTAATGGTCTGTGTCCAAAGAAAGAAGCTGTTTTGCCCCCGATAGATCCGACCGAGGTGCAATACAATGAGTCGCTGCCTTGCTTGAAACACATGCACCCGCTCTATAGGAAGCAACCGATTTCGTGCATTAGGAATCATTCGGAGGTAAATAATACTTTGGAATTCCTACCACCCTAGATTAATCCTTCTAAAAATCTAAAGAATTGAAGACAGCTTTGATATTAGAATATTATTTTCAAATAGAGATTGTATTGGTTTCTTTTAACGTTCCTGAATGAAAATGCATTTAAAAGAGTTTCATACAAAAGTTAAATGTTTATCGATCAAAATGTAATGATGGATTGGAAAGGCCGATTTAATATCGTGATTTCAGAATATATTGCTCTTGTTAAATTTATAAGCTTCCTATATTACATCAAAGATAACTTATATATTATAATATTGATCAGAATATTTTTTCAGGAAAGCAACATCGATATGTGCGGTCGCGGCAGTTTGCTTCAAAAAAACAAGTTATGGGCACCATTGAGTTTATTGCTGTTGACTTGGTATTTTTAAGTACTGGGGAACCTTGAATTGAGCCCACTTTTATGAGGAGTTGAAGTTCTATGAGTATATGGGCAATTGGTGTCAATTTGCAAGAATTTCCTGATGTTTTGCTTACTCCTTAGCCTTTTGTGTCACCTAGGTAGGAGAAATTTGTTTTTACCAACAACTAGGAAACATTGCTTTAGGGGACTCCTTTAAGTCCATTCTAAGACATGCAAAAGACCACGCATATTTTTTTAAAGAATTGTGTACCTATATCATTAACCAGTAATAGATAAACAAATTTTTATTTGATATTATTTTAGAAATTTGATAGTATTTATGAAAAACTATTTGCAGATATATACAGAATAAGTATCAGCTGTTAGAATAGTTAGATGAAATTATGATGGAATTAACATGTCATTAGTACATATCATGAAACTATTTATTTTTTACAAATAGGACTTGATATCAAAATGTTATGCTCCGAAAGTGCCATAACTAGGTAACTGAATGAATGTAGTTCATATCAGCGTTGAAATAATTTAAGAATAAAAGCTTTTAATAAATGTATTTATTAAAAAAAAATACAGATAAGAATTTTATGATACTTATTTAAATAAAGTGTACAGCTTTTTTAAGCAAATTGGTTTATGTTTTCTAAAATTTATACAAAGTTGATTAATTTTATTTTCAAGTGTTACTATTTTATGGTTGAATGTGTACCTTTTGTCCGTCCTGGTAAATATTTATCAATTTATTGTTTGGGATACAATTTTTACTTTGCTATGGCAAAAAGCAGGATTGAAATATACTTAAATTTTGAATCAATAAAGAAAAATATAATTAATTTAAAATATAATTCAATGTTAGCATACCTTTCTTAACATATTTCTTAGAGTTTAGTATTTTTGAATCTCTGTCTGCATAATAAATTAGATGTGAAATATTTACTTGAATAATGAAATGTGATTATTTATTTGGTACAAAATAAATGTACTTATAATGATAACTGAGAATTTTATTTCTATGAAATGCCTATAAATTAACTAACAACATAAATATTTACATGAAACCATTAGTGACTTACATCTCAGCTGTTGCTGGCATTGTCAGTTTTATACTTCTTGATAAAGTCATTAATTTCTTCCATAAGCATCTGGTGTCTCTGTTGCTTAAGGAGGCTTTCTTGCAACTGCTCTAGCTGTTCCCCGCCTGCCATGAACCCTTTGAGGTTATGGATAGTGCCGCCACCCTCACGGTGTTCTGTAACTCTATCTTGAGGGTAGTTGTATGTCCTTATCTTTTCATTTCTGTTGCTGGAACCAACCTGGAATTTATTTTAACATAATGTTAGACACATGGCTCGCAGATGGTATGCGCGCATGTTGGCTATGGAAAAAAAATAGAATTTTAGAAGTTTAGTAATAAAATATTGTTCTCTAAGTTACAAATAAAACCAACCTGTGATTTCCTTTCTGTGTTAATCTTTGATGATTGTTCTTCTATCTGTTTCTCAAGTAGCAGAGTTCTTAGCTTTTGCATAGCTATATCCTTATTTTTAATCTGTGATCTACCTTCTTGGCATTCTACAACTGTTCCTGAAGGCGTATGAATGATACGGACAGCACTATCAGTGGTGTTCACATGTTGGCCACCAGCACCACTTGCCCGTTTGGTTTCTATTACCAAATCTCTATCAGGAATATTCAATTCAATGTCGGTAGGTTGAGGCAAGACCGCCACTGATACTGTACTTGTATGAATACGTCCACCTTTCTCGGTAGCCGGGATTCTTTGAACACGGTGCACACCCGCTTCCATTTTCATTAACTCTGGTACACCAACACCTTGTATCAACATGGAAGCTTTCCTCACGCCACCTATATCAGATTTTTCTAAGGAAGCAATATCAACTTCCCAGTCTTTATAATGAGCGAATGACTCGTAGAGATCGAATAACTCACGTGCGAATAGCATGGCTTCTTGCCCCCCAGCACCTGCCGTTACCTCAAGTAATACACCACCTTCTGTTAGAGCCGGTTCTAAAAGTATAGACTGTAACTCACCGTCAATTTCATTGAGGCGTTGAAGATAAATTTGCGCTTCTTCTTTAATCATTTTCTTAATTTCAGTGTCTTCTGCCTCCTTCTTATTCAGTTCTTTGAGTGATTCAATGCTGTCGAACAAAGTGATTCTTAGGTCAAGCACACTAACGATTGGTTTGATCGCATGAAGTCTTCTCGATTCTTCTGAAGTTCGACGTGATTTTGTATGAAGACTGTCGTACTCCACCATCAAATAGTTCAGGTACTTTTGCACTGCAGGGTCCGAGAGATTCACGGCATTTTGTGAATAATGTCGACGAAGAAGCGATGTATGTTTTTGGAAGCTAAATATAGATCGTAATGATAATATTCTCGCAAAAGACATGATGACTAATCTATCGTTTTTACCAATAAATAGTATGTTTTGAATTTTTGAAAGAAATTAGGTTATAAAAAACAGCTGTTACAGACAAATAGACAGATGACAATAATAATGAATGTTGCCAGTTAAAATGCCAAATAATTTAAAAAGAATTCAAAATTTTATGCGTTTGCAGTGTCACCTATTGCTGAGTAGCTAAGTAGTAATACTATTACTAGACGACGCTAGATGGCGTATAAAATGTGTTTAGTGCATGTTTAGTGGTTTTGTATCAGGATTCTTACTGCTGCTAGTTATTTTAATATCAACGGATGCTGATGCCGATTTATTGAGATTAATATCAGCTGATGCTGATTTAAATGAATTACTTAAAATACAGGTCGTCCCAAGAAGTATTGTCAATTGTAAGTCCGTGAAGTTAGAGCAATTTTCGAGGCCCGAATCACCCCAAGTATGATCCGCGATTTTTTGTAGTTTTCGAGTTATGACTATCTTTCATGTATTTTTAATCAAAATCTGACATTGAATTTTTTAATAATAGTGACGTTAATAGTCGAGATACTTACATGCGAGTTTTTATGGGGGTGATTCGATTCGGCAGCTCTTATAGGTATTAGAGTGCTCTACTTCTGAAATTTCGATTGACACCAGTAATTCTTGGGACACCTGTATATCCAACTACAAAATTGTTAGTAAAGGAGAAAAATTTATTGGGCATTTTAAATAAAATATAATTACCTATTGACCGAAGCGTGAGCGAAGCGTAATACGTTTCAGCTTGGGCAAAAATGCTTTCGTAGTTCTGTCGGGTGTTCAGCGGATATTTGGCTATTCTCCTCTACAGGTCGCATTTCTCAACCGATTCTCGTGAATGTTTGATGATTATATAATTACCTACTAGCTGTCCCCCCTCGGTTTCCGGGGGGACAGCTAGTAGGTAATTATATAATCCCCGCGTTCTAGTCCTATGTCTTTCTCCATACCATATGCTATCTGCATGCCAAATTTTATGGTGATCCGTTAAGGCGTGAAAGCATAACAAACAAACAAACTCACTTTCGCATTTATTATATTAGTTAGGATGGAGACTCGCGAGGTCTAATGCACACATAGCCATCATTTGAGGGAGCGAGCGCGAAGCACAGCGTCTTTGTGGGCAAAAACGCTTTCGTAGGTATGTTCAGCGGATGTTTTTTTTAAACGGGCCTTATGTAACTAAAGTAGGTTAGTATCTACTTACAGTGGTTTCAAAAGTTTCCTCATATTTAGGTACCTATGACGTCACACGAGTAAGATATTCAGACGACATCGTCACAGTGTACTTATTCTAATATCCTAATATCTTAGAACATAACAGAGTTCCATCTCACCACATTTTCCACCTAATTGAGCAGCTTCATATCCAATTGAAATCATTACATTAGATACGTTACATCGATATTGTCCTCCCCGGAACTGCAGGAAAACGGTTGTCTACAGGTAGGAGATCTGAAAGTCGCTGCATTCATTAACCTACCAAGACTGTTCATTGTGGTACCTAAGGAACATCCCAAGGCGGTATATGATGCTGATAATGGGAAGCGAAAGAAAACATTCGCATATTTGTCGCAATCATTTCATCAACGATGTTTTGGAATTATAGGTACCTACACCTAAATATAACCCAATCTAAATAGATAACACAAGTCCCTCCATCCACATGAAAACCAAGCGTGCCACTTTTTTTTCTACCTACCATAATGTCACAAGAGCGCTTTAGTTAGGCTGGCATTAGAACTATAACGTGAAAAGGAAGCGATCCTATTTATCAGATAAACACTGCCATCGCTGCACATCTCTGGTGGACATGCAACCTTATGCCAGGTCCCTATCCGCGCGAAACAGTTTCAAAAGAAGAGCATTGCTTCCCTTTTTGTACAGATTCTGACGCGCTAGGTACATACACTCGCGTCATCTATTTAGATTTATATCATACAACAATATCATTCAACAATTCATTTTATCTATAGTTTCTTTACATCAAAATGCATAGGTACTTTCCATTGTCTTAAACAGAAAGACTACGTCCCAACAATAGCACGTAGAAGCACCTTCTGACACGTCCTCACCGCATTCAAATTGGCGCTCGCGAACACATCCTGTGTCAATTGTTATAGTCAAGGTGTAATGGATGCATTCCAAACATTTTCTAGATGCGATTACCACATCGACCACAACCGTGCGCCTATTGATAGAATTATTAGGATTCCACAAAGAGAGTTTCCTCCAGCGACCGCAAGACGTCAAGTTTTCGTTATTCAACATACTTGCGTCGAATGTATGGAGTTATTAGTGTTAATAATGGACGGACATATGGACAGGCTGTTATGTCGCCGCTAGACCGCATAGCTTCCTTTCTTTGGAACCTGGTAGATATTGAGTGAAAGGAATACGTAGCGGCCTACGTTAGAAATGTAGAGGCTGACAATATTCTCGTGTATCGTCTTTCACTAAGTAGGTAGCATAATGACACTTATCAAAAGAAGGAATTAAGTTGCGCTTAAATTTTACGAGTTCACTAATAAAATTTTAAGTTTCGTAAGCCTTGTGGAAATTATGAGAAATGCATTTCTAAACAATAATATTCAGAGACATTTGTTACTACCTACGTCTATCTGATCTCAAATTAAACAGACCTTGTATTGGAAACTTCACCAGTAGAATCGAATACTATGTTTTATGTCATAAGTACCTAGGTTTCATGACAAAACTTACCTGTAAGAAACAGTAGTATTATGTCCACTTTTTGCATGAAAAATGTAATTTTAAAATGACCATAATTATCTTTGTAATTATAAGTTGTTTTGTAATTCAATTTATTACACAGCATGTTTAGCTTACAATCTTTTAATAATAAAATAAAGCCATTTATTCCCAATAATTATTTCCTACATTAACATTCATTACATTATAATGATGTTACATTTAATTTACAATTTCAAAATTACCTATTGCTATTGCGTTGCCCATTTCTGAGCATATAGACCTCCTCCTTGTAATACAGCCTCAAATATACATTAAAATACCGTTGTATAAAATATACTAAGTCCGCTTTGCTTATTTTACATGTATATTTTTTTACATTTCTGCAAATGCCTGCTGTCGCATGTTATTTCTACCACAAAATAAATTGGGATACATTCCTACCACTGACCACGCTCCTATTGTACTATTCTGTCAATAATTAGACAGAATGATTGGCCACCTTTTTGTTGATAAGTTCCGGTATAGGTTGTTTCACGAAACAGTAACTTGTATCATTTGCGTTGCGGTAAACTTATTGTTTGCGTTTTTTTGCAACAGATAGGTACTGTATTATTAATTTAATTTGCCTGTAATTTTGTTAACTGTTATATTTAAAAAAAAAACTATGTTTTCAGCTCGTTCAAAACGAGTGGTGACAACGCGGCAAACTTAGCTTTTCGCTTCGTCTCTATAAAATCAAAAAAAATATTAAAAGTCTACATAATATGTCCATACGCGTCAGCTTGGCTATCCTAAGTGGAAACGCTACCAGGCTACCAGCCTTCTGGGTACCTTGCCGTTAATCGGAAGCAGCGGCAGGCTTGAGGAAATTTTCTATATATAGATTGTATTTTGTACATATTTGTTGTAAATAAAGATATGTTCATATGTCCATACAGAAACAATGCATCTAAAGCCCATCACAGACGTAGCTATAATATATAATTAATATAAATCATAGCAACGCATATTACGATATAGTATTTTCAATACTAATCTTTGAGTGACCGCACACGCAGCTATAATATATATTTCTGTTACTTCACCAACTTGTACTGTAATTTATATTATAGCTTGGCATAGTGATGGGCTTTACTATGTCATATATATACGTGCTTACTCGCCTTCATAACTAGCAAATAACACGGTAGCTCCTTACTACGGCAGTTTGCACAAACGACATTGAATTAAATTGATAACCCACCGTATGCGATAATGGCAGCTAATGCGGGGTAATTACGTACAAATGCTCGCAGTATCTAGTGGCAGTAACAGTCATTCATTAAATTAATGAATAAACACATCGCAACGTACAAAGTAAGGTCGTCAATTAAAACTTGCCTCATGCGGTGGGTGTAACTATAGACAATCACAACTAGGCAGCCGATGTTTTGCATGTGTGATTACGTGAAATAGGAAATTAGAACTCCTATTTCAAAAGGACTTACCTAAGTATTCGTGTATTTTTTTTTTTTTTTTTCTTCGCAAAGTACTTGTTAATCGTTTAAATATCAAAACATTATAAATAAAACTATACCTACTAAATAACTTAATCTAAATAATAATAAACTAATAACTAAAACTAAGAAAGGTAAAACAAAAAAAAAAAAACAAACAAACTTATAAATAGGCTAACCTATCCAAGTCGCTGCCAAGTGGTAGCGTGCCCAGAACGCTGGCGGCATTACCTCTCTGAATTGCGATACTAATGCGTTGAGCGAGGTATTCGCCAGCCCTCTGGTCACGCGACGCTTCGACCAGGCGCTTACAAATGCCTCGGAAAAAGCGGTGGGCGGCCGGCCCCCATGGACCCAATGTCTCTACCCCAAACGGCTCAAATAAGTAACTGCTATCGAGGTTACTATATTTGCGCCGTTTGAGGTTTTCTGCGCAGGCAGCAGCGCCGCCGGCCTTATTCATAGTCTCTGGAAGATGAGACGGTGCCAGAGTGTCAACGCACGTGGCATCCCAAACTAAGGGCCGCCCCATCTTCCAGGGAACCAATGTCATGCCGTCGGGTCTCTTTCCATCGTCACGCATCAACCCATTTGGTTCCAAAAGGGCTGAAACATTGGCGCTGGAAAGAGACCGACGAATGATGTCATTAAGGTCGGCGTGCCTAGCAATTCTGCCTGCACTTCTCTGACAAGAGAGTCCATGGTGGCCTAGGGGATCGACGGCGGCACCACATTGGCAGCGATGTGGCATATAGCACTGAGCGCCCAGACGCAAGCAAGTAGCTATCCTGAATGTTGTGGAATCTAGGAGAGTGCCTAAATTGGCAGACGGAAGTGCCTGCAACCAGAGCCCAGATTCCCAAACCGAGACTGCAAGGAGGCGGGCGCGCTCTGCGTGGCTAGAAGACGTTTCAATAAGTTGCTTCCGTACTAGCTCGCACAGCGGCCCATCCCATTGCCTCTGCGATGATGGGAATCTGGGTAGGTCGGTGTTGGGGCAGGCTATCTGCCAAGCCTTCTTGGCATCTGTCAAGCTTGAGACTTCAGCAGGGGACAAGGTCGTATTGAGAATAGCCTCGACGAGGCTACAAGTGCTAAAGACAGATGACAAGAAAGCGGGGAGGGAGATACTGGAAATTTTGCGAATACCCAGACCTCCGAACCGGATTGGCAAGGAAGCCTGGGTCCAGGTACGATGGTCTAAACTAGTATTCAAAATGGTTTCGAGGGTATTCTGAATTGTATTGTCCAGATTCTGTAAGAGGGGTGGGTGATTCCAGATCGGACTGCAACGGAGTGCGTAGGTAAATTTAGGGACAAAAAGACAGTACCTGATGATAGTGTAAGCTGCATGGCAGTTGATTTGAAGCAGTCGGTCCGAAACATCGCGAAAATTTTGAATTTTTTCTTCTACAAATTCCGGGAAAGATTCATCAAAGATAGGAGACCCAAGGAGGCGAAGTGAACACTTGTTGACAATTTTGATATTCGGGGCCAGTTTATTGAATTTGTCTATGGTCTCGAATGGTGTTGGGCAGTTGTCTGTAAGAAATATTTCACATTTAGTGTAATTGAGGCTTAATCCGATTAACGCCATTTTTTCGGATAATAGGTTGAGGTCACTGAGAACTGTGTCCACATCGCCTCCCAAAGATCCATCATCAAGGTACCAGGCGTTGAATTTTGATTCCAATTGATTAATGATGGGATGGATGGCGAGCCCAAAGATAGCCGGCCCCAGAGGATCGCCCTGCTGACAACCAACTGATGAAAAAAGAAGATTATTTTTGTAGACTAATTTTGAGGGAGTTTTGTAACATTGCCAAAGGAAGCCGAAAACATCTGGAATTTTATCTTTAACTTCAGACAGAAGGGCGCCTCTATCCACCGAGTTAAAAGCATTTTTAATATCCACTTTCAGCAGGACCTCTCCACTCCCGTCTTTGAGGTAGGTACGGAGAGCATGTACTGCCGCCTCACAGCCGCCGCGTGAACCAAAACCAAGCTGTTTGGGTTGAAAGTAGCTTTGAAGTATTTTTGCCTTTTTATGGCAGCAGATTTTGGCGGCAATGCGGCGGTAGGTGGTACCAACAGCAATAGGCCTAATTCCTCCGTCCTTTTTGGTGAAGGCACATAGATTCGCGCCATATAGAATATCTGTTATGTCTTCACACACCTTACCGGCTAGCATGATATTGATCAATGATGTGAGGTCCTCCAGTAGCGTCTCACCGGCCTCGCCTGTATTGCCGCATAGAAGGTCTTTAAGATGCTGGGGTGAGAGAGAGTCTAAGCCACCGGCTGAACCGTTCCGGAAGGACCTCACAGCTCCAAGTACATCTTGTCTAGAAACAAAGATGTTGTTATCTAGCGGTAAGGGTGGATCAGGTAAGTGGAGGTTTTCTGCTGGAAGTGGATGTTTGCTCTGAAGCACAGCCAAAGTTTCATCTGTATTTGGAGCGAAAACATCCTTGGAAAACAAAATCCGAGCGGCTCCTTTTATGTCCCCATCGTTCAGTTTACTCTGGACTACGGTATGTACCGGAGGAATTTTGAATTTAACTGAGCATATTTGGTCAAAACTTGGCAGAGAATTGCTGATACTGTTACTTTTTATCCTATTAGTTAAAGAAGTATTATTATTTATATGATCCCTAACAACGTGGAGTACACGATAAGGAAAGGTAAGTAAATGTTCCCAAGCACGCTTTGAGTTTTGTGAGATTGTGAGCCTAATGTCTTTTGATAAACTTTTTGCAACGGAAATACGTGCGCCACGCGGGTTGCGTTTGATGACTGGGGTGGAGTTTTTTAAATTTGAGATGATTTGCCAAAATTCTATTTGAGATGGTGGAGATGTTGGGAGTGACGGGTTTTGGTTGGTAGGTGAAAGTGGTACATCTAATTTATGGCACCGACTGTTGTGAATGTGCAGCCCTCTTAGGCCCTTAAAAAAGCGAGCCTGGGAACACTTAGGGCACCGGACGTTGTTTTCCAAAGACGTTACACTTCCGTCATTTAAGTGGCTACTACTGGCTTGTTCAGAGCGCTCAGACATAGAATTGTAAGAAACCTATCTAAAAAAGAAAACGGATAAATTATAAAGCATAATTATAAAACTACAAATATATAAAATGACTAATATATACACTAAAGAAAAGCTTTTGTGTCCGGTAATAGCACTTCACTCAAATAATGCAAAAATATAGTCAAACACGGTTATCCTTAACCATCAACTCTTACACACTCGGCGATGATGTGATGCATATATTAGATCCACATATACCATGATTTCGAAGAGACCCGGTGATCTATGACTTTATAGGTACCAGATCGAGTGCAGCTTATAAAGCTCAGCTCTTGAGAGAAGATTCTTCGGAATTTCAACAAAAATATCATCAGAATAATGAATTTATGTAATTCGCAATTTGACAAGTCAAAAATTATACTGTTGCCGATGACTGTTGCCTGTGAAAAGTTTCATCCCGGGTGATATATTTCTGGTGATTCATATAGAAACTAACTGATAATTTTAATTCGGGAACAAAGATTTTGAAATGCAGCAGCTATGGAATTTCTTGAAATTATTATCGAAAGTGTATAAAATTCGGTCAATATTGTTGACAGTTGACAGTTTTTTTTTTCTTTTTTTTTTTTTTTTACCTAAGTATTAATTTAAAATTAAAAGAGATTAGGTACTTGCGATGAATTTTCATAAAAAACTTGAAAGCGCTGTAAATCAGCGATGTGTCGTAACGTAACACGCCACAACACTTTTTGAATTGAAAACTTCTTTAGAGGCGTTGTGCACTTTTAGAGATGGGTAAAAAATGTTAAACCCGCGTCGGATGTCACGTGACCCTGATCGAAAATTCGTAAGACGGAGGGAGAGTAGTTGCAAATTAGACTGTATTTATACTGGGTTATGTTCAAATTCTTATAATATTCTCTGGCTAGCCTGAAGGTAGGTACCAAAAAATCTTAAAGTATTAGGTATATGTGCATGTATGAACTAGCTTTCCCTTGTATAAAAACACTATGTGAATAATCTAGTTTCAAAAATGCACAACGTTAATATTCAAGTTATCACTTCTGCCGGTACTCCCGGAGTGCAACCCGTTGTTATTTTACTATTATTATTATTTGTTTATTAAGTCTCTTTATTTTTAATCGACTTCAGAAAGGAGGAGGTTATCAATTCGGACGTTTATATGTTTTTTTATGTATGTTCGGGCATAACTCCGTTATATATAGATTTGCAGACTCCAAAAAGGAGGAGGTTATCAATTCGGACGTTTGTATGTTTTTTTATGTAGGTTCGGGCATAACTCCGTCATATATAGATTTGCAGACTTCAAAAAGAAGGAGGTTATCAATTCAGATGTTTATATGTTTTTTTTTTATGTTAACTCGAGTTATGCACAAAAATACATATCCGTCATATATGAATATACGGATTTGCGGTTTATTTCGCAATGGTCAGATTTAAATTTTATAGACATCTGATGAAGAGTTTCGGAGACAGACAACAGATAAATATGCATTGTTTACGCAATCACACAATATAATATCAGGCCTGTACACTCAAAAAGGTTATGCAGCTGTATTCAGTAGGTAGGTACATAATGAGACTAAAAATAAAAAAATAAATTAACATTTTAACAAAAAAATTAACCGCCTTCAAAGTAAACTAAAAAGTATGAAATAACTCTTATCTGACACTGTTTTCAAGTGAGCATGACGTTTTCTATAGAAAATATTTCGCTGACTTCAAAACAGTTTTAGATAAGGAGATTAGATTATTTCTTTGAAAGCTATTTAAAGTGAATTTATTTATTTCTTTGTGTAGGTATGTGTTTTATTAGCTTCATTCTATTCTCTTCATATTTTTTTTTATATTTGTTAAACTATACTAAGCCGGCAACGAAGCATCCATCGTGATCTGTGATCCACCCGCTTGGTGGTAAGCGGTTACCTTAGCCATATGGACCCTTGCAACACCCGGAGCATTACTCACGCCTTATTGATCCATTTCCGATTTAATAATGCTCTTCAAAATAATACTACAAACTAAACAAAAAGAAAAGCGATTGAAAATTCACATCCACAGCAGTGGAAATAAGTAGGTAATTCTATCAAGAAATAATCCACGTCTCACGAACAGTGCGTGAAATATTTCACCTAATGTAAGTAATTGAGCAAATTGTTACTCCGGCTCCATTTCCCGAGGGTTCCAGCTCATTTGTCGGGAGCGAGTGGAAACACTCCGCGCCTAGTCAATATTGGCTCACTCAAAGTCGCATTTGAGTACAAGCTCGTAAAAGGTCCGCGTAAAGTTTCTTGCTATGCTCATTTTGTTGCTCAGCTAAAGCCTCTTTTCAATCGAATATTTTGATGCAGTGAATATTTTTATATTCATAATTATTTAAATAAATATAATGTTCGAAATTGATATTAATTAAACTCAGAACATTACTCTGAACTACCACTTAAGCCCTTTTTTGGGAGAAGATATCAATGAATTCAATAAAAAAATATGTTTATCCATTTAAACATGTACTTACCTAACTAATATAGCAAGCGATATTAATAAATGATCTTATTCAACAGAATTTACCTACTTATCTATTAATTTGTGCGCAATGTGCGTGCTAATTTTAAGGAGTGAAACAAAAAACTACAGTAATCTCTTTTATTATTATTATTAAAAATTCGAATCTTCTCTCCGGTCTCATTTTACCCATTCTTCGTACTAAAACAAATTGAAACACTTACAAATAACACGTCTAAGCGCGGTGGATTTATTACGTGGCAGGGCGATACGCGAGACGACGCCGACGGGCGGGCGGGTGCCTCACTACGTCCACATTAGTTTTGGGCCATTTCCGCCCAGAGTGCACAGTTTGCCTAGTCCGTAGTCCGCACCCAGCATTACTTTGTGCCTCTTGAATAAATACCGCACGTTTGAGCAATATTGCCACTAACAACACTTCACACTTTACTCTAGCCGACTCTGTATTTATAGTGGTCATATAAATCTGTCGGATTTATGGTTTACTTACTCTGTGCGAATTGAGTGTAGGGATTTATTGTTTGTTTATACGTCCATATCGGAATACAAGTATAATGGCGGTAAGCTTATACCTAGGGAATCACTCACGCGTTGCCAACCTTTCCCCCTCCCCAATGAGTTCTGGCAATCTTACTCACGCGCAGGAACGCAACATTGTTATTTGGCTACGGTTTTCTGTTTGGTGAAGGTACTTCCCCCGTCCGGTCAAGCTGCTCTTTGAGAAAAAAAATGCTATGCTCTACCTCTATCGTCAATTAAGAAGAGATTGATATGCCACACGAGTCTATCTATATCTATAATAATAAAAAACACACACACAACAATATTACTACATAAGGCGGCAGATATCCACATATTTAAGAATAAGAATACGAATAATTTATTTAGACAAACGAAATATTAGAAATGGATATAACAAGTCGTAAAAAGGTAATCGCTCAGCATGAAGTTGCGACGACAAGCGCCACAACGCTGGTTTTCAGCGAAACCTTCCGACGATCGACATACAGGTATTAATACAAACAGTACAGACAGACAGTATAGATAGTACAGATAAAAAGAAAAAAAAAAGAAAAAAATCAGTGGGATATATTTTTTTGTTTGATCACACTGCACACTGTTAGTAATTATGCAACCGAATGTACTATAGGACATAATTTTAGAAAGGTCTGGGTTATTGGAAAGCGCACTGGGCAAAATAAGACGCGGACGGACGCTCAGACTGTGGAATGAGCTCCCCGGAAATTTTCTCAAGGGAGTATCATGGGGTTCTTCAAAAAGGGTGTGAAGAGATTTCTGCAGGGTCGACTACGCACGAATGATACCCCTGGTGTTGCAAGCGTCCATATGCTACGGTAACGGCTTACCATCAGGCGGGCCGTATGCTTGTTAGGACCAAACCACAAAAAGAAGATTTAGTTTAATAGATACAAATAATACCTATAACTAATTGCTAATTCTCAATTAAGACACAGCTCTTAAACTAATAAAACTTTAAGACTAGTTATAGGCGTATACATACAATACGAGCTTATCCGAAGCTCGCGTGCCTAGAAAGGTATTAGCATTGCAAACTCGGCTAATGGCCCATTAGTGTGTGAGCAAACAGGCATATTGTTTTGTGTCGTGCTTGCACTGACTCGAATGCTCGTGCTCGCGAAACATACAACTGACACCTGCAAAGTACAAGTACCTATACACATATTTGTTAATTATTTTAAAAGTTAGCTAGGTATGAAGTTTTTCATTCAGTTTACTAGCTGTCCCCCGCGTTTTCACCCGTTCCCGGAGTAAAAAGTTGCTCCTTCTCCATACCATAGGTTATCTGCGTCTGCGTGCCAAATTTTCTCGCGATTGGCTATGTGGTTTAGGTGTGAAAATATTACAGACTAACAGACATAAGTGTATTATGGATTATATAAGTGTTTAGGATTAGTCTGTTGTTATAAGGGATGAGATCGTGTATAATCTAAAGCAGACTCTTTTTCGTAAATATGCTAATTAAATCTAGTTGAAAAAAAAATATCGGACCGATATCGCACCTTTAAATAACTGTTTTACAACGATAACATAACTTTTTCTATGATAATAATTTTAAACCCAAAGAAATGTTTTGAGTTATGCTATTATTTATTTGTAACATAGAACATTAACAATAATAAAAGTATTCTTCTATCGCTAAATTTGTCTTCTCACAGCGGGAAGTGATTCAATCTATTTATGGCTTACCAAAACATTTACCCTATTATTGTTATGTTGTTATGGCTGTATTAAAGCGCTATAAAATTTATGATGCTTGCAGATTTTACAGTATGGGAAAAGCTACCGTTTCTCCTTGTTGTAAGATAGTTTTTGGATTGAACGGTTGTGGAACAGGGTAGGATGACAAACGTTAGTATCGTCCCCCTCGATTACAGTGTCGCGAGGAAGCGAGAAGTCGGCGTGACGTCGAGTCAGCATATTGTTCGAATTCAGTTAGTAGGGGTGACAAATAAAAGGGCTAAAGGGATGAATACGAGCTACGTGGCAAATTGATTGTGATTTGATTTGGTGTTGTACAACATTGTAAATGGGATTAAATTTAAATTCAACGTATAGTTCTTTGTGCGTTTAAGTTTGAACGCTTAAAAACCTATAACTACGGGGTAAATGTATCTATGTATAAAATTAATTTCTAAATCAACCTTATCGCTGCCGCTGCGGAGATCTCGTCAACGAGCTCGGCCACCATGGGCTTTCGTGCTCTCTAAGTGCTGGTCGAATATCACGACACTCGGCTATTAATGACATTATCCGCAGGGCTCTTGTTGTCGCTAACGTGCCGTCCGTACTGGAACCAGTCGGTATTGCGCGGGGCGATGGCAAGAGATCGGATGGTATGTCTTTGATCCCTTGGAGTGTCGGCAAGTCGCTGGTGTGGGATGCCACATGTGTCGATACACTCGCGCCATCTCACTTACCGGCGACTTGTAAAGCTGCAGGGGCAGCTGCGGCCAGTGCGGAAAATTCAAAATTCAAAAAATACGCATCGATTGGACCCAACTATATTTTTGTGCCTTTTGCGGTCGAGACCATGGGACCGTGGGGGTCCGAAGCTCGCCGTTTTGCTCGCACCTTGTCATCAAAATTGATCGAGACCTCCGTAGATCAGCGGGCGGGGAGCTTTTTCCGCCAACGCGTCAGCTTGGCTATCCAAAGAGGAAACGCTGCCAGCCTTCTGGGAGCCCTTATAAGCCTTTAGGAAATTTTCTATATATAGATTGTATTTTGTACATATTTGTTGTAAATAAAGATAAAAAAAAAAAAAAAAACTACTACAACAGACTAATATGTTCGAAGGAAATCACACATCAAACACTGAGATAAAATCAACATCTTTGCAGTATTTTATTTGTCTAATATCCGACAAACAGAATCAAAGGAATGATGTTTATTTTCCGTTTTCCATAACTGTGCACCCACTCTTCACTAGATGGCGTTAGTGACATATTATATTAATACGACCTCTTTGAAATAAGTTCGAAACCATTTTATTGACAGTATGTTAGTAAAACTGTGGTAAATATTTATATGAAAACTGAGTTCGAAAATCATAATAAGATCACATTTTAAAGAATAGTACATCTGCCTGCACTGGCTATTTTATAAAATTTTCTAAGTATACCTACCTAATTAAAATTTATTATAATTATGAAGACAAAACGTAAAAAAATATGTTTCATTAATGAGTTTATTTAATCGCTTGGCTGTTGATTGATAAAGTAAGTTAATATTTAAAATTTTCGAATAATAAAAGCTTAAAATTACGTAAAACATTTTCATGTTCAATAACGGTATTATTTTTCTTCTATTTTTGTATAGTATTAGCACAGTATAAAGAATAATCCTGTCCCTAACTCCCGTCCTAATTTTCTGTGTAGAGTAAGACTACCTACTCGACACTGTAAATTCGTGATGGTCTTCAAGGTTTGTTACTGGTGCTTAATCTATTATCTAGGTACTTATATCTTTTCAGCTTATCAGCTTGGCTATCCAAAGAGGAAACGCTGCCGGTCTTCTGGGAACCTTGCCGTTAATCGGAAGTAGCGGCAGACTTGAGGAAATTTTCTATTTATAGATTGTATTTTGTACATATTTGTTGTAAATAAAGATTATACTTATTTTTATTTGGAGTTGTCTGCATTAGGATCGCAAGTTGTAAAATTTGTGGTTCTAATAACACGCTAAAATAGTATATTTAATTGGTGATCATTTACTATTTTTGGCAATATAACATGATTTTATCTGGTGGTTCATTAAACATAAGCCTTTTTAAACTATAATTTTAGTTAATTTTAAGAACCTATGTAGAGGCCGGTGTTTGACTACAATCTCACCATGGTATGTGATGATGTGGCCGAAGGTGGAAATAGCTAATAATTATGGTGGATTTTTCGAATTCACAGCAGTTCTTTATGCATCCTTCTTAGCCCCGCTGAGCTTGTAAGAAATTCTATATACCTACTTAGGAGGTTGCATGACAACTCATGAAACATATAACTGTATTGATGCGATTGCTCTTAGCATTTTCTTTTCCTTACTAGGTGCCTATTATTTAAAAAAAACATGACGTGAAGAAAGAGTACATTTTTATTTCTCATATAGTTAGTCTCATGTTTTGAGCAAACAATGTTTAGAAGGGCCATGTCAGATGCTGCTGCCGTAATCATAAAGGAAACTCATTTAAACTATCTGCTATTTGAGAGAGAGCATCGTACCATGCCCCAAAAACTATAAACCTAATAAAATAAGGTTCAGCAGAATTAAAGTAATCTTAGCAGCCCTCATAGAATTCTAAATCTTTTAATCATTACGAAATCGAGGTTTCAAAAGCACTTTATTAACAAAGCAACGTTGTTAATAACATAAAATAAGAGATATAAAAGCATTATAACAGCCCATATACAAATGATGGGCCAAACCCGCAACTAATCAAACAAATTTTCGGATCTCATCCATCATGTCAAACAAAGCGTTAATCTCACAAGAAGCTCATTAGAGACGGGTCTGCGAGCTATAGTGGAACTGTTTGTTACTTCGTTTAGGCCATTTTGTACAATTGTAATTATAACGTAAATTGTTTTCTGTGTATATGTTACTGATAAGCCTGAATACCGGTAGATCCTAGGTTTTACGAGTACATCTTCCACTCTTCGCGTCATCGCTCGCGCGTCATGTGTGGACTTACAACGTAACGAGACTAGCCTTACGAACGCCTAGCTCAGACATGCTGAGCTTTGGTAAATGTTGGGTAACCCAATACAGTACATCGTATTCTGGCAAGCGGATGGAGTAGTCATGTCAAGGCTAGCGGGGAGCTGCAAACTGCCGTGAATACAATAAAACGCCACATATGTAGCCTCGTAACAAAACGTCAACGACTTCTAAACGATTTTACAAGTGAATTACAATCGAAACTGCTTTTCGTATTCTCGTAACACATTGCACGGTTGAAGAACGACCCTATCGAAGTTCGAGTAACGTGTCGTTGCAAGCGTATTCCGGTAATTATATCGAACTCGATAATCGAAAAAGTTATTTTTTCTCAAATAATTAATATGGCAATATTTTTACTTGTCCACATGAGTAGTTAGGTAATTGCTACGGGTAATTGCTTGCTTGTCGTTGAGTTTCAATCCTCTTGAGATATCGTTCGATTGAAGTAGCACGGGAATACGAATTTAAAAGTGAAGTTTAGTTGGACGATTTCTAAACTAGCGACATTTGGATTGTTTCGTATTACGAGAATCGGGCCACTGTTTAGTAATTTTTTACCGATTCCGCAGAAATCTCTACACAACCTTTATCAAGAACTACATAGGTATTGGGAAAGAAAACCACGTTTGCCCTAGTTAGCAAATTTATTAAATATATTTATAGTAGGGGTGGGCGTTGAATGAACGAACCGTTTTTTTAGACTGTTTATTAGGCGTCAACGGTTCGACTAGTTTACAGTTCACAGATAAACTAGTTTACTCATGAACGACATTACATGCGTCGACTTGATTTCGCGTGGTCCACTCACGACGCTACGGAACGAGTGATTACGAAGATTGCCGAAGCAATGCGACGTGCGTGCGATCCGCTTGTTATTGTTTCTTTCTCTTTCTCATGCAGAAACGAATACGTTCATGTCATCTCATATCATGTGAATGCTGTCAAATGTAAATAGACTCTATAACAAAGTAATAGATACGAATCTTTAATTGGTTAAATAATAAATATTTTTGTATTTTTATTCCGTTATTTGTCGGTCAAGGTCAAGTGTTATAGGTTATTATTATAAATTAGGTAATATAAGACAATGTAATTCAGAAATAAGTAAAAAACTGATTGTAAATAGTGTATAAAAATAGTGTAGTCTGTGTTTGACTGGTTATTTTAGTGTAAATATTAATAATGTCGGTTCGTAAAAACAGCAGTGTTATTTGGCACCACTTTGAAAAAGACAATGGAACCTATAAAGCAACTTGTAATGAATGCAAAGACACCTATTTTAAGTTTGAATCATCAACCGCAATTTGTCGGTGTTTGGAGGTGATGAGCTGTCCGGTCTTCCATCCAAAGGGAACATTTCAATTCGCAGGTACAATTCGTTGACTGATAGTTGATTAGTAAACAAGTTTTTAACTAAAGGACATATTCCGATCGTTCACTAAACTGTAGAACGCAATTCAGTCTATGATAAACCAGTCGAAAATTAAACTGTTTTATGAACTAGTTTATCATAGACGGTAAACCAGTCTCGTTTCGTCAACCGTAAAAACGTCGACGACCCACCACTAATTTATAGTTATACATACATACATCATTATTAGATTCGAATCCAACTTACAAGCCAGAGCGAAATCTCTCAAAAATACATCATGTAGGTTTCCTCACGATATATGTTTTCCTGTCTTGTGTACGGGAGGAATAAGTACTTATCAAATGGTGAGAACGAAACCATAGTGCGATCTAAAAACTAACAGCGCCATCTAGTATTTATGTTATAAACTTCTAATTTTAGTGGCTACAAACACTTATTAAATTCGTAAAAAGTAATAATTAGTACAATAATTGGTATGAACGTCTTGAGTACTGAATTCACAAAAAAAATCCCCTCTATTTTTTGTGAATTCAGTACCTTAGACATTCATAGGAATTGGTCTAAATCAGGGATCCCCAAACTATTTTGGGTAAGAGACCCCTTTTCCAAAATGAACTGATACCTCAGACGCCATAGCCAAATTACTTTAATAATCCTATCTCTAGTTTTTTTCCTGTTGATACAATATACTTACCAATGAGGAGTTTTCTTATGATACCACTATCTTCAAAATACCCGTCAAACTGTTGATTATTCGAAACAATTTGAACCTTAAGTTCACGATTTGACAGGTATTTTGACCATAGAGGTATCATAAAAAAACTCCTAATTTAAAAACTTTTTTCTTAAATTTTATACTTCCTACTAAAATATAAGTAATTCTTAAACATGTTGGTACACGTAACACAACTTATCCAGTATCTTGAAAGTTTCAAATAAGAACTTGTGTTAATTAATAGGGGTCCCTTTTTAGAATTCGTGAACCCCAAAATCAGTTTTCGTTTATGTCGACCTTGGGGTCAATATCGGTTTTCCCAGGCCACTTTGGGAATCCCGGGTCTAAATACTATTCAGATGTGAAAATAACTTAAATTCCATTCCATATTGTATTGAAATATTCCATCATAAAAATATTTCGAAGATCCACAAGATAAAAATTAATTAAACTTTATTTGTACACCACATAGTACACGATGACACAGATCCATAAGTTGGACCTTCTGGATTATCCGAATATGCTACGCTACGAATCTACGATAATTGTTGGTCATGAAGTTTCTTTTACATGTCGCACGATCTGATAATACAGCAGCAACTGCACTAAGACATACGTTAGGGTTGCCATCTCTAAAATTTAGCAACCAGGACAAGGCGTGTGAAAACCCCGGATTTTGGAGCCCGAACCCGGACATGTCAACTGGTTTTTTTGAATATTAGTCACAATAATAAAACACAGTTCAAAATGTCAAAAATCAACTTTATATTTTTATTATTTTCAATGATATTAAAATTTAATTTAGTCATCTTTTATCATCATTTTTAATATTACAAAACAAAATCTACAGACTTGAAATTTGAAAAACCCCGGGCGACAAATGAAACCCCGCCCGGACGCTCCCCGGACGCCCTCTAAACTAGGACAAATCCGGGGAAACCCGGACGGATGGCAACCCTACTTACAGTACACTAAATTTAGAGCGATCTTATTAAAACAAGCTTTATTTACAACAAATATGTACAAAATGCAATTTATATATAGGAAATTTCCTCAAGCCTGCCGCTGCTTCCGATTAACGGCAGGGTTCCCAGAAGGCTGGCAGCGTTTTCTCTTTGGATAGCCAAGCTGACGCGTTGGTGGAAAAAGCTCCAGCTACAAACAAGCTGGTTTTAATAAGATCGCTCTAAGTTTAAAGTCATATTTTTTGTACTTCATTGCAACCATCCCGGATTGAGATTGAATTAAAGGTTTTGTCTACTATCTTATAGAGTTAATCCAATTAAAATTTTTACTGCTCATTCATGGTTTTACTCACAGACATAGAAATCTAAACACTGATATAGATGCCCTATATTTGTGTATCAAAATTACGTCTGTGGTTACTCATTTTGGGAAATAGACATGATTTAAGAACGATTGCAATTACCGCGTAGGTAATCATATAGGTGATACTGAACAAACTTTTTTTCTCTCTTTTACTTTCAACTTCTTTCTTTTTTTCACTTTCTTTTCTTTTACTTCAGGGTTATTATTATACTAAAAATAATGTTGGTATGATTTTATTATTCTGAACAACTCTTAGGATTTGAATATCATTTTGAGCCCGTAGTACTTCTCGCTTTATCTTAGATTTACTGTCCCTTTCTCGCTGCGCCGGCGCGTCTGCGGCGGACGGGTATTGAGGATAATAAGTCAGCCGAACAAGAAAAAATAATTCGTGAAGCAATTACAAAAGAGAGAGGTCTTTAATGTAATAAGCACTTTCAATTTGTCATATTAGCGAATAAATTATCTTCAAATTTTATATTTAGTATAAGAATAATTAAAATTTGAAGACAACTAAGTTAACAACAAATATGTACAAAATACAATCTATATATAGAAAAATTTCCTCAAGCCTGCCGCTGCTTCCGATTAACGGCAGGGTTCCCAGAAGGCTGGCAGCGTTTCCTCTTTGGATAGCCAAGCTGACGCGTTGGCGGAAAAAGCTCCCCGCCCGCTGGTCTCCGGAGGTCTCGATCAATTTTGATGACAAGGTGAACTAAGTTATATGTTGTCCTTTTAAACACTGGATGGGGTAATAAATGTTGTACTCAACAACTTGCACTTGATGTCACTCTGCCTGCATCGAACCTGCATTTTCCGGAGTCTTCAGATTATGTATAAGCTTCCATAAACAGAACAGTATAAAACAATTGTTTTCGTGTATGATAAACTCGTTACATTGATAGAGCAACTACAAACGATGTCAAACTACGGTTACAAACGTATATCTCATAGCACTAAAGAACATTCTTCCAAAACAGCTAAGAATTACCGAATTTGCAGTAACTTTAGTGCACTTGCTGCTGTATGAAACAAGGTATGAAATACAGTTATAGTAGGAAAGTTGCAAAGTCTCGGCTCATTGCGTGCCGATGCTCAAGCAATGTTTACGACACCGTTTAAGTGAAATAAATAAATCACTACCCCACTAGCGCAGGCCCTTTGCCAAGTAACTGCTCTGTGTAATTTTTGAAAGATGCCCGTTCATATCGATTGATATACAGCGTGCCTTGAGCGGCACTTAAGATGTGCTTCATGATTCTTTGTCGACGAAATGGCTAGGAGAGATGCTCAACCTTTTACATTGGAAGAATTAATGAGGTGTGATTAGAATTTTCGTTAAATTAATAAAAAGGGTTGCTTTTTGAAATGAATTCAAACTGGATATTTATTGAGCATAAATAGTTGAAGATTTATGCTCAATAAACATACAGCAAATACTAATGGTAGGGATGAAGGAAAACATCGTGAGAAAACCATCGCCCGGTGATGGGGTACCCGTCTGGCGGACTACAACAATTATCTATTATATGTTACTACTACACTCAAGTTGAAAGCGAAGCGCTGAGAGCTGCTTCCTTCTAGTGGTTACACCTTAACATACAAATATAAAAATATAAACTTGTAACAATTTCTGTTGCCAACATCTAAATCCCTGAATAATAAAAAAACATCTACTAAAATACCAGCAGAAGTGACTCCTCTGTAAAATAACAGCGAAGCGTACTTAGTATAAAATATGTAAAAACAAACCATGCAGTTACGTATACCGATAGTAATTTCATGCGTCGAAGTGTGATTTTTCACGTTTTCTCCCAAGATGCTAACGTGACCCGGAGCGGGCTCCATTTATGATCGGTGCACCGAAATGGCCGACAAATGGCGGCCAAATGAGAGGGTTCCTTGCCGATACCGGCCGCTGCTCAATTCCACTGGCCGCTTTTAAAAAGATAACTACCAAGTTTATTGGTTGTGACGCGATACATGCTACCTTATCTTACGCAGGCATGTGTGCTAACGCGTTGCTGGTCGGCAGTGGATACGACGCGCTGAGAGTATAATCGTGGGTCTTCGTTGTAGAGGTGGCCCGAGGCACATTTGATTATACGTTGAGAGAGGGCTAATCGCGCTCGACGGGCGAACACCTCGAGATCAAACACGAGGCGCGCCGCCAGATATTTTTGTTTCTATTAAACAACACCCGACGTAATAATGTTTAACAATCGTGCAGCGATAATTTGGACAACGGAATGTGTGGAGTTGCAATCGTTTATTTACTTTATGTTTCTTAATTGTTTTGTGTTGTGTTTGTGTGTGTTTGTGTTGTGTTTGTTATACTCTATTTCACATAGGATGAGTCGTCAAGGTCAAGGGTTTTTTACCAATATCTAGTGAAATTCAATTTGATTACTCTGAAATAATATACACAATATTTCGTGAAACCTAGCTCTATCATAGTATTCCTTTATTATATCGAAATTAACATTAACCATTGAGAAATTTAATAAAATACCATGTGTCACCGAACTCATGTTATTTGAAATATACTATAATCGTTTATTTATTATATGGATATTTTAATTGTCATAGCGTTATTTAGTTACTTTATTTATGACTATTAAATTTAACCCATAAGGCTCGCATGTGGAATGCGCGTCCTATAAATACATTAAAAACATAGAAATAAATCGAATTCCAGGAACTGCGAGTCAACTGATTATTTACAGTCCAAAATATTGAATTTCAATCGTATCATTTTAATCAATAGAATATTATACAAGTGATTTCAGTAAAAAGTGACTAGTTAAGACTATATAAACTGTTATACAATAGGCTTCTTTCAATCAGACGCACTGCTTTATTACTTTTTCCATTTCAAATATTATACCGGCATAGTTTAATCAAATAATTCAAGAGCACCATATTACGTAGATATATATTTTTATGTTAAATGTCAATATTAATAAACAATATTACAAACAACAACATATAAATAAATAAAAAATATCATTAACATAATATCATACTATCGTAAGCATACTATCGCAGCCTAGTGTTGGGTGGGGATTTGATCAAAATAAAGAAAACTTGAGTTATTGAAAAACCGTAGCACTCGTAGCAGCTTCGACGAACTCCGTACCAAACGCTAAATATTTTACCAAAATAAATATTAAAACGTATACTCTAATACCCTTCTCTGTTCCACAAGCACAGATAAGTGGTCATTCTCTCGGATCACGGATTGTTATTAAATATTTGTGTTGTGCCGCGATTAGCGCGGCTGCTCACCAGCTAATTCGTAGAGGTTCTACGACCGATTATCAGTTGACGTCTAAGAGTACAAATGCCGATTACCGTTTGACGGACGGTCGTGACGAACGGTTGACGATCGGTAAATGGACATCATCGTGACTCGCGTGTAACTGGCAACACTAATGTTAGCGGTCATGCTTTCATTGGCTCGTTTCATAGATTGATCTGGAATGTTAGTTGTACTTATTTAGCTGCAATTTGCTTCCGCACGTAGAACTTACGATTTACTTAAGCTTTTCTATTAAGGTGGTTTTCCGCCTTTTGTCTCTACTTTTTATGGCTCGAGTTGCAGGTTTCTTTATGAATGTTTAGTTTTAGTAACCTGCCTGAGAGATTTATAAATAATAAAAAAATATGAACACATGAATACTACAAGGATATCGAACGCATTTTTGACAACACAAAGCGGTATAAAACATCGTTCGACAATCGACACTAAAGACGCGTACACACCAACAAAAGCAAACCCAACGTTTTGCGTCCATATTAAGTGGTGCAAGTTTTCATTGCTCCGATCCATATATCTCTCGCAAACCGAAGCATTGTGTTACATAAATAAAAGCGCTAAACGCCAGTGTTATTGTCTATTAAGAATTACTTTTCTCGCGGGCGGCGGCGCACAATGGGCCGGCGAAGTACAAAGCGGTAGATGGTTATCGTACGCGGCGTACATTAATACGCAACGCCACGCCCAGATCACGAAATACTAGATCCGTTTGTGTTATGATCCGTATTTGTGTCGGTGTAAACGTTGTTGCTTTATTTTCACGGTGCATTAACACATATCGTTAGGCGACCTTTTAAGACGATTGCATCTTTAAATGTATTTTATGATGAATTTATTTTTTAAACTGGGTAACTCTTATAAGCAAGTTAAACTTATGGTTTTATCGTTTATTTTGTTATACTTAACTGTTACCAGTACCCACAGTAAGTATCGTAATGACTGATTGGCTGAGAGATAACGCACAGCCTGAGCCGAACCTGAACATTTGGGTGAACTAAGGAAGGATTTTTGAAAAGTGTAGAGGATTGTGAGAAATTTCAAATATTCATCTTAAGTTTATTAAATAGCAATTCTGAGGGTGTAAACACAAATGCATTTTCGTTTTTAGGATCCTCTAAATGTAGATAAATAATACCATACATTATAGAGTTAGTAAGCTGAAGTGGCAATGGGCAGGCCACATCGCTCGAAGAGCCGATAACCGCTGGGGAAGAAAGGTTCTCGAGTAGCGACCACGTACTGGAAAGCGCCGAGTGGGATGCCCTTCCACCAGGTGGACCGACGACCGTCAGAGTCGCTGGGCGCCGCTGAATGCAAGCGGCCCAAAACCGTTCGAAGTGGAAGTCAATGGGGGAGGCCTATGTTCAGCAGTGGACATCCATAGGCTGATATGATGATGAATACCAACATTCACATATTATTATCAGATATAGTATATAGTTGTAGATAGTTATATGGTACATATAATAAAATGAGTGTGTATGCGCACAGCTTTAGATTGGAAATCAATAATGCCGTGAAATTGGAGTGTCGACTTGGCCGGGTCGAGAGATGGCGCACGTCGTCATTATCAATTATTTGCATTACCTCCAATTGGAAATTTACCGTGTAAGTAATGAACTAAATTGACATTGGAATTATTAATAATTTTTGGGTCGGCAACGCGCGAGTGATGCCCCTGGTGTTGCAAGCGTCCATAGGCTACGGTAACCGCTTAACATCAGGCGGGCCGTATGCTTGTTTGCCACTTAGTGGTATAAAAAAAAACGGAGAATTAAATTGTAGACTTTATTTATCCCTGAAAAATTTATGATTATCAAAAAATTGCCTTCGCTTTACGAGTTTTACCCGCGTGCCAGAGGGGAGGGGATTACAACAAGGTCGGCAATACATTGGCAATCCCCCTTGTATTACAAATGTCCATAGGCGGCGGTGACCACTTATCATCAGATGGCCCGACTGACTGCTTGTCAACCTGTTGAAATACATTTTTTTTTTTAAAAATTACCTGCAAGTGACGCCAATTTTTTGATCTTATATTAGAAATATAAGGTCCTAATAAATTAGTGAACTTCCTCCTGAGGGATGAATGTATAGGTCATTAGTAATCAAAAAATAATATTAGAAAAATTCACTAATTTATTACGACCTTATTAAAACTTTAAATTATATTTATTCATTTGACAATTACTGTTTCTTTATTAGTTAGTTTGCCACTCCGTCCGTATGTTAGTTTAACAACTTATTTCTTTCTCGATTTTTTCTGAAAATTGTATGTTGAATTAGAATCGACTGAGTCCGTAATTTATTTGCGTTGTTTTTACTATATTTCATCCAAATCCGTTGAAGCATAATACGTTATTTAGATTGAACAACAAATAACACAAACGAAAACAGAAATAAGATAAGCCGTAATAAGTAGGTACCTACTAATAATTTGAATACATTTAGGATCGGTGCCTAGGCTTACGATACAAACAACAAAACGATATGAAATATTCTAATTGACTACATTATTATAAGTAAACGCGGCCGCGCCGCCGGTTTTAATTTCGGCTCGGTAACAAAAAGCGCTCATTCAACTTTTTTTTTCACAAAAGGTTTTATTGTTTAATTGGTGTATTTTTACAGCAAACCTCAATGAGCGCACGACACAATGTTCCCAGAATTCACTACAATAAATTTGTAAACGATACCACAAAACTTCTGTGTGATAAAAAAATATAAGTTTACCTTTACCTTTTTCTCACTGTTAACTACTACTGTGTTATACATTGCGTGTTCAAAACGGGCTTTTTTATGGACGCTTTAGTTCACAATGCAATGGGATTCGTTCTTTGAGAAATAACGGTTGGTAGGGCAGATAATATTGGTCAATAAATGTAAGAACACACCTGTGCTTCGCTCGGCAGTTTATGGGTTTATTGCATTACACCTCTCGGTTTAGGACAGACCCCTGCTGGTAATTGCTTCATGAAAGGCTCGTAAATGAACGGTTTATTAGTAGAAAAAATACTAGTCGCATATAATTCGATACAAATAGTTAAATTAGTTTTTATTACGTAAATTTTTTGATAAGGTTCTTTTTTTTTTCTTTATTTTAGGGTTTAATCGTATACACGATTATGTCACCCTATAAAATAACAAAATCAATAAGTACATATAATTATAGTCAGTTTAAGTAGTATTGGGATCAGATCTAGAGCTTCGATAAAACCCACAAATTTGTAAAGTATTCTGGCTTTATCCGAAGCTTAGAAATGGGCTCGGTGAGGATGATAAAGTACGACTTATTATAATTATTTATAACTAGATTTTATAGCACTGTTTCACCCGCATACGCCAGGGAACGTATGTTATTCCGGGATAAAATGTATTCTATGTGCTAATCTAGAATATATCTGCGTCCCAAATTTCATCCAAATCCGTATAGCCTTTTATGCGTTATTGCATCCAAAATTTTCGATAGTAATAGTGAGAATTACTTATTTATAATTTGCATTATACCTTTCAAAGTTATACAACTTATTATCTACTTTCATTTGCACCCCTAATAAATCAAATAAAAGTAAAAAAAACTTAAAGTAACACAAAAAGTCTCAAACGATCCCGAACGTCTATAACATGAATGACTTTCCAAATCAAACAAAGGATAAAGGGCTTTAAGTGTGACCACACAGAGACCGTTTAAATCATTGACAATGACAACTATAGAGGTACCTGTTCCTTGTTGGAGTACAGGAATAGACTCACCAGGAAATAGGCCTAAAATATGAAAGATTCTGAAACAAGCCCTGATGTAGTATAAATAGGTAATTGAACTAGTTTAGCTGAGAAAATTCCTTTTTTGGAGAAGCATTACACCGTATAAAAGAAGAATTTGTATTTTTTTTCTTTGAATCTTCATCTCTCTTCTCACTATTATATTATAAATGCGAAAGTTTGGATTTTTAGATGTGCCTCAATCACGCCTGAACGGATTTTGATGAAATTTAGTACACAGGCTTATATCCTTGATTAACACATGATTTTTATCTCAAGAAAACTATACAGGGTGTTGTTTTGGTCGGCGACAAGCGACCCAGGAGCGGTAGTACAAAATATATATTCCCCAAAAATGGACTTAATTCCATTAAATACTGTAAATATGTTGAGAAATACCTTATTCAATTTGAAATAAAATTACTGCAAAGTATGGTTACAAGGCACGTGCACAGGCTAGAGCTAGGCGCAAGCCGCCATCGCCCCACCCCTTTACTCCCTCGTACTCCCGTTGAGTATTATGTCTACACTTTAGCTTATTACATGATTTTCAAAATTTTAATTTTTTTATTTTTATTATAAAAAAAAAGTATTTTTTTTATATTTTTTTTAGCACCAGTATCATTTGTATTATTGACCCTCAGTCGCTCGTCGCTGACCAAAACAACAACCTGTATATCCCTCGGGAACGCGGGTGAAACCGCGAGGCACATACTCGTTCCTATTGTTGTGGCGGATCCGTGCGTCCGTTCAGCCGTCTCAAGCTCCTAACTCCTAAACCCTTAATATTTACAAATTAAACATTTTATGTATTTATTTCTTGGGTGTAAAGACGAATGAACGATGTGGGATCAGTATGGGTAACTTTTAAAATCTAAAATTGAATTTCTATTCTTTGTTTTAAGTTCTAAATTGAAATAGAGCTCTATCTCAATAACATAAAAGCTACAATGTGGGTTGGTATTATTAGTATTTGTAGTATAAACTTCAAATATCAATAATAATTAAAAATCAAAATGTTAAATATTTACTTTAATAATATGTAAGTATGATATTATTGTACGGAACCCGCCCTGTGCGAGTCGGGCTTACACTTCGCCGTTTTATTTCTAATACTTTATACGTAGGTATAAAATCTAACCTAGTTGAAGCACCTAAAAAAACTTATTAGGTACTCCACATAAACCACCTGATATATCTACACTAGCACCTACATACCACTTTTTGTATAACACAAAAAGCTCTCAAAAGCGTCCGAAATCCTATTACGTGAATGACTACCCAAAGCAAATAGAGGAAAAAGCGCTTTGAATGTGACCACCAAGACCGTCGACAATGGCAACAATACGAGCTCGGCTTGAGCCGGTAATCTCATCGTCATTAATAAGGGCTCTTCACACTTTCAGTGTTAACATGACAAATGCTGGCGGTGCCACAAACGCCGCGCCCCGGCCGAGCGCTGCGGGGCGCCCGGCCGAGCTCCCGATTATCATTTTCACTTTACCGAACCGTGGTCTTAGGAATCGATTTAGAAATTGCGCTATCACATATCCAATTTACCTGGAAGCGATCTAATTATGATAATATACAGTTTTAAAGTATTTATTTGCATGTATATTGTTGAAAAAAGGCATTTTCAATCTATGCACAAAACAAACCTTACCGACTATCTAGAGTGCAAACAATTACATAGTCAGCTGACAAACAAGCACCCACTCGATATACAAATAACTTGTTACTATGTCGTCTCGACCCTCGCCTGTCTGTCCCGGAGCCTAACTGCAATAGAAGCCTAATTGCGAGTAGAAAATTAAATTAACACACACGCGAGCCGTGTAACTCGGGGGAGGGTTAACCACCAGGTTATCATGAACCCTGACCGTTTGAAAATAACCCTAAGTTAAAAATGTCTTACAGTGGTCATAAAAAAGAGCTAGAGTGGTTGTATAGTCAGCCATTTTGCTTCGTAAACTAATTGCAGGTCCCTTAGTAGTCATTTCATCGGTCGCTAGTAAAGACTCTGTGCTCATTACATTGCGGTTTGTACTTTTCGAATTATCACTTCGATCGTTTCCGTTTTTGCTGGTCTATTGTTATTTTTAATTAATGGGCGTATTGGAATACATATGTGACAAATGTTAAACTAGCAATAAGGTCTAAGCCATACTTAAATACCCGTATGGTAAAAAGAATGGAGGTTCTCAATTCGACGCGTACATTATACTTTACAGTAGATTTTCTAGGCAATGAGATAACACGTTTAAAATAGACGTGAATACCCAAAAAAAGCAAATAAAGTGTTGCCTAAAATTGAGCGTAGCAAACGATACATTTTTAAATTCAGTTCGGTATCTTCTATATTTTTTAATCGAGACCATGGTTGATTGGAACCAATCAAATGTTATAATTTATGGCCAGTGTTTATAGGCATCCGATCCTGTTGAGTGTGGAGTATTTTAATTTGACCTTGACCTTATATGGGATGCTGGAGGTGAGGTCGGTCATCATAATCCTTCGTGACGAATCGCAGTTTCGTCACGCTGTGTACTGATTGGATATCTAATGAAAAGCACGACGAATGTAACATCGGAGAATAGGCTATTGGGTATCGAAGGCAAGCTATGTTCCTATAACATGCACCTGTAATATCGATCAATATTTTTTTTACTGGACTAAATTAAAGGGTCTGTTCCAAAAAGAATGGTTGAACCACAAATTCTCAAGATATTGCTTTGTCTGTGATATTTTGTGAAGTATGCCCGTCGGTAAAATCAGTTACTTACTGTTTTAGTTAATTACCTCAACCTTTACAGAGGACCAACATAATTTCGGCGTTTGAATTTGAAACTCTAGGGCATCAGGGACCGGAAGGTCATATATTGGTGAAAGAGGTCTCATTTCGTCTCATTGAAGCCTCTCGTGAGAAAAGGGCTGGCGCATATCTATTGCCATTCATGATTCAGTGTGACAATGCTGCCTGTAGTCTTGACACGGACATTTCCAAGGATGTTTGGGATAAAGCCATGGTAGCTCAGTGGTAGTGACGTCGATGCCATGACGTCACGGTTTGTATTCTACAGTGAACTTGAACTTTCGGGAAGTAAACATAGTGAGGAAACCATAGCATGGCGGTGGAGTACTCCTGCCTGGTATAAAAATCCGGGAGCTGTTTTTGAGCGCGAGATCTGTTCTAGGTTTAAGGTTCAGGTAGGTTCAGTATTTTCTTAGGCTTAGTTTAGTGAATGTCCCATCGAGATCAGATAAGCCGTTTGATTAACCCATAATCTATCGTAATACAGCGATCAAAAATGCATTCTCACAGCGGCAGCAATGTAGTTTGACTTTTGATTTTTGAATTTGCACGGGCGGCGCAGCGGTTTAGCAAAAACATAACTAATTTGTAGTTAGGTTTAATTCTGTTTTGTTTTGTATAGATTTAAATAGTTATTATGATCCCCATCCATGATAGAATTACTCAAAAATAATTAATTATGACTAATTCTAACACAAACTAAATACATGAGACATGCACCATGTGTGGCAACCAGTTCTAATATTAGGTCCTTATTATACCAATTATTAACTATTAGCATTTGGAATTAAATGACCAAACATTAATACTATTAACATTGAATTTTATAAATTAGTTATTTAAGCCTATACCGCATCGCATTCGCTGACTAGATTTAACAACTATTATTTTTGTGAGCTAATATTGTCAAGTAAGTTATAAGTAAAACGTAAGTGTATCATCATCCTTTTTCCACTGCTGAGTATAACTCTAATCACGCTACGTTTAATCACATCATTGATTAAATATACTAATTCCTGATCAAAAGTAACGGAATTTCACAGGGCAACACATTAGGGCCCACTATCTATCTAATCTATAAAAGTGATCTAAATTAACTTAAAAGTAATAAATAATACAGTTAAAATTTAAAATAAACGTCAAGTTAATTATTGTTTTAATCAATTAAGCAACATACCGAACAAATAGCGTCGATATAATGACAAAAATGAAAGGTTGTTGATTAACCCGATAATATCGCAAGATTGCGGGCGGCGTGATTGTTTTATACATAATCAGCTGTTGCGGTGTCAGGAAAGCCATAAAGCGGCGAATTGGCCGAGATACGGGCAAAATGTGATAGAATTAATTCTCAAATTGCAGGTTCGCCGCTCTCAAAGTCGAGCCTGTTTTTTTATTATTATTTGAGCTCCGCCGTACACTGTTATTTGGACATCAATTTGAGGTGTATTGCACCTGCAAACCTCTTTAAATATTTATTATTGTGCGGACACAACATCGTCGAATTTGTGTGGATAATTTACCAACTTTTCGTTTAATACACGATAAAGTTATGACAATAATTGTCTCGCTGTAAGTTACTTGTTTGTTGGATATCATAAAAGTTTGTAGACACAATAATTACTTTAAACGTTCCAATTGCTTCGGTAAATCAATTAAAGGTATTTTACTTAGATATCCAATAAAAATGTCATCGACTACATTAAAGATATTTATGGAATGAAGTAGTTGGATTTATATGAATATTGATGTGGCTGCCACTGATTGTGAAATATTGTCGTTAGTTAAGTATTATAATAGCTTTGATATATGTCTATCTAACGAACTTAATTTTACCTACTGTTGAATACATAAATCTATATTATTATTATACATATATACCTCATAAAATCGTAAGGAAGCCAAATCTGAAATTAATTATCATGGTATGTACCTATTATAATATTTACATAATAAATAACGCAAAACAGCTGCTTTTAAAATTGTAACACTGTTTGTATATCTATTTTTTAGTTTCAAGCATCACTCAAAAACTAATGGACCGATCGCAACGAAAGGATCTCTATCTGCATGAGATAGAGCCAAAATGCTATTTTTAATCGCGGGAACGCGGAAGAAACCGCGCGGAGTTATATAATAATAATAAATAATGCACAGTGCTAGATGTTATAGTATCCTCTTGCCTGGCTTGCACTCTCAAGCCAAGCACCTACCGGTGCGTTCCGACAGCTGCACTTGAGAGCCAGATCCTTCTAAGCTGTGTGTGCTTATCACCTTCGCGCCACATCATTACTTACCATAGTGAGATTGCAGACAAACATGGCTCTAGTTATAATAAAAAAAAACATTTGTTAAAGAAAAGTCGTTTGCAGCGACAAACTCGAGGAAATTTTCTATTATATTTGTTATTACATTACATCCCTGTTACCAATTAGGTTTATAAATCTAATATCTAATAATATATATAAAATGCTTTTGTGGGTACGTAAATACGCAGTTTTCTCAATCACCACCAACCCCAATCAACTTCCCGTTGGTGTGGTAAATACCCCTTGGTCTCCAGGTGGTAGTAAGGGAGTTTGGTCGCGGTGGGTGGAAGGGGGTGGTTGTGGGTGGCGAAAATGTTAAAACATATATTGCTGTCCTTTTCTAACGCATGAGGACTTCTGAAAAGATCTCAAAATTTCTGGAATGGCAAGTTCCAAAATGTGTAAAACGGTTATAATCGATCTGGAATGTTCTAGAAAGTTCAACAAATATCTGGAATGATCTAGAAAATTCTAGAGTGAATGCAAACTATTATAATCGATATAGCATGTTTTGAGAAAGTTCTACAAATTTCTGGCTTCATCGTGAATGTTCCAAAATGTCCGAAACTGTTATGATCGATTTAGAATGATCGAGAATGTTCTAGAAATTTTCCGAATGATCTGGAAAGTTCCAAAATGAGTGCAACTGATTATGATCGATTTAGAATGTTCGAGAAATTTCTTGAATGATCTAGAAAGTTCCAAAATGAGTAAAACGGTTATAATTGATCTGGCTTCATCTAGAAAGTTCCAAAATGTCGAAAACTGTTATTATCGAGTTAGAATGTTCAAGAACGTTCTAGAAATTTTCCGAATGATCTGGAAAGTTACAAAATTAGTGCAATTGATTATGATCGATTTAGAATGTTCGAGAAATTTCTTGAATGATCTAGAAAGTTCCAAAATGAGTAAAACGGTTATATATTATCTGGAGTGTTTTAGAAAGTTCAACAAATATCTGAAATGATCTAGAAAATTCTAGAATGAATGCAAACTATTATAATCGATATAGAATGTTTGAGAAATTTCTACAAATTTCTGGCTTCATCTAGAAAGTTCCAAAATGTCCCAAAACTATTATTATCGAGTTAGAATATTCGAGAACGTTCTAGAAATTTTCCGAATTATCTGGAAAGTTCATAAATGAGTGCAATTTATTATGATCGAGAATTTTTGGATTGGTCTGGAAAGTTCCAAAATGTGTACGAGTGTTATTATTGATCTATAAAAACCAAATCGAAGTGATGTACATCTAAATATTCTAGAGTGATCTGGTACTGGAAATTTCGGTATATAAATCGAAATTCAGTGACTTTTCGTCAGTACAATTGTGATTGCAGTCGAGTAAAAAAAGAA
Source organism: Polyploca ridens (assembly GCA_951394255.1). NCBI lineage: Eukaryota > Metazoa > Arthropoda > Insecta > Lepidoptera > Drepanidae > Polyploca > Polyploca ridens. Next base: position 5,371,796 of record OX596245.1, on the reverse strand, counting down.
CAAACTATTTGAATGTTCTGGAAAGTCTCTCAATATCGAAAATAGAAATCTATAATATGTTAAAAAATGTATCCTTTTATATTTTTTATACCATTAAACATGCGATGTATTTTAACCCGAGCAACGCCGGGTTTCGCTGCTAGTTGAAATATAAGTATTAAATAATACAATCAATAATTGTATTACATTGGTGTAATAATATCATTAGTGCGGCTTATGTCGTGCCCGCCCATACGTTTTGTAGCGTTTTGGCGTGCTCCCTTCATCCGGTTGCGTTACTTTTAGGGGAAACCATATCAAAAAGCTGATAGGTAATACATATTTCATACATGGAGCATCTGAATGTATTAATTAGGTATTTGTTTAAATTGTTAATGTGTAATTAACGGAGCTAATTCACTTGGGATTTACAAAAAAGAAACCTATAAAAAGGACGTATCTCTACTGAACACCATCGTTTGATCCCAATCGGTAACCAATCAGAAATCAAAAAATAATCGAACGGTATGTACACGAAAGCGCGGAATAAAATAATATGCATGTAATATAAATGAAACGTTTGTAGCAATACGTTGCGTCTGTCGAATCGTTGATTGCGGAGGAGTCCGAGTAGCGTTCCGTGCGGCGGCGCGGGCGCGCAGTGTCGGCACGGGAACTAAAGAAAACGATCGAATTTCCAACTATCCAAATTACCGCCACGGCCGACCGGAGCCAACCGGAACAATACTAGACACACCGAACTGTTTTCACGAAGCACGCGTCGCCATTACCACCAAATCGATTCGAGCGGCGCACACCGAGATGCTCGCATTACGATTACATACACCCAGTCTCGTGCCATCAACATACCACTATTAAATAGAACGTTTCTGTTTAAATCCGACTCGAATCGGAAATTTTGATACTGTTGTTATTCCGGCTCATCTTATTTACGGTTTTTATTGAGCTCTACCATGCGACCGGAGTGCGGAATGTGTTTATTGATTCACGCTACGTCTTCCAATGTTTTAACAATTTCACACTGTAATTTAACAATTACAATTGGGAATTTTTATCTTTTTTAATAGGTTTAAAGAAACTAAGACATGATGGTAGTTTTAAATTGTTTGTAGAAATGTATCGTGATATTTTGTTATTCATTTAAAAATATTGCCATTGTAACATGTAGGAACTATTGTTGTTGGAAAGCGTAACAAAGCGAGAACGATTAATATCGAAACATTACGCTCACAATGGTTGGTTACCCTTGCACTAGAGCCGGCAAACATTGTGAATCTTTGTTACGGTAAATCAGTTTTTTCCAAAATGTGACTCTTCACGGCGCGTTACAAAATCATAAAACGAAATGAAATAAAGTTTGTTGTGACAGCGCTTCCCGCATGACAAAATACTCCCATTTATTTCATACAACAATGTAGTAAATATATGTTTAATGAGCGTAACACACAGTAAAATTACCCTTTAACAATTCAGTCAAGATTGATTTTAGGTTTGCATGTTATAGATTCCGTAGGTATGTCTGGCTTAATCATAGACATTTGAATTTTATTTCCGTAAATTGTTTAAATATTCATAAGTATATCACGAAAAACATTGTAATCAATTTAGTAAAATCTGCACCAATAATTTCAGTGCCTTCCACGCAGAAAATTATTTTTAATAATTTTTATTAAGATCTAAACTATGCATACCTAGGTACATTAATATTAAATATATGATTAACCAATAAAAAAAAACTTTTTAATAAAAAAATTAAACCACCGAAAAAACTGAAAAGTAAAAAATAATTTTGAATATAACTTGAATTTTATAAGGTTTTGCAGTCGGGGATAAACCAACAACCTACGTAGGTATGTATTTTATGTAATATTTGTTTATTTATCCCCGACAATAAAATTCAATATTATTTTTTGCTTTTCAGTTTTTTCGGTGGTTTAATTTTTTTGTTAAAAACTTTTTATTTTATAACTAGCAGCGAAACCCGGCGTTGCTCGGGTTAAAATACATCGCATGTTTAATGGTATAAAAAATATAAAAGGATACATTTTTTAACATATTATAGATTTCTATTTTCGATATTGAGAGACTTTCCAGAACATTCAAATAGTTTGTTCTTTTTTTACTCGACTGCAATCACAATTGTACTGACGAAAAGTCACTGAATTTCGATTTATATACCGAAATTTCCAGTACCAGATCACTCTAGAATATTTAGATGTACATCACTTCGATTTGGTTTTTATAGATCAATAATAACACTCGTACACATTTTGGAACTTTCCAGACCAATCCAAAAATTCTCGATCATAATAAATTGCACTCATTTATGAACTTTCCAGATAATTCGGAAAATTTCTAGAACGTTCTCGAATATTCTAACTCGATAATAATAGTTTTGGGACATTTTGGAACTTTCTAGATGAAGCCAGAAATTTGTAGAAATTTCTCAAACATTCTATATCGATTATAATAGTTTGCATTCATTCTAGAATTTTCTAGATCATTTCAGATATTTGTTGAACTTTCTAAAACACTCCAGATAATATATAACCGTTTTACTCATTTTGGAACTTTCTAGATCATTCAAGAAATTTCTCGAACATTCTAAATCGATCATAATCAATTGCACTAATTTTGTAACTTTCCAGATCATTCGGAAAATTTCTAGAACGTTCTTGAACATTCTAACTCGATAATAACAGTTTTCGACATTTTGGAACTTTCTAGATGAAGCCAGATCAATTATAACCGTTTTACTCATTTTGGAACTTTCTAGATCATTCAAGAAATTTCTCGAACATTCTAAATCGATCATAATCAGTTGCACTCATTTTGGAACTTTCCAGATCATTCGGAAAATTTCTAGAACATTCTCGATCATTCTAAATCGATCATAACAGTTTCGGACATTTTGGAACATTCACGATGAAGCCAGAAATTTGTAGAACTTTCTCAAAACATGCTATATCGATTATAATAGTTTGCATTCACTCTAGAATTTTCTAGATCATTCCAGATATTTGTTGAACTTTCTAGAACATTCCAGATCGATTATAACCGTTTTACACATTTTGGAACTTGCCATTCCAGAAATTTTGAGATCTTTTCAGAAGTCCTCATGCGTTAGAAAAGGACAGCAATATATGTTTTAACATTTTCGCCACCCACAACCACCCCCTTCCACCCACCGCGACCAAACTCCCTTACTACCACCTGGAGACCAAGGGGTATTTACCACACCAACGGGAAGTTGATTGGGGTTGGTGGTGATTGAGAAAACTGCGTATTTACGTACCCACAAAAGCATTTTATATATATTATTAGATTAGATTTTTTGTGGCTATAATCGACTAATTACTACATGCTTAATTTTTGATTTCTTTTGATGTCAACATGAAACTCAGCATTAAAATCTGGGAGTGAACAATAAATCACCCCTATTTTCCCACCCTTAGGGTAGGTTTTTTGTATCCAATTTTTTGTATTTTGGGACCAACTTCGAGGTATATCCAATAAAAAAGAATTATCAAAATCGGACTACTCTGTAAAAAGTTATGCGTTATCATACATAAAAAAAAATATATACGCGTCGACTTGTAAACCTCCTCCGTTTTTTCGTCGGTTAAAAATAAGATATACTATGCCTTTGAGAGAAGGTAAATACCTGAGTAAAGAAAAACATAGTAGGTACTATAAAGCTTCACTTGTACATAGGAATTCTATTTATATCTGATTAACAATTATTTAACGAATGACAATACCAAAATTGCCATAAAATTAACCTCATATAAAAAATTATGATACGGAACCCTAATAAGTTTGCTTTGACCACAGAATAAATAATAGTACACTTTGACATTGTTACCCAGCCAATTACCAAAGTATATAAGCTTTAATGTGGTAATTACTGAACGAATACAATTGAATCATTTACATTGGAAAGAGCAGAATCTAGACATTATGATGCCCTAAAAATTCTACAGTTTATTTCGCATTTAAATTAAATCAAAGACATAGTTATCTTACATATTTTTCGTTAGTCTAATACGTAGATAATAAATAAATAAATATCCTGGGACATTCCTCACACACGGTCATCTGATCCCAAACTAAGCAGAGCTTGTACTATGGAAACCAGATAACTGATATAATACATATACTACTTTTTGTTTGTAAATACATACTTAATATACATAATTACACCCAGACTCAGGACATACAGACATGTTCATGCACACAAATGCATGTCCTGTGTGGGAATCGAAACCACGACCTGCGGCGTGTAAGGTGAATCTTTACCAACTGCGCCAACTGGCCAGTCGAAAAAAGAAGTCCGTAGGTACCTACTCATTGCCAATAAAACATTTCTTACCTCTTTACATAAATAAAACACTACAATCAAACACAACAGAAACATTACCCGCATAAAAGAGCTCACGATTCCAAGCTACGTACAGTATTTGTCACGGTGTGAAATACGGGGTAAGATGTGTATGAAATTGAATTTATTTTGCCCCGATGCGGTGTAACGATCTAATAAATCGGGAGGATGCAGCCATAAGTCAGGGTTCACCGCAGAGATCGTTATTCACACAGGCAATGTGCCGCGAAATCAATAGAGCTGACAATACCGGGGAAGCGGTCCCGGCCGTGTTGCAAATAAACCATGTAAACTTGCACTCATGAATAGGTATCAATTGCATATCTTCTGTCGTTATATATACAGTTTTGGTAGAGTTTGAATAAAACAAAATAGGTACACGACTTGGCTAGAAGGTTTCAATCAAGTCTTTTAAAACCCCGGTTTTAAGATAGCCCCAGCTCTTTCTGTTATATGACTTTAGAAAGTGACCGATATATTTAAAATTGGGTTTTACTAGACTTGACACTTCTCAATAGGAATTGGCACAGCGCCTCTAACGGAATACTCATGGTACTAATTTCTCCCATAAAACGCATTATACAGGGTGTTGTTTTGGTCGGCGACAAGCGACCCAGGAGCGGTAGTACAAAATATATATTCCTCAAAAATGGACTTAATTCCATTAAATACTGTAAATATGTTGAGAAATACCTTATTCAATTTGAAATAAAATTACCGCGAAGTATGGTTACTGGGCACGTGCACAGTCTAGAGCTAGGCGCAAGCCGCCATCGCTCCACCCCTTTACTACTCGTACTCCCGTTGAGTATTATGTCTACACTTTAGCTTATTACATGATTTTCAAAAAATTTTTTTTTATTTTTATTATTTAAAAAAAAATAAAGTATTTTTTTTATATTTTTTTTAGCACCAGTATCATTTGTATTATCGACCCTGAGTCGCTCGTCGCTGACCAAAACAACGACCTGTATAGTAAGCGTTTACTAACGTCAATTCTTTACACTCGGGGTACAGGAGTATGTTTGGTCCGTCGGTAATTTTACCGCCGCCGGTTACTAAATAAAACCTTAAATACCATACAATATAATTACCTACACTTGAATACATAAAAAATACTTAAATAATCGAACCATTTCGAGATCAACATGACATTGATACAACAGTTACTTATCAGATGAACGGTAGCCACAATTAACGGCCAGTTAAGATTAATTTAACAACGCAACAGCGAATTAAACGAGGACTCGCGAATATTTTGACATTATACAGCGTTAATCTTTTATTGTATTACGAGCTGTCAATATTGAGAGTCATTGGGACGCGAATCGAATAAACTTAATGGAAACACGGCGTGCAATCAAACGGCAAGAACAAGCATAAATTTATTAACGATGCTGAAATATCACTACATAAATCGCTATCTTGCCTGTCAGTTTATCGACAATTATTCTTAATTGGATTATGAAAGCGGTGCACGGTGTCGTCCCGAGGTCAAGGCGCGGGCGATAAGCGGATTGCATTGCTGCTTTAAGCAATTAATGTTCAATTAATTTTACGACAATATTAAAGCCGATTGTATAAGGTAAAGGATATAACAATAAAATCTTTTATTTTTGTAATAAATATTGAAAATGCCTGATGCTTAAAAGTCTTAATATTATTTTATCTTTTGTTAATGTCAGTTTTAATTTAATTAGTGACGTATTTTATTTTGATGTAAAATTTATTATACAACGATTATAAAAAGGATTAAAGTTTCCAAAATCTTGACGTTTATTCGGAAAATTATTAATGTCAGTAAAAACTTTTAGTGACGCAAATTCATTTAGCATCATTATGCAACATACCCTATCCCCCCTTAATCATAATAAAGTTATCAAACGTTGATTAGCTAAAATTCCGAAGTCTTTATAAACGTGACATTTGGTGATCGAAAGAGTGAGACGGGGCATACTATTACACTGATTTAGTTAAAAAGCGATTATGAATAAGGGGGTAAGACTTTAAATGTTGGTTGACAATCAGAGAAACCAAACATTGATTTTGAGATTGTTTTTATAGAATCCTACAATTCGCTGGTGAATAGCTGCGTATAGCTGGCTATCCGCTGATAACTTAGCCCACCTGCCGCCGCCTTGCCGCGGCTCGGCTGTGATCTCACGGAGACATGCCAGCGGCATCTGATTGGTGGGAGAGAAAAGGGCGGCTCTCACCGCGCCCGCCTTCACCTTGTTCTATTAGAATACTCTCTTAGGCTACTATTACACTGTAAAAATATTAGTCCATATTTAATGCATATTATGATGTTAGCCCTGGAATTATCTATGATACACCATATTCGATGAGAATACGTACCCCTGCTTGGTTATCATGTAACTTTATTGCAATAACTTTATAATAATAACATTGACAAACCATACTATAAGGTGGCTCATTACGTGGAAGACAAGAATGTATGGTTGTAGTAGCTTCTCTCTGCACTTGCATCCCCCTGGCTAAGTGACAATTGTATGAATAAGCATAATTAATATATATTGTATAAGTATTTGGAACAAAAGCTGTAATATGAAAATATCTTCTACATAAAGAAGCCTTGCTGAGTTTCTTGCCGGAGTGTACTAACAAATTAACGTTCATAAGTGCCTTATCAGGGCCTAAACTGAATAAATGACTTTTTGAAATAAGATTCAATTATTATCGAATTGAAACTGGTTTTCTGATTAATTCTGTACGTTCTGGTAACTGCAACTGCAAATGCAAGCAGTGTATTATTGGAAATGGAAGAATTTTCGATTGTGTAATATTTGTACCGATTAGGAGGCTATTTCAATCTTAATTTGATTAAAATAAATAGTAGATTATTAACCAAGGGGATAAAGCAGTGTCTTCTGTCGCGGGTGACGATTTAAATCGCGAGCGTAACGAAGGACTCGAGGTTTACTCCCGAGCGTAGCGAGGGTGTTAAAAACTTAAATCACGAGCGAAGCGAACACAATAATAATATGAGATAAGCATTTATTAAAAATAATGACAATTAAAAGTAAAAGTAAAAGTTAACATTCGAAACATTGGTCCAATTATTATTGATAGAGAAAGTTACATTTTTGTTCGGTACATTTATTGTTGATGAGTTGATTTGCGTATTCCTTTTTCAAAAAGATGTATAATGCTTTATATACAAATTCAATGGTGTAAACACAGATGTAAGTATTCCAAATTTAAATCACATTCTCCCCCTAGAAGATGAATGAAATTCAGTACAATTTTATTTCCCTGTTTTTAACAGATTAAAAATGACTATTGTTGTGTTCGCTTTTTGTGGCATAGAATGTCACTTTTATGAGCAAGTGGTATGAAAAAAAAAAATATTTGTCTATCTCATAGTATGTACCGACACCACTTCTTACTTTTTTTATACCACTTACTTCTGCTACATACCCATTCTAATCCTAACTAATATTATAAATGCTAAAGTGAGTTTTATTGTTTGTTTGTTACGCCTTCACACCTCAGCTACTCAACGGATCATCATAAAATTTGGCATGCAGATAGCCTATGGTATGGAGAAGGACATAGGCTACTTTTAATCTCGGGAACGCGGGTGAAACCGCAGGGGACTGCTAGTAAACAATATTTATAAGCTAGCTTATGCCGGCGCGCTTTTTCTGTTTCTATGTCAAAAACCTTTTTCATTCAAACCAAAAATTTTCCATTGCAATCAGAATAATGGCATAAGAATACGTTACAAACAGACACACATTGATTTTCACATCAAAAGTCCCCTAAAATATCTGGAACATACATGGAGTGGTTATGGTATCTTTACCTACAAGTCTAGACTTCTGCTAGACACTCTTTCTTAGGATTTCCTGCGTATGAGATGTGATAACTGATATTACTTGAGATATAGGATATGATAAGGATTCTAATAAAAAAAAAAATGTGGTATATAGGTACAGTAGTACCCAACTAATATGGCTTACCGATGTACCTGCGCAGAAGATACATTTTCAAAGCGCGGGAAACGCTATTGGTCGGCAGCTGCCACCGTGTTAGCGCGCGCCGTGCGGAGGGGCGTGACTTGCGAATGAGACGGAACTAACAGCTACAGTGTATTATGAACCTTATGATAGTGATCTAAGGTGGATTGTAAGTTTTAAGCATTCTTTCGGTAATCTTCGGGGCCATACTTTCTTTTATGTGCGAACGAAGATTCACGACGCGCCATATCAGTTGGGTACTACTGTACCTAAGTAGTTACTTTGAATTGCTACAACAACCCAGTAGGTAGCTAGATAGGTATCTACTTATTAATTCTGAGGTGAAAGTAAATAATCGATTTAGCTACTCGCTCTCTCATCTATAAATTACCTACTTAAGACCTACGAAGGTACAGGTTTTCTCAATGTGGGTCGACAGCACTTATGTAGAAACTGTAGCAAGCTGTTTTGCGCACACTCAAATGTAGTTTGATACAAAAATATCCAATCTTAATCAACACGACCATCAAAACACCATAAAACAATAAAATCGCCACTGGCTTCCAAATAATGATTGTCAGATTTTGGTCCAATCAATGAAAAAATCTATAGTATAAAGTTGAAGAAACAAAGAAAAATATGAATATTACCTACTAAAAATATAAAAAAAACCTTAAAATCTATGAAAAGAAATAAACTAAATTAAAAAATCGTTGTCAGAGAGCATACGTTCCCAGAATGCTGGCGGCATTGCCAAGTTGGATGGCAATGCTGATTGTCAGAAAAATATTGATTAATGTCAGTAATATATAATAATATACAGACATATGTCTATACTTGCATTATATTACCAATCTGATTTTAAAAATTCTGGAACTAATAGAAAGCTACATTGTCCCCGGGTCCCCTAAAGCTACTTTTCATCCTCGTAAAGTGAATGAAACATATTTAAAATGAATAATGTCCAGCTAGTAATATTAATATACGTTAGAAGTAATATAAGTTTTTTTTTCTAATTAGAATTCATCAGTAGATTGAGTCGATAGAAATTATAGTTGTTTAATTATTATCCCTTATTTAATATTAATGATAAGTCATTAATATTATAATCGAATAAATTAAACGTCTGAGAAAATAATGATTATAACGCAGTAGAAGATTATGGATAAAGTTTTTAAACAGTTAATAGCACGACTGTACGTTGAACATAATTTCAATCAACACATATCTATTACAATGCCACACAAACACCGATAAACCATCAATAACTATTAAATATACACTAATAGCGCCAACGATTTATTCAGAAATGTTTATAATAGCTTCTACGTGTTTAAATATTCTATTAATACCTAGCAAGCAAGCAGAAAAAAAAACAGTTTTTCCTATTTCCTTCTCTTTTTTTACTGCGTAGGTTTGACTTTGGCCGGTAACAAAGTCCTTGTTATGTTTTCCTTAATTTTAGAATTTGAACATGGGACTTTCTTCACAGTATTCGATACTTAATCATCATCATCATCAGCCTATAATGTTTCACTGCTAAGCTCACGCCTCCTTTCACAAATGAGGGTGAAAGCGAATGGGCATACTCATACACCACGCGTGCCCACTATAAGGATCGGTGGACGTAGGTTACTGGTCAACCTACTGTTGGAGATACGATACTTAATAGGTATAAATCATTACACCCAGACTCAGGACATGCATATGTATGCATGTCCTGAGTCTGATCACCATGTGCTCATGACCATGTGGTCATGCACACATAAAGATAAAAAAATAACTTATAAATTTAATTACATCAAATATTTACAAATTACAATCTATATATAGAAAATTTCCTCAAGTCTGCCGCTGCTTCCGAATAACGGCAAGGTTCCCAGAAGGCTGGCAGCGTCTCCTCTGCAGCCAAGCTGATGCGTTGGCGGAAAAAGCTCCCCGCCCGCTGGTCTCGGGAAGCCTCGATCAATTTCGATGACAAAGTGCGAGCAAAACGGCGAGCTTCGGACCCCCACGGTCCCATGGTCTCGACCACAAAAGGCATAAAAGTATAATTTGGTCCAATCGATGCGTATTTTTTGAATTTTGAACTAAAACTTATAAATGGAAAGCCTGAATGAAAAGCCAGCCAGGTGGGTACTACATAGTACCCTACTACCATGCAGACAGTTGGAAAAGTCTACCGATTCAAACCGCTTACCATCAGGCGGGCCGTATGCTTGTTTGCTACATTAGTGGTACCTAAAATGGTGTATGGAAAAATGGCTGGGTAGTGAAAGTTTTTCTACTTTTGAAGATGCACTTAACTATTTTGAATATAAGTAAGCTCTGAAATTTATTTTGGTTTTCAATCTACATCGTTTCTTTTCTCTGTGACATCGGGTCATCTAATCATCAAGATATTCATCATTATCGTCTTTATTCTAGCTGGTAAACAAAAAGCGGTCAGAAAAAACAAAGAAGTTGCGAGCGAATACGAGTAGGTTACCAGTAAAACCATAGCTCCTATAAAAATCTCTTAAGGATCGTTCTCTATTTAAAGCTGTAATAAAACAGCTCAAAGAGTGCCGGCAGGGATATAACTTTAACTTACTATTGGACTATGATTACGATATTTACAGCTACATGCGACACGACTAACTGCCAGTTTTTGAAAGCCAATCAGAGTTATTCTCTTGTTAAAAGTATACCTGTCATTGTCAATGACGGCTAAAATGACAAAGACGGCAAAAGTTTTGAGTATAGATTAACTTTGATTTGGCATTCAGAATCTTGCGGTAAACCACGGCCCAGATACTGCACCCATGATTTATCACTTAAAATTATTTACTCGTCTATTCTATGTTGTATATACCTAAATGTAGCCATTTTCTTTGTCTTATCGCAAAAGATAAAATTCTAATTTTCTCCTGTGATGTTTTTAAATTAAATATTAAAAACACCCACTTAATAAAAAGTTGCGTGATCGATCGTAAATTCTGTCAAAAAAAAATCGTTTTCAAATTAAATTTAATCAATACAACTACATTTACGCGTCAAAAGTGGACGATTACTATGTAAAATCGGTGTTAATATCGATTCTTTTATCGTATTGCTATCAATCAAGAATGTTCAATGTTAATCCGAGTTTTAATAGCCGTTTTTAATATGAGCGATGTGAACGTAGATGCGGACTGCCTATCAAAAGTATCAAACTATTATAAAACGAGACCGCACCTTATGCAAATGAGGCGGCTTCGGGCAAAGCGTTGCCTAAATATTAGTTTAATATTTGGAAGATTGTATCATAACCTGAGTTGAAAACTGTTGTAGCTCGTTTATTGTGGAATAGAGTCTGTAGAGTAGAGTTCAATATCCTATTTCATATTTATTTTTATATACTTTGATATATTTATTTTCCAATAACCAATAACGCATTATAGTAAGACCTAAGAAAAGCTTACTTCCTTTCTAAAGCAATCCTAAATCCAACCGCATTTCCAAACTTGTCTTTTCATAAGTAATTAGTTATTAAGTACCTACTAATCGATTTATTATATATAATATAATATTGGAATTGTATGTATCGGTTTATAATCGATAGAATTTACCCAAACTAAAACAAATAAAGCAATAGAGCAGACCATTTTACGTTTTAAAGCAACAACAGTTGGGTATTGAATTGAATAAATTATGTAAATAAAACGAGGCGGGCTCTCGCTTTCTTGTAAATGATTTGGCGTTTTGCGTCTAATGGCCGTTTGATCCACGCACCCGAATCTACATATTAGTGCCACAAATTATTTAATTGCTATTTATAACTGTGGCGTGTTTACACGCGAACTTTGGCCGCATATTTTCATTGTCGATCAATGTTTCGTAACGTAATATACTTTAAGTATGTTAGTAAGAGTTCAGAATGGTTTGTTTATGAAAGCTTTTATTTCATATCAAACTAAGTGAGATAGATACACAGATACACATCTAAATAGATGACGCGAGTGTATTTACTTCGCTTCTCAAAATCTGTGTAAAAATGGGGCACAATGTTCTTCTTTTGAGACTGTTTCGCGCGGACAGGGAACTCGCATAAGGCTGTATGTCCACCAGAGATGTGTAGCGAGGGATATGCTTAGCTGACAAATAGAATAGCTTCATTTTTACGTTAAAAATCTAATGCCAGCCTAAATAAATCAATCTTGGTTTTTCATACGGATGGAGGGACTTGCGTTATCTATTTAGATTTATGTCTATAGATAGATAAGACTAGAACAATCTGCCGAAGGCTATAATCTAGACTTAATCAATTCAGTCTTATAATTTACAAGCACAAAAGATAATTGCAAACTAAGGCTTTCGATCAAGATTGTTATTTATTTTATTACATATTTTTAGTTAGTTTGAATTATTGAATATGTGACCAAGTTACTCAAATATTAAGTGCAACGCTGGCCACCTTTGCAATTTTCGCACGTAAATCCTAATGTTTCCTTAATTTTGATGACGAAATGATTGGCTATGCTCTTAAAACCGAAACCATTAAGTTCGCATTCCATCGTCAGGTCGCGAAGAAAAAGAAAACTCGTCCGGTCCGAGATACAAACAGGGCGGGCCAGTACTTTACACCGCCACCTCGTTCCGAAAGTAGTGACAAATGGTGGCGGCATCTTTCATCTCCTCTCTTTTAAATCTTTTCCACTCAAATATCAACTCTCAAGACAAACTTGAAAGTGTAAATTTCCGTAGCAAACAAACGCGATTAACGAAATGATAACGCATTAATGAAATTCGGAAATAATCGCAAATAGCCTTTGAATGCCTGGAGGGCGGGCAGTGTCTACCTGAATCCAAAAGGGTATTGAAGTATGGCAAATAAATTAAGTATATCTTCAATTGACGCCTCCTTGAATAAACGATAGATCTCATAAATATCTATATGTATCAACAGGTAAATCCGCAGGAGCTAGAAACCTACCCTAAGGGGTGAATTAGGGAACGGCGGGGCACGAGTGCAATTATAAAAGGGAGAATGCAACATACATGTAGTTAAGGCGGAAAGGAACACGGCAAACGCTTAGTGATAAATTCGTAATTTTCAGCTATTACAGAAAACTTAAGGTTAGTAACCACCATGGAGATAAAATATTGATAGAGCAACTATACTAGAGTAGGTATGTGCCGTGAACACGGGTACGTGTATCGGGCTGCCTTGAAACGAACTACGCATTCATAGCTTGAACGACTATAATAGGGGTTTCCTAATCGGTCACTTTTAACAGCCCATATACATCCATCTGTCAAAATGAGACAAACATAGTTCGGCAAGGAGAGACACCCTCTTGTCAAATATAACTTTTTAGCATTACCATAGTTTAAATACATATAATTGATACAAATTTTTACCGATACTTTTATCGAGAACAAATGTCAAGAAACTCATATCGAATTTTTTTCTGATCCATCTATATGCAAACCATCTATATGCAAACTGCTCACGCTTCGCATAAGGTAATGTTGCTCTATTAATATTCTTACTCTATGGTTAACACTCATGCATCATGCATGCCGATATTTGCAAAATTCTCATCGACAAGAAGACATGTTCAATCCGGTGTCCATTGTCTAAGGCTGATTATTGAAATGGCGACGCATTAAATTGATAGCCCATAGTATGCGGTAATAGGTCTTAATACGAGATAATTACAGAGAAGGAACATGCTCACTCACAGTAGTCAATGAAGATATAATTCCTCATTGATATAATGAGTGTATCGTGCGTGATACATCAGTTTGTCATACACGGTTAGGCATCGGTACTTACTCGGTAATCATTTTGTAGGAACTCGGTACGATTCTCGTACAGCTTGTAACATGCAATGTGACTCAGCTAATTGAAATGCACAATGTATTGTGTAATCACTTACTCGTCTATGTGTATCCAATTAACACTTTTTGGTTAGGTTTAGTTATGTTAACGTAAAGATAGAAAATTATTGTGTATTCCTTTTGATGATCGTTACATGAATGTAATATATTTTGTCCCGCAACGTTAAATCGTATTTTAGAAAGTAAATTGGAAATTTTTAAATAAGTACGTTTTTAGGGTACTGAACCAAAAAGGTACAAAGGAACCTTATGGTACGTCTCTCTGACGATCTGTCACAGAGCTATATTTCAGCAACCACTGATGATATTAATTTGAAAGGAATAGTTATAAATATTGCTGACATGACATTACGTATTGAAATGATCTAGATTATTCTAGAAAATCTACGATCGCTCACAAATCACTTACAAAGAAACTACTTTAGATGCTATACCCAATACAAACTTACTCAAGTATCTCATTAGGGGAAAGTACAATGTAACAGCCCAGTTTAGTATATAACAACCCTTATAGTGATCTCAATGTAACTTTAGCTATTAAGCGGTCCCTTTTAGCGCTGTATCGCGCAATCTCTCTCAGTAATTGCCGCTTAACTGACGACGTCGAAATTTTAATTAGCTGGCGAAAATAAGCGCGCGCGCAGACCGTACGGTCATCCATCAGCGGATCAGCGCTTTATTATAAGGCTGGGGTAATGTTTACTGCGATATTGGATCAAGATAGAGGGTATAGGCTCATTTAATTATTGCTGTTATAAATAAGTTGAATAATAAAGTCATAGTACCTACTCATACTCAAATGAGGGCAATAAATGAAGCTACTACAGTTACCGCCAATATTAATGTATCAATAGGCTATTTTACCCGGATAGGGCTTTCTTGCTGTGCGTGCAAATCATTCAGCTTAAGATTTTTGCCGATGTCACTAAAAAAGCCTAAGGCCCGCCTATTAGTAAGCGGTTACCGTAGCCATACGGACGCTTGTAACACACGAGGCATCACTCACGCTTTACCGACCCTCCCCCCCTCCCCAATGAACACTAGCGACCTTACTCATGCGCAGGAACGCAGGAACACAACATAAAGTTATTTGGCTGCGGTATTATGTACGTTGTAGGTTTTCCATTCGGCATTTTCCCAGTCGAGTTGTTCGAATTAACGCTACGCTCTACCTCTCTCTTCGATACATATTTAAGATCTGAAATGAAAATATGTCATACAATCTAGCATTTATTATCAAAATCAAAACCAACCAATTTCATAGTTGCATTCAAATGCTATTAATATATGTACCTACCTAATGTTCCTATCACCTCTAACAAATATTTTCAATTAATTCTTACCATCAACAAATGTGTGGTTATAATTTTCTCCGACATTATCTATGAATATTTAATAGCTTTTATGAATAAATCGCATGGATTTTATCACACTACAGGTGTTTGCACAAATTATCGACTATTTTAATAATCTTTGACATAAAACTAAACACAAATAGAATATTTAGTAACCTTTGCTTTAGGATTCTACTCTAACAAGAGAGTGGTGCTGATTCTGTTGTTTACAACTAAACTAATTTTAATCTCACTATATCTCTTTCTAACAAAGAACAAACAAGAACAAAGAAGGATGTAAGAAATTTAGTCCTGTCAAATTTGTCCAATGCTTGTTTTCAATATAAATTTAGTCGCCATCTATCACAATTACGCCTAAATACACGCAAAATAAGACGGCAAAGATTAATAATATATTCTATCCTTTTTCAGTAATGTTCGTAAGAAAAAGATGAGATGTGACTGAAATTAGTTTAGTGCGATTTACAACAGAATCGGCACCAATGAAGAAATAAATAAAAAAGATTTATTTCTACATACGCATAAAAATACAACACATAAAGGAAATACTGTGTAATGTGAAAAGAATAACGATCCAGCTTTACTCCGAGGCATTATACAGGATGTTTTTTTAGTCGGCGACAAGCGTCCCAGGATTGGTAGTACAAAATATACATTTCCCAAAAATGGACTTAATTCCATTAAATACTGTAAATGCGTTGAGAAATACCTTATTCAATTTGATATAAAATTACTGCAAAGTATGGTCACTCGACACGTGCACAGACTTAGAGCTAGGCGCAAGCCGCCATTCCGCCCCACCCACAAAAATAAAGTATTTTTTTAATATTTTTTTAGCACCCGTATCATTTGTATTATCGACCCTGAGTCGCTCGACGTTGACCAAAACAACGACCTGTATGTACCTACCTACCTCAAAACTATTTTTTTGTTGAATCCTTTTGGACATCACGAAATCCTGGACAGCAGTTAGCTATTAAAGATTTAGCAATATACGTTTGACAGTCTTTGCTGAAAAATCCTTGTGTAAAAAGAGACGAACGAGTTTATTTTCTTAATGCCAAACTCATCATAAAAACATATGAATAAGTTAGCCAAAAGGTGATGAATTGGATAATCCATAAAACTTGAAATATCAACACATCTGCGTGATTAAATATACGTATCTTATGTACGTATGTATATAGTTATAATTTAATTAAATTGCATGATTAATACGAATTGCGTTAATTATTTTTATCGATACATTACCTATTAAAATTTTTACTCCGGTAATAACTTCCTAATAATATAACAAAAGCAATAAAATATGATTGTATTGATACTTTATTTGTTTCATTTTTAAGATATTTTATAATATTTCTTAAGTTTTAACTTTGACATTTTCACGGATTTGCGTTATGGTTTTTACTAATAATTTATAGGACGTTAGGAAAGAATCCTGCCATTTCAACTTACCTATCCGATTAATTTATACACATATAATACTTATCTAAGTTTCTTCTTCAAAAGTAAGAGAGATCCAACCTCATACAGCTACCTAAGTATCAACCACAAACTCCATCAGATCTATAATTATCTCGATACCAATAATGTATTCAAAAGAAGATTGATTCGAATATATATTTATTGAATAAAGATGAATAACAACTGCCGTTTCGAATATTAATTAATTCGGCGACGCCTTTGTTAATCACAGCGTGTGGAGCCGCACTTTCTGTCCATCAATCTCATCAAAAACAATTGAATTGAATAATTAGCCACACGGCTCCAGCGCAGGCCTGCGCGGGCGCAACAAATCGTGACCGCGCGCCGTTACTAAAAACTTCACCAATGCGGTTATTCGATTACACACATAACACAATAATAACAAGATTGTATCTAAAAGTGATCACACATCGAACCGTTTAACAATATTGTCTCTGTCTAGGGTTGCCAGGGAAGTTATTAAACCTATTAGATAATTTGCATATAGTTTAAAGTTTGGAGACATCTTTTTGGCGGGAACTTGCAGAGTGATGTTGTGTTTTCATTTTTAGTTTCATAAATTCGTGTATTTTGAGTTTTATTGCATATTATCGGTGGTATTTTATCCAATAAAGATCAATCAATGTGCTCCAGTGAAGTGAAATGAAATGAATCACGTGTATCGTGACTTTTCAAGTTGTCTCAAGAAGACCATGAAAGTTTTAGTACGTCCACCATTGTACTAAAACATGACTTTTATGGACGGTGACTGTGTATGTGAAAGTGATTTATTGTGACTAGAATTTATAAAATAATTGGAAAATGGCAAAATACAAAAGCTGTGACGCCAAAAAAAAAATTTGGCGACCATAAGTAGGGATTGGACACATGAGAACTGTGTCTTTAGAATCGAGATTAATAAAATTAGCTACATAGTCAATAATTTTAAGAAGCTACTATTGTTTTCTACCAAATCTGTAAATCACCTGCTTTGATAATTAGTAGGTTGTAACTGGCCCAGCTTAATCTGGGTGTGTGACAGCCCTATGTAGTATTTATTAATCGTGGTGATCCGGCTCGCACGGCACACGTGCCGGCACTCGGCAGAATGCGACGGTGTCACGGCATCGCGGTGTCATGTCACTGCGCACGATCACCACACGGTTATTGCCGGCTCACACGAGCTTTCCATAATTTGTCGGAGCGTAAAGAAGGCGTTCGTTTATCGAGAGAACCACGAACAAAAGCGCTTATGGCTCGTCTTAATTAATGTGATTAATGACGCGGGCCGCGGCGCGTTTTGAACTCACTTTACTGTTGTAATCGAGAAATAAATTAATTTTATTAGTAGTCCTTTCTAATAGAATACGAGGGCCGAGGCCTGACGACGCTTCTAAACGACTGGCATCCGAGTTTTCCTGGTTCGTTACGTTTCTATAATTTAAAAAATTGGGCGTTAGAACTCACTGATTATAATTTGAATTTACGACATTATGCATAGATAAAAGCATATAAAAAGGAAATTTGATCGTTTATTGTAGGGTTTCACTAACAAGGTGGATGTCTAAGAGCGCCATAATGACTTCTGCTTTTATAAATTTTGTTTCATTTTAATTAATTCAAACTAAATTACTTACCTACTGAGTTTTTGGTTTCGTTATTATCATACATAATTTTATTAAATGTTGGTGTATTTTTATTATACGGTATAAAACGAATGAAAAATTCATAATTGCTCTGGGAAAACCTATATAGATATTGATCGTATACTACGATTGTTCCTATCTCAGATCGCTAACGCAAGTAAAAAGCAATTAGTATGGCCTAACACTTAAACAAATACTATGGCGCAAAGCATTACCCTTTAAAATATAGGTACGTACTTATTTTCCCATGTCTCTTAGCTAACGTTAAATAAAACTTAGTTCGAAATAGGACTCTATATTATATGTAACAAGGTATAGTTTTGGGTTCGAATGCCGGAGCCTCGGGCCGAGATCGTGGCGGAGATAATTAGAGACCGCGGCTCTGTGGGAGCCATAAAAACGGCAAATTGACCGGCGGGATAACCAGAAAGGCACAATGTGTTAGATAATAATTTCCAAATTACAGGTTATGTCGGTTCGCGAGCGAGGAACGACGAGATCTTTTTTCTCGAACGCCGACTGAGGTGCTAAGGGCAGGCTAATTATTATTTGGGTATCAGAGCGAGGATTTTAGTGCAGCTGCTACCTGTATAAATATTTATTAATAAAACAGTTCAAACGCCAATTTTTATGGAATCCAATTTTTATCAGCCAATTAAAATTATTTTATAAAACTTGTTATGCTTGCCTGGCCCTCAAATAACAATTATGAAATAAAAATAGATTCCGCTTCCTACCCAATATATTATAAAGATTATATTGGGTATGAATGACGTAGAGCCACTTAAGGTCTTGAAAACGTTTTTTTGTTATATAGGTATATTATAGACAAAGATAAACAAATAATATACTAACCCCCTTATTCATAATCGCTTTTTAACTAAATCAGTGTAAAAGTGTGCCCCGTCTCACTCTTTCGATCACCAAATGTCACCTGTCAGATAAAGACTTCGGAATTGTAGCTAATCAACGTTTGATAACTTTCATATGAATAAGGAGGTTCAAAATCATTTATTCAAATAGACCTTCGCAGGCACTTATGAAAAGTCTGACTCTAATACTCTAATACCGGTTCGGAAGGTTGCATTTGCTGAGAAGAGCCGGCAATAAACTCAGCAATTACTCTTTTCAAAACAAGCTTAGATTCATTACATAATATTTACATTCTAATCGCACTGACAACAATTGCGTGCCCCGGCGCGGCCGCAAAACTACAAAGTAGACTGAATCTATATTTAATAAGTAAATAAATAAATGGCAAACTTAAGCAGACCAACCCCCACAAGCAGCACCTGTTCACAAGTATGACGCGCGTGGCAGCCATCGCCCTCCTCGCCATATTGGAGGGAAGTGAGCGACCCGTCACACGACGCCGCCGCAAGCAAAGGCCTTAAAGTGAGCATGACTTACTTAAGTCTGGCTTAGAAATAAAAAATAAACTAAAGGGAAACTACTAAACACGCAATTTGTTATCACTGTGACTATTGACAAGTTTATACTAAATATCATTTAGGTATATGTATAGAAAATATAACAATTAAGGAGACAGACATAATCTATTGAAGAATTTAGAAATAAATGAAAAACATTAAATTGAATTAATTACTATAAGTAATAATCTGTAAATTAAACAAAAAATAAAAAAAAGATAACTTATAATAATAATAGCATACTTAGAATTAAAATGGACCTTGAACTAGCTGCTAAGTGAAGCAGGTGCAGAGAGAAGCTACTTCCATACATCCTTGTCGTCAATATAATGAGACACTTTATAATAGGCCCTACTCAACAACCGCTTTTTGATATGTTCCTTAAATTTAAAAAAGGACATACTGGTCACGCTATGAGGAATTTTATTGTAAAATTGGATACAATTCCCAAGAAAGGACTTATTTACTTTAGCTAATCTAAATCTAGGCACAGTTATTTTGTCTTTGTTTCTAGTGTTTCTATCGTGATAATCACTATTGACTGGAAACAAATTAATGTTTTTACGAACATACATAATATTTTCAAAAATGTACTGAGAGGGCAAAGTTAATATATTAATTTCCGGAAATACCTTTCGCAGAGATTCGCGAGACCCCAAACAGTAGATGGCGCGAATTGCTCTTTTTTGCAATACAAAAATTGATTCCAAGTCTGCGGCAGAACCCCACAGCAAAATACCGTAAGACATAAGGCTATGAAAATATGCAAAATAAATTAATCTGGCTGTATTAATGTCCGTCAGTTGCCTTATTTTGCTGACTGCAAAAGCTGCGGAGCTCAGTTTACCACCTAAGGCTTCCAGGTGAGCACCCCACTGCAATCTACAGTCTATGGTCAGACCAAGAAAAACAGTCTTATCTACTACATTAAGTTTAGTACCGTCCACAATAACATTGGTATCAACTTTTGGTACGTTTGGTAATGAAAATCTTATACATTTAGTTTTTTTAGAATTTAGCATTAGATTGTTGGCAGCAAACCATTGAGACACAGTTTCCAGAGCGTGGTTAACTTTTAAAAGGTCTTTGTCTTTTCTATCTACTTTAAATATCAGAGACGTATCATCTGCAAACAAAACGACATCTGATAGTTCTTTCACCATGTAAGGTAGGTCATTTATATAAACTAGAAACAGAAATGGGCCTAAAATCGAGCCTTGAGGTACGCCTAATTTGACTAAGGAGCCCGATGACACACTACCATTGATTCCTACTTTTTGTTGGCGCCCTGAAAGATAGGAAACCACAAGATCGAGGGCCACTCCGCGAATTCCATATAACTTAAGTTTAAGAGCTAGCGTTTGGTGATCTACGCAATCAAATGCCTTGGAGAGATCACAAAAGATACCAATAGCATCGTGTGAGCACTCCCAGGCCTGAAAAATATGCTTAATAAGTTTAGCTCCCGCATCCGTAGTGGACTTACCTCTTGTAAAACCGAACTGATCATCATGGAGTATCTTGTGGTTATTAAAATGCCTTAACATTTGGTTTAGCACAATCTTTTCAAAAATCTTGCTTAATGCAGGAAGTACTGAAACAGGTCTATAATCTGAGGGATTGTTTTTACATCCCGATTTAAAGATTGGAACAATTTTGCTGTATTTCATTAAGTCAGGAAAGTTGCCCTGTTCGAGACATTGGTTAAAAATTAGGGCTAAAATAGGGGCAATATTGAAAATAATTGACTGTATAACCTTAACTGACAAACCCCATAAGTCTTCTGTATTTTTCATATTTAGTGACTTAAAAGCCGTGATAATGTCATAGTCATTAACCTGGGTGAATGCGAAGTCTGGAATATTTTGTTGAAAATTATTCTGTAAAATCGATTCTGCTAACGTGGAAGACGAAGCAAGATTTTTAGTAGCCTCCATAGGTATATTTGAGAAAAAAGTTTCAAAAGCAGATGCTACTTCTAATTTACCTGAGATTAATGTATCATTAATTTTAAGAGAAAAAGTATTATCTTTGATTTTATTCTTACCAGTCTCTGTATTAATAATCTGCCACACTGTTTTAATTTTATTATTAGAACTATTTACCCTATTGCCTATGTAGATGGCCTTTGCTCGAATACAAACCTGTTTAAATATCTTGGAATAGTTTCTAACATATATATGAAAGTTTTCATTACTATTGTAAGATCTCTGATGGTAAAGATCATACATGTTATCCCTACTCTTCCTGATTCCTTTAGTTGCCCAGTTACAGAATTGAAGTTTATTATTATTTACCTTCTTAGTTTTGATTGGACAAGATACATTAAATTCGTTGCAAATATCTTTAAATATTTTTTCATAGTTTACATTTGGATCATCAGAAGTATATGTAGTGTTACTAATTTTATAATCCATATTGACGCTGAAATTATTTAATCTTGTTTTATTAACTGACCTAAATGTTTTCGTTACGGATGAACTAAGTTTTTTACACGGAAACTTTACTAATTGGTTAGTAATTACACCTAACATAATAACATCACTTAAATAAAGAATTAGTTATTTATATTTTATATTCTTCTTGATACGGTTGCGGTGTTTATCTACCTATACCACACTCACTTAACTAAATATTGTCCATAGGCTACGGTAACCGCTTACCATCAGGCGGGCCGTATGCTTGTTTGCTACCTAAGTAGTATAAAAAAAAACTAAATATTATAAACATGTTTGAGTACAAGTCTCTTTATATACTTTATCATATAACTAGCTGTCTACCGTGGTTTCACCCGCCTTCCCGGGAGATGTCCCTCTCCATACCATTGGCTATCTAAGGGCCAAATTACATCGCAATCGGTTCAGTGGTTTAGAGGTAACAGACAGATAGACGGTGTTACTTTCGCATCTATAATATTGTAGTAGGTAATAGGTATGGATGAGCCATCGGCACTCGCCGATTTGTTTGTGTAAGGGTGTAGAAGCCAAATGAAGCTAACACCTTTCAATCTTTAAAAAATAATTGGACTGTTTTACAAAAACCTTAAACCAACTTCAAAGTACACTAAGAAGTAATCAAATCCTGATCTGATGACAATGGGACCAAACGGGAAGCGTACCCTTTCAAATAAAAAAAGAATTTTCCAAATCGGTTAATAAATGACGGAGTTATGAGGTAACAAACATAAAAAAAAAAAAAATAAAAAAAAAATACATTCGAATTCCTCCCATTCGGAGAACCTCCTCCTTTTTTTGAAGTCGGTTAAAAATTTGGTAGAGCATCTTAAGGTAGAGCGTAGCGCGTTCATATGGCCACGGTAACCGCTTTCCATCAGGTGTTATCTACGCTTGTTTACAGACTTCGTCGTATACGGGGTGGATACGACAATACGACTACTCCGAAAACGCAAAAAAATTACAGCTCAGCTTTCATACATTTACGCCGAAGGGACATGTACCTTTTGTATGAAAAGCTGTAATATTTTTTGGCGTTTTCTATGTTGGTCCCATAGTAAAAGTTGATCGTATTTATGAGTGCTTTAGGTGGTTTCATTTATTGTCGTATTCACCCCGTATTATCCAAAATATTACAAAAAAATCGACCCAAACATATACTTGTCAATTCTTACCTACTTACAGAGTTACAACCAATGATTTCCTACAACAAACATAAGTAATGTCTAAGTCAGCCCTCCTAACGACAATGTCAAGAGCTTGTAAAGACAATCGATGTCCCGCGGGGGGCATCGCGGGCTCAGCCCGCCATTGGCCTGGGGCCGTAGGGCGGGGCCCCGCTCACGCCTCCAGAAACGGGAACCATATCCTAGATCAATGTGACGTACAATATTCTCCGAGATGAGGTAGATATATTGTGCTTAAACTTAATATACCTGTATCATTTTCAGCCAAAATATTTTTGAGCTAACGTATAAACGGAAAAATTTGATTAAAAATTATGCAATTATGCTGATAGATTAATATATGTTTCACTTCGTTATGATGATGGGTTTGGTAGTTATAGGCCGTGAAAACGAAATAGAAAGTTATACTTTTGTGACAAAATTTACAATATGTTCTAACTCTAAATTCTACAAAAATTTATTATTAAAAACCTTAAAAAAGGTATAATTTATTATTATTACAATTAAAGACATAATTTAATATAAAAAATGTGTATAATATTCAAATACATACTTCAACAAAATTTGTTATTGTGTTTATCAATATTTTTGTGCATTCTGTAAAATGTATGATAATGGAGTTAGACTGATCATTAGAGTATCGAAATATAATTTTACATTAAAACAGTCAATTCCTCTTGCTCTCTTTCGTCAATAATTCTACAAATAAGTCCATCTTGTTTTAAAGTACCTTACTTATTGCGGATGTGACGAAAAAGTAACAAGACTGTATGAATACGAAACCGGATCTATCAAGCGTCTCTTCAATTATAGGAATATTTCTGCCATCATTGTGCAACTCAAACTAGGCAAAAAATATAATTTCTAGCCGCGGCTCCATCAAAATCTGAGTTTTTGATTGTTTGTCCACCAATTTCTCGTGCTGTGTCCCAATACAATTGTGTTTGTCAATGATAAATGGTCGCGCGCGGTGCTTTTCATCTCCTACGGTCAAAGGCGCCGACGGCAAAACTGAACACTCAGTATTGAACTCTATTTTCTAATAGTTACGGTATATTCCAGTTTGATCAATCATAATTACAGTGCAGGACTAAATGATACGGGACTAATCAAGGCCGGGAATAAACGCGGATAATGCGGTTTAATATCGTTTGAAAGGAGCCTTTCGGCGGGCAGTCTCATTCAGATATAATGAGTTTATTCAGGGATTTAATCGAATGAATCGTAGTAAGTAAATAGTGCTTGAGTCGGGCGCTCTGATAGGTTGCACGACGGGTGGGTGCCTTTTCAATTACAATGCCAATCACATATGTGGTGTTAAAAAATCATAGACAATTAAACAAATATTTTTAATCATCTGTGTTGTAGATATGGTATTTTATTGTGTTTTTAATTGCTTTCTTCTTCAGTTATCGGTTCGTTTTCATGAAGAATGTGTTTGAAAGAGACTCCTCGAGTAGTGAAAAGAAAAAACCTTTTTGAGGATGAACCAATACATTCGTAGTGGGTATATCTACATACAGTTTTAAATGAAATTATGAGGGTCAACTTTAGTAGACAGATGAAGAAAGTTATTTATTCCCTCCTGCGACTAGCTAGCATTATTTATGTTACATACTCTTTTTTACTTAATGTTAACATACATTAGCTTAAAGTTAATGTATTAAATATCAAAGAGGGAATTATGGAAACACAATAGCAAAGTTGGTTTGGGTAACGGCTTCAATTCGGCACGCTTAGTGTCTCGACATCCGTGACATTACCACAGAGTGCATACAACTATACAAAGTTAGATAAAAGATTAACGACATCGCACCACCTCGTGTGAGCGATGGTCATTTGTTTTCAATAAACTTTCACCGCAAGCTAGACGTCAAGCGCTCTAAAGCTGTGTTGCTAACATAGAACGCGCCTTTTCAATTAGCAATATTCGCGCAATTTGCGCCGACATTATGTGAAAAGTAATCCCGCTTAGCTGAGCTGAATAGTTTTTATTCTTTTATAATGTTAATTATCTTCACTTCATCCTGTCAAGATTTAGAAAGAAGCCAGCGCGAGCGTAAATATTTGAACTCATTTTTTTGCAGTTTATTACAAACATTTTAATGAGGTTATTCAATGTATCAAAAGTACTTTATTTTTTAGTAAGAAATATGAAAATAATAATTAAACTGTTTCATTATATATGTTACCGGCCAAACCCGATTTTAGGCTAAACTAGTTTGACCTAGGACAAACTAGTTCTTCCTATACGCGATAGGATAAACCGGTATAGACTAGGCCAAACTGGTACATCCGAAGCCCGGTAGGAGAATCTAGTTTAGCCTAGGCTGAATTAGTTTATCCTACCACACTTCAGGATAAATTGGTGGTGTGTGTGCTTCCTATGGTGTATAGGAAGAACTAGTTTGGCCTAGGCCAAACCCGATTTTAGGCTAAACTAGTTTGTTCTAGGCTCAACTAGTTCTTCCTATACGCGATAGGATAAACCGGTATAGACTAGGCCAAACTGGTACATCCTAAGCCCGGTAGGAGAATCTAGTTTAGCCTAGGCTGAACTAGTTTATCCTACCACACTTCAGGATAAATTGGTATGGCCTAGTCTGAATTCGTAGTCGACAATGATTGAGCGAGAATACTGATTCCAGAAGTAGACAAAGGAAGATCACCTCATCTCAGAAACATAATCGGAGTTATTCTTCAGAGAAATAATAAGGGCTTTTACATAGTTGGCACCAAATGGTAGGCAACAATAGGCAGGTATTCTTTCTCTTACCCACCTACTTTTTTTTTTATTCTATGGAGTCTATTTGCTAGTGTTTATTTAGATATGTATGTTAGGTATTTGTCAATCTTTCTGTACAACAAACAGCAACTGAGTGCCATCAGAGTACACCTTGCAAAAATAAGTATAATTGTCTCTGGCAAATTCAATGAATAATAGAATCATGATTATTCGTTTCTTTTAATACTAGAAATTTTAATTATTAACCGACTTCAAAAAAAGGAGGAGGTTCTCAATTCGAATGTATTTTTTTTTTTTTTTTTTTTTTTATGTTTGTTACCTCATAAGTTCATAACTCCGTCATTTATTAACCAAAATTCTTTTTTTATTTGAAAGGGTACACTTCCCGTTTGGTCCCATTGTCATCAGATCAGGATTTGATTACTTCTTAGTGTACTTTGAAGTCGGTTTATGTTTTTTGTAAAACAGTCCAATTATTTTACTTACAAGTTTTCTTTATCTATTTTCCCTACACGTATTGAATAGGTGATAAGTATCAATTTATCCTGAAATGTGGTAGGATAAACTAGTTCAGCCTAGGCTAAACTAGATTCTCCTACCGGGCTTAGGATGTACCAGTTTGGCCTAGTCTATACTGGTTTATCCTATCGTGTATAGGAAGAACTAGTTTGGCCTAGGCTGAACTAGTTTAGCCTAAAATCGGGTTTGGCCGGTAACATATATATTTAATAGTAGCATTTGTTTCTTAGGAAATGCATAAGATTTTTTTAAGGATGGGGTCTTAACTGTGGATTAAAAAGCCTTGGACCGAAAAAGGTCCCTTGCAGAACACCTAATAGATAAGTAAATCGCAAAATCGATAGTAAAGTGACTGATTGCATAGCTGATAATTTATTAAAAAAAATCTTTCTAATTTGCTTCTTTTTACCTAATTCAAGGGGGCCCTACGCTCACCCCCACGATTACTATTTGCGCAGTATTGGGGCATTTTTGTGTATATCGAGAAGTCGTTTAATGACGGTGATGGTCCCAATATATCGGGATGGATGGCAGCCCTCATCATGGGTACAGAATTTCAATAGTTACAAGCTTTTATTTAACTTGCAATGTATGTATGTAACTATGTTCGGGTGGAATCTTGCAAGTCGAATTTCACCCACTTCCAGTGGTCGGATTGACTTGATATTTGGTATGTATACATTAGTATATTTGATGACAATGCAAGTACAGTCACCAAAAAAGCTTTCTTTTTAAACAAAAACTTATTTTATTAACATTGTCACAATAATCCTGCAAAACAATGACACATTCAACGAATAATGTCGTAACGGCGGATCGTGACCACAAAGACATAAAATTACTGTTTATATGCAAATATAAAGTTGGAGTAAAATTTATAGTGGCACGTTAAAGTACCGTGCACAATGGGAGAGATGGCTGGCCTGGCTGCGGTCGACGACAATGCGGGTGCCATTCCTGCCAGCTTTACTGCCACTAATTACTGTTTATCACTATTTTTACATCGCAAAACGAGTGTTTAGTGAACATTGTCTCTTCTTTTCAATTGACTAACAATGAGTGTAATTGAATGAGTAAACAAAACAAATTAAATTATTATTTCGATCGGAAAATGTCTTGCTAATTGCAATCAAATATTATATTCAGTCTAAGTGCTAGAATATTAGCTTTTTTCGATTCTGGTATAATGATTAGTAGACAGACAAAATTGAAAAAAAAAAAAATGTATTTCTTAATTTATATAAATAATAACTTCTGAACTCTTAACAATAAGTATAACTTAATAGCAGCTGCATGCCAACTAAGCACGGTGAACTGTCATTATAAATATAAAATATTATAAAACAGATTTAACCCCTTTAATTAGTCCTCCATCCCGCGGAGAACCTCGCCGCCAAATGGTCTGCCAGCAATCAATTAAAACAATATTTGAAATAGTGCTCCCAAAAAAATTAAAAGGAAGTATTTAAGCTATAAACATTCCGCATTATGTCCGAAGTAATATCGGCATCCTTGTCTATCGTACAGTGGTATCTCTTTCGAGCTGCGCCGATGCGTCTACGCGTACCATATTACCAAAGAGGATGCGCTGTCGGATGAATTATGAGCGGGCCGCGTTACCGCCAAAGCCTTGTTTGTGAGAGCCAAAAGTAATTAACTTCGACTTAGTTAAGATTATGACTTTGAAATTATCTCCAGGTTAACCGAAACAACAATAATCTTTTATGTTAGTCGTAGCCGCTACTACGTAGCGTGTATGGACGTCGTAGGCGATTGCTACGGCGCGGCGGCGTAGCACTTTTGCTTATTGTGGCTAGATAATTCAGACATCCTATTAGCTCTCTATATGGTACATTACTAATTATTTCTTCTTTTTCAGGTACTTGAAAGCGGTTCTCCATTGGTGTTTTTGCATCTTTGCAGTTTGTCATATTAAACTTTTTTAATATATTTTTAATAAATTGTTTTTGAGATAACTTTATTGTACTTTTATTTCTCTGTATTTCTATTCCTAAGAAATTACTTATGTTTCCCAAGTATTTTGCTTTGAACTCTTCTTGCAATAATTTAATTACTTTATTGACTTCTTTTTTATTTCCCATTAGCAGTATATCGTCAACAAATAGTATAAGCCATATATCATTGCCTGTGTATAAGCAAATATCATTCTTTGATCTTATGAGATCAGGTTGCCTTGATGATAAATGAGCATGCCACTGACGCTCTTCCTGTCACTTTTATCACCCGCCCAATCTGCATCTGTAAAGGCTGAAATTATAGAAATATTATTTTCTTTCTTCTTGTGGTAAGTCATCTCCATATGTTGAGTTGATTTGAGATAGTAATAATAATAATAATAAAGCCGCAGGGCAGCTTGTGGCGAGCTGTTGGTGAGTAGCGACACCACGGACCCGAGATCTCCCGGGGGCGGTACCTATGCCCCCGCCTCTGGCTCGCCTTCACCGGCCGGCCTGAGTGGAGCGCGAGAGCTATATGCTCGAAAGGGTGGAAGTGCTCAATCTGCGTAATAGCGGGGAAACCCGCTCCGAGATTACTCGCGATGGTGAAACCGGTGCACACCTCTCAACACCCTTAGCTGCTGACACCAATGTTGCTCCCTTTGTCACCTTTGTTTCGGTGACTGTTTTTGGGGGGCCCATTTAGTTAGCGGCGAGTCACCGTCTGCCAGGATTATCAAGATTGAGACGTTTGATTTGGCAGGCGTCCCGTTGTCTCAATCAATAGCCCAGCAACCAGTCCAGCAAGCTCCCTTCCATAGACCCAATATAGTTTCCTTCTTCTTTGCAATAGTCCTTGCACTTCGCGGATGCTGTCTTTGGCCGTATCTCTTCAATAGTACGGGCAGAGATAGAATCCGCTTAGTGTACATATCCCAACACATTAAAGTATCTTAAAGGGGCCTCTACGTGTTGGATCTGTATCCCCATGCACGCCTTCCAAAAGGACCGGTCCTCGGACCGTGAAATTCCAAAAGGAAAGATACAATAATAATAATAATAATAATTCATTTATTTCAGGCTACTAGTGGCCCATAGATATATACCTTACAAACTAACATAAATATCATAGTAAAACATGTTTTGTTAGTATAAACACTTAAGCCTATGTTAATAAACACTAAACTAAAACACTATGTCTTTGTGCGATCGTGTGGCACTTGTCCACGAAAGCGACGGAACACCACGTCCTGCGGCCAAAAGTCCTCTTCCATGACGAGGTGCAGAAAACATGTCGGAACTCGCACCACGAACGCCTTAAAGTTGACGTTGCGGCTTGATTCCAGCAGCTGCACCCTCAGCGTGTACTTGGTTTTTTGGCGCACGTACTCCACGATATCCTCCGCCGTAGTAGTGTAGTGAAGGCGGGAGATGTACACCGGAGTGTTCGGCTTTGCGGCACGTATGGTTGAGTTGGACTCCGCAGGTCGCGTGCCGCAACGGTTCTTGTTGGTTGACCGGCGCTTTCTTTGTACCTTCACGAAACCGTCATCATCAGCCCTTTCAGGCGTGGGCTTCACAGAATAGTGTAATATTATGATATGAAACATTGCGGGATTGTTTTTCACATATGTTATGTAGTGAATATAAAATAATCCAAAAAAATATATTAGTACAAAATTATAAAGGACACCGGTCAAGTCATTGATAATCATATTTTACAGTAGGACGCAACGCTAACGCTATGAATGTCTTTTAAAGACGCTAATGTGTAAAATAATTATTTTTATCAAGATAATGATCAAAATTAAACTTTCATTGTAATAGTACTGTCAGTAGTCGGCTGGGCACGGTCTGTTGGAACCACTCGGGCCGCTAATCGAGTTTGTCGGTTGATGTTATCTGTAAAACACACGTACTAGGAGGTGACGACAAAAATGGTAACGATAAGGTAAATGGGTAAACTCTGGTTCATCGGATAGAGGATACCTCTCTGATGCCATATAAGTCGGTCTGCCTGCACCAAGTGGTTGCGTTGTCGAGATATGGCGCCTGAAAAACTGTTTATCGTGACCAAAAAAAAACGATAAGGTAAATGGCTGAACTCGACGTAGAAAGTAAGTACTAGTTGTACTGATGTCAATTTAAAAAAAACTGACCAAATATTCGGTTGCGTTATCTAGATATGGCGGCTGAAAAACTGTTTATCGTGACCGAAAAAAAATGATAAGGTAAATGGCTGAGCTCGATGAATCATGGAAGTATTAGTGCATACTAGCTTAGTAATAAAAAAACTGACAAAAATTTTGGTTGCGTTTCGTAGTTATAAGCAATCTACGTAACAGTTATCACTATGGATAATTTGAGTGTTTTACGGTTTTCTCGGAATTTGCATTGTCAAAAATATGAAAATGATATCGGTGAGGGAGGGGGGCGCCCTCCCTTTATATCTCCCGCCACCTCGCCAGCAGTGAGCGGTTATATTCATCTTCTTTTATAGTTTGAGTATTATATGAAATAAATGCTTAGTTGTCTGGTAGGCATGAACCTATAGTGATGTTGTTGGCGGCAACATGCCAACAATTATTTTCCATCTACCGTACGCAAAAAATAACTGCTGTTTGGAATTTTGAAATCAATATATTAGATATTTAAGACATTAAAGTTAGTTGCAAAAATTTTATACGGACTTACACATAACATTTACTAATTTAGATTTTTAATGTAAAGTGTCGATAGTTTTACAATTATTATAGAATCAACAATTTACTTTAATTTATTGACTGGCGAATTACTACTGGGAGTTTATCAACAGGCACTGCTCCATATGTTCCATACATATCTTGCGCGTAATATGCTGTTCCAATTCTACTTTTGAAGGTAGCATTGAAGAAGCATCAAAATTCATAAGACTCTTGTAAAATTTCTCATTTTCTTTATTAGGTTTTTTTTTTTAAAAGCATGTTATGGCGATCTTCGTTGACTGAATTGACATAGTTTTGCAGCCATACAAGTCGCAAACAATCGGATTGCCAAGGCCCGAGCAACTTTCGTGCATTTGCGCCCCTTATGGCAGTCTCGGAAGCTGACCCAGAGTTAAGCTCAAGATATTCGGGTCCAATGTGAAGTCTGTACTTCTTCTGTACGGGTGTGAATCATGGAAAGTAACCAAGGCCATCTGGCACCAACTCCAGGTTTTTGTCAACCGATGCCTTCGCCAAATTCTCGTTATCCACTGGCCCGAGAAAATCTAGAACGTAGAGCTCCGAGAACGCAGCCACGAAACACCGATCGACCAACAGATCAAGCGTCGCAAATGGAACTGGATTGGCCACACTCTCCGAAGGGACCCCGACCATATACCCAAACAGGCAATGGACTGGAATCCGCAGGGGAAACGAAAGCGTGGCCGTCCCAAACAAACCTGGCGACGCACTGTGCTTGACGAAGCGAAGAAGATCGGGAAGTCTTCAGAGTTTCCAGAGTTTCTGTAGACGCCTTCTGCCCCATCTAGGGGACACAGGATCATAATCCATGTCGCAAACAAATTGTTCTAATTTTTCTCATGTCTTATTGTTCAATGGCTCATCGTTATATAACTCTATTAGTGCATCTTGATAATCTTTGTTTTTAGCAAGAATATTATATGATATAAATATTAAGGTGTGCTCGGTATATTAGGCACTGTAAGTAGAATTTCTTCAACTGTGTATCTGGTAATCAATTATGTGTATCTGGTACTGCGTTTTTCTTAGTAAACTTATGAAATAAAGTGGACGTACTTTTAACTGCTGTAAACTTTTTATAACATGATAAATGATAACTATAATGACAATCTATGTTATTTGGTAATTATATGTTTGCGTACTTCAGATACGATTACCTCGAATTTGTAACACTTTTTTTAATGCGCTCGTGGTGTAGCATGATTAGCCGTTTTTAATCGATCGGCTACCACCGTCGTGGTTAGTACCTAGATGGGCCTAGTGGTATTTCGAATCGAGCGTTTCTGTACTTCGGAAGATACGTCAAGCCGTTGGTCCCGGTTATAACATAATTATGATAGTCGTTAAGCTAGTAGGATGCCTCCTAGGCGGCTTGTAAAATTCCAACAGTAGTTTGACCACTAGCCTACCTCCACCAATTTGCAGTAGGCATGCGTAGTGGAGTATTGCCCAGTCTCTTTCACCCTCATTTGTGAAAGGAGGGTCAGCAGTGGTATAGGCTGATGATGATGATGATTTTTTTAAAGAGTTCTCATTAAACAACACAACTTTTTCATTTTTACACTATTTTCACTAATCTGGTACATTAATTCTGACATATTTATAATAAAACACTTTTTTCAACTCGTGAACAGCGCGAGTAAGCGTTGCCTGAACTTGCCTGTAAGCTGGTGCAGGTAACTAGTGCAAAATATCTTTCACAACAATGTTATAATCTTATACTATGTCTGTTGACTCGTAAATGCCGCTCAGTGCAGGCGGAGTAACGGGGGATATAAAGGGAGGGGGTGGCACTAATAACATTTTCATATTTTTGACAATGTAAATTCCGTGAAACCGTAAAACACTAAAATTATCCATATTGATAATTATTACGTAGATCGCTTATAACTACGAAACGCAACCAAAATTTTTGTCAGTTTTTTTATTACTAAGCTAGTATGCACTAATACTTCCATGATTCATCGAGCTCAGCCATTTACCTTATCATTTTTTTTCGGTCACGATAAACAGTTTTTCAGCCGCCATATCTAGATAACGCAACCGAATATTTGGTCAGTTTTTTTTATTATGACATCAGTACAACTACTACTTACTTTCTACGTCGAGCTCAGCCATTTACCTTATCATTTTTTTTCGGTCACGATAAACCGTTTTTCAGGCGCCATATCTAGATAACGCAACCAATTGGCGCAGGCAGACCGACTTATTTGGCATCAGAGAGGTATCCTCTATCCGATGAACCCGATTTCATCCATTTACCTTATCGTTACCATTTCTGTCGTGCCCTCCTAGTCAGTACCAACGCCTTCGTAGGCCCTCCTCCCCCCGGCCTGCTCCACCCCTCGCCTCCTTCACCAGTGAACACCAAGTAAACGATTATTCTAAAACATATTGTAGATAGTGTAACAATTTTCATAGAGAATTAAAGTTTGATAACAATGATAGGTTAGGAATAATCGAAGATTCAAAGAGAATTACCTATGATTGTCCTGAACCGGTAGGGGGGAAAAAAGAGAGGTTTGCAGTCGATAGTGAAAAAAAAACTCACTAAGTAAAATCTTTAAAAATATTCTTTTTTTTTTTTCATTGAATCTTAAACTTGTATTTTTATTTATTCTAATTAGGTTTGATCAAGAATATATTGAATATTTAAAATTTACTCTACCACCATTTCGTAAAATACTAGATTTTTATTGTCACACTACCCACTACCAATTACATATTTTGCAGGTATCTAAATATTTACCCCCTTATTCATAATTTCTGTATAGCTAAATCAGGTACATCTATACAAATAAATAAAATTGAAGTGTCCGTTTGTAATGTTAAAATAACAGCGTTTTACTGAATGCATATGAAAGTATACAGAAAGAAAGAAAAAAATATATATGCTGTAATTATACCAAAAACGCATTTTTAAAATTTTTGTTTATCCGTTTGTTCCGGCTAATCTCCGAAACAGCTGAACCGATTTTGACGGGATTTTCACTGGCAGAAGAAGTGACTTAGGATACTTTTATTTAAAAAAAAAAACGCATGTGAAATAGGCCGATAGCCTTCAACATTTGGATTCAAGTTATTTATAGATAATAATTATAATATCAAACCCTAAAAAAACTACGTCAAAGTCAAAGCCATTTATTCAATTTATGAAAGTCAAAGCTACTGAAGTTACCACCAGTTCGTAAGTCGGCCTTCAACAGAGAAGAAGTTAGATATTCAGCGAACTAACATTTTCAAAAAAATTTTTTGCACTATCTGACAGCATTGTCTATTTTTTCGAAAGTATATATGTTTTACTAGATAAGTATACTTATACCAGTATATCACTGACATTCACATATTTTAATCAATCAATCGAAAATTAGGTTAACGTGTCAGAATAATATAATTCGCCTTGATTAACCGGAAGCAATACCTTACTGTTATGGTACAAAAGAGTCCATTTGCTTTGAACATAATAGCCATTGTTCCAACAGCCCCCCAAAATATAATCACGGGAAGTTACCTTGATTTATTGTAGGTACTTTGAAGCGTTCTTGTATTTAATATCATTTCTTATGTAACAAATAAAATGTGTATATCATAACTGCCAAAGACTTTGGGTGGTTTAAAAAAATATCGTTTAGTGGATCTAATGAGAACTCTAATAATAAAACTATTCAGATTAGTTTATGTCACACATATTGGGTATTTCAATGTAAAATTGGTCAGATATGTAAATTTTAAATTTGGCACTATGTGATTTACTAGTTATATTACCTACTGAAATAACATGTTCGAAACATTGAGCTATTATGACTACGTATAGAGAAGACGTCACACATCACAACTATATTCCGTTCAAGTGAGGCCATACTTGTTATTTTAGAATGATGAACGAAACGCGTAAGCGCCATGAAAATCACGGTGTTTGCGAGAAAAATACTCCTACGTGTTTCTACTGTCTGCTTAGACAACTAATTAATTTAAAAAAATGGGACATTAACTTTACTTATGATAGCTTCTCTATATGTAGTAATAATAGCTCAATGGTTTGAAAGGATATATTTTATAGAGTAATATCAAGGATTGCTATTGTGCACGGTTTCATATTTATGCTACTTGTATTCCTATTGAATCTCAAAAGAACAGATTATTTGAAAGCGTATTTTCTTAATAGCACCGCTCTACCGCCAATATTTTCTCTCAATTTTATTTTTCTTGAAATATTTAAATTTCAATTGTTTCCATTCTCTTAGCGTCCCTATTATTGTTGGGGTGAAAGGGAAAATGGAGAGATGATGTTGCTGCTTATTATTCATTGTTCAATCTGTAGGGGTGAGGCGAGCCGGCTGAAAGCTTTCCGAGGCCCCGTTCGTGATATAGCTCATTTTTTAAGTAACAAAACAAGTACCTTTCTTTATTCGAAAAAATGTTCGCTCTCAAAAGAAAGTTGTTAAAAGTGACATTGGATTATACAAACCTTTTTGGATGAAAAATGCATTCACAAAAGTATAAAAGTCCGCTTTAACAACTCAGTCGGGTCGGGAACAATACCGCCGCTTCGATCAAATTCTTATAAACATTTTAACTCTTTGTTCGAGTGTTTCTATAAGAAAGCTTCGGTATTCAATAATATAAAAAGCTTTAATGAAGCTCGCCATATTTTAATCCAAACATTCAATTCAAATGTGAGTGAATCGATCGGCCATGCTCATAATGAAAAGTCCGTGATGCAACAAAAAACTAATTGACAACAATCAACACTGTTGCAACAAAAAACAATATTTTCTATCATTGTCATTAATAATGGTTAGAAAAAAGTCATTCACACCTTCGCCGCGCGCTAACATGACAAATGCGTCGGTTGGCGGCGCGGCACAAAGCCAGCCGGTGCGCGAGCGCCGCGGGGCGCCCGCGCCGAGCCTAAATATTAATTATCTACAACACTACGAACACCTTTTAAGAGATTATCGCACTTTTGTGTAGCGTAATGTAACGATCTCTAGATCTAGATATCGTTGATCGTGGTGCTCACTCCGTATCCGGCTCGAAGGACCAACACAGCTACTACGCCATGTTTATTCAATTAGAAATGCGCTGCGATATAATTTTAGCAGTCATGTTTATAAAATGCAATAATATATTAATTTCCAATATTACAAATAATGCCATTCTTCGTTGACCATCAGCATTTGTAATCATATCACTATTTATCATCCATCACCGTTAAAATACTTAAAACTATTTGAACCAAATATTTTGCAAACATAATTAAACTATAATAACTTGAGTCTGATAAGTAATTATGGCTATTATTACAACATTTGAATGATACATTATTAAATTAATTTTGCGGTATGTTTAAGAATTACCTGGCCTCGGGCGACAGCGCCATGTGTTGTGGGGGCTGGCAACATACAATAAAATGGTAGGTAATATAATCGAGTTGGAATCGATCGATCGATTATCTTTTGTATCGATTGCAGCAGCTCGATTCGCTATCAGTACCACAATAGAGATCGTGGCGTGGCTGTTAAAATATTGACCATTGTCGAAGAGGTCATGAAGTTATCGGATAGTTTCATAGTCATGTAGAGGTCGTGTTTCATAAGTAGATAGCACAAGCTATAGACAATAAAGGTCATCACACACTTTAACAGCACCGCTTCGACTCAGCAAAAAGACAACGTCTTACCATTCAAGACACGCCTTTAAATCATGCGCGTTAAAGTAATAGTAAATACAATAACAAGATGATGCATACCTCGAGTCGTCAACTATTTTATTGCAAGTTTTAACTGAGTCGGAGTGGTTCTGTTATAGTGAATGATGACCTTTATTATGTATAATATGAAACAATGTACGTATGTAAAATTATATACAAACAGATGGTAGTATTTTTTTTACACGATTTGACCATTATTTCAAAATCTTTATACATTTGATTATTTGACAATTTATCTGGCAAGAAGACCAACGTCGAACAGAAATTTTTACCTATTCATAAACAATCTGAATGTTTAGTATAGATTTTACTATTGTTGGTATTTTATTTTTTTGCTTATGGTACATTAAATATAATATATCTCTCGTATCAACTAAGTGGAAATTATTAACCCCCTTATTCATAATAAAGTTATCAAACGTTGATTAGCTAAAATTCCGAAGTCTTTATCTGACAGGTGACATTTGGTGATCGAAAGAATGAGACGGGGCACACTATTACACTGATTTAGTTAAAAAGCGATTATGAATAAGGGGGTAAAAGTTTAAGAAGTGTCAGTGGCTTGACTTACTGCTTAGATAAATGAAATGACGTATGTGTGATACATTACGTTTGGTACTTACCTCACGTCTCAACATGGGTTTAACCACCGCTAAGCTAATATACGACAAAACACAAAGAAGGGATTTAACTTATGATACGTCAAATACTAATTTAATGTTTGAGATCAAGACACATTCAAGTATGATTTACAATATCAATTTCATGGCAAAGAGATCAATGCCACCGAGCCGACAACAATCGACGCCGACGACGTAATCTCTGACAACTAGTCAAATAAATAACCTTCAACAACAAATATTGTAATAACCGAACTCACGAGGCAATACATGACATTATATGGACCGAAACTAATCAAATAAAACTGGTCCCTAGGATTACTAAGCTTAAAGACTACTGTCGCACTACAACCGATAATACCAACCGACATAAAACTTCTTTAAATCCCAACCAAGTGATATATAATACGACAAAACGATCGATTCTCAATTCTGATCGCGCACGAATAAAGAATCATTTCGAATGCGTTTAAGTAAAACGTAAAATTTTATGGGTACATTAAAGTTAAGTGGGAAATCCGAAAAGGAGTGTTAAAACGCAAGCGAGCAGATGGCGGCGCGGCGCGGCGCGGCGTTGATACAAACTCAATTATTTACACTCAATAAAAAGGACGTTATACGAGTATTAGAAAATAACCTGCTAAACAGTGAGATGAGCGTCCGACTCAGGATGGCCGTTTACGAGATAAGAAATTACTGTGAGTCGTAGATAAAACCATTTGTGTCGTCGGAGCCGTCCTCTATACCTACACTCGTATTAAAATATCGCGCGCTCGAAGAAAGTAATTCATTCCAGTTAATTAACATCCATTGTCGGGGTAATGCACGCAAATGTGAGCGCATGAAGGATTGTCGAGTCGCTTCTCACTGAAAAATTAACTTTCCGTTCGAAGGTTTCTTGACGGGCACCCTCCACTTAATCATTGTTTAACTACAAACTCACTAACGCAAATAGATTGACGTGGGAGACGCGGCTCACACATGTTTCAAATTCCACTCGCTTGTTTTTTTTTATTTTTACATAAACCGGCATTACATCGCATAGGTACGTTTTAATTCACCGTGCTTAATCAGATACAGCTTTTACGGCGTCCTTGATTCAGTCACGGCAAATATAACAAATGTCAGTAAAAAAGCAACAGGTAGACGCAAATATTTGTGAACAATTTGTAGAATTCACACTTAATAACAAGGTGAAGGCGTTTAAGTTTTTTCTCGACGTGTCCAGGAACCGACGGCGGCACACTCAAAGGATAATCATTAGGACCGTAGACGAGCGAGGTGCTATGATTGACTCTATAATACTCTATGGATGCTGCAACAGGTGACAGCGAATCTCTGAGAATATACACTCAAGTTGTTTTTATAAATATTTTTATAGAAAATTGAGGTTAGAGATACAAAAATGTATGTCCGTCAGTTAGATTTATCATAAAAAATTGGACTATATTTTTGCTTTGCCAAATCATTAAAAACCGGCCAAGTACGAGTCGGACTCGCACACGGAGGGTTCCTTACAATATTAACTAACTAAATATCGCTATAAAAAACGTTTCTTATATGGTCCCCATACCCTTTAATATTATTTAATTTTTATTATTTGTTGTTACAGCGGCAATAGAAATACATATTCTGTGAAATTGTCAGCTGTATACCTATTACGGTTCATGAGATACAGTCCACTGACAGACAGACGGACTGACGGACAGCGTAGGCTTATGAATAGGCTCCCTTCGGATACGGAACCACGGTGCACTTTTTTGTTACTAAAAAGTGCACCACACAGTGAGTTCACGTGGAACTTCAACAAACCATATTTCCATATTTTTTTGTTTAATTGACAAAAAAAAATATCAGCAGTGGGACATTATAGGCTGTTGATCATCATCCACCACTGCTGAGCACAGGCCACCATCCTTCACATAAATTAGGGTGAAAGGGGAATGGGCAAATACTCCATCACGCGTGCCCACTGCGGATCTTTGGAGGTAGGCTACTGGTCAACCTACTGTTGGAGTTTTCAAACCGCCTAGAGCCTTCCAACTAGATTAACGACTCCACAATTGATGACCGGGATCAACGGCTTTCCGTGCCTTCCGAAGCACGGAAATGCTAGATTTGAAATACCACTAGGCGGTAACAAATCCAGGTACTGACCACGACGGTGGTAGCTTAACCTTGCCGATCGATTAAGTAATTTAATATTTTTTGATAATGTAAATGTACTTAATAGAATTTTTCAGGAAATTAGTATTACGTCTAATAGGCGCTTTTTGACGTTAGATATTAAACCCCAAAAAATATTCTTTTACAACGAACCTTCCACCTTGCAATAGGAACACCGATACGTAATTTCACATTTATAGTTAATGTTATTTTGTTATATCACATTAATAATAACAATGTCGACGTAAATATTTTTTACAAATCGTTCCGTTACAAATATTGAATTTTACAATTTGTTGTCAAACGTTACGCGTATCAAAGCTTGTATAAAGCCGTGTCAACCGTATCGAAACCATTATAAAATGTAATTGTAATAATTGTTGTCGTATATTCCTAACCCCCTGTGTAAGACGAATGAAAAGTAGAGTAACTTTTTTATGACTATTTAATGACAGATATCCCGCGGGAATCTAAATGGAATTTGTAACAGATATGTTTAGAAGCGAAAAGGATTGGTTTTATCTGCTGTACATATTTATTTACAACAAATATGTTCAAATTTCGATCTATAACATAAAAATTGTCCTCGAGTCTGCCGCTGCTACCGATTAACAGTAAGGTTCCCAGCAGGCAGGCAGCGTTTCCTCTTTGGATAGCCAAGCTGATGCGTTGGCGGAAAAAGCTCCCCACCTCGCTGATCTCCGGTGACATCGTTTAATGTTGATAACCAAGTGCTAGCAGAGCATCTGCTGGTTATGTTTATATGCAAAATATTATCAAATAAAAAAAAACAATATAGGCCCAATAAGGCACTTATCCCATTATGTCTGAGATTAGGATGAGTAATGAGTGTTTAAGATCGGTTGTACAGGATTTGCTCTCTCTGGAAAAACTGAACCAAAATATATCAGTTTTAGGTTTAGAAGGGATGGAGTTGTTACTCGTTATGATATACGGCACAGCACTCGTGACACGGCACTTCGTTTCCGCCCATGGCCTTATGGCCAAGAGCCTCAACAAACACCTCAAGAGGCCCGCGTAGGCGGATCAAGGGCCAAATTCAGAAGGCAGTGCTCCTGAAAAACAGCGTGTATTGTGAGGAACTTGCTCTCTCTGGAGCCTTGACCACTGGTTCCTAGGACTCCTAGGAATAAATAAGTGAAATGCATTAATTGCATTCAATGGAGCCCAGAATTTGGCTATTCAAACTCAAAATCTTCTGGAGGGAATCGTCAAACGGATACAGGCAATATCTAACTTATGTCACTCTCCTAACTGGCATAATGGGTTGTTAAGGTTCCGTACCTCAAAAAAAAGGTACCCTTTGTTATCCGTCTGTCTGTCTATCTGTTCGTCTGTCAAGAAACTTTTTCTCAGGAACGCGTGGAGGTATTAAGCTGAAAATATTATCAAATACTCAGGTCCGCAATCCCTCAGAGCAGTGAAAAATCAAACGTCTAAGTAAACGCAAAAAAAAAGAAACGGCCGTTAATGCCGCATATTTTGTTCATCGCAAGGGAATCAAATCCTATAGGGTACTTCCGGTTGACCTAGAATTATGTGATTTGGCAAGAAGTAGGAAGAAATAAGAAGAAGAAACGCTTGCAACAACCGGGCCATCACTCACGAATGACCGACCCTTCGCAATGAGCTCTGGCAACCTTATTTTCACAAAGGAATACAACATCTTTATTTGGTTGCGGTATTCTATAAGGTGGAGGTACTTGCCCAGTCGAGCTGTTCTTTGAACAAAAAAAAGCTATCTTCTGCCTATTTAAAAAAAAAAAATTATTGTGTCTAAACGTATAACTACATTTTACTGCAATGTTAAGCAAACGTTGCGATAACTAAGAGTACCTACATAGATTCACATGGAAATATTAGATGGTTTAGTCATTCTTTACAGCACAAGTTTCATACGCATTAAGAGTCCCTGCACGTCACACACAGAGCCTTCCTGCAAAACTTACAGGTACTTTATTGTAGCAATTTGTGTAATTTATAACATGAACCGCACCAGGCATTCCCTTTATGGCTGACCATGCCGCCTTGGCTGCAACCACTCAAACCAACGGAAGAACATATTTGGAATACAAAGCACAGAAATTTCACATAATCCTGAAGCGCGAGTTACTTTAATATCTCTAAATTATATAGGGGACGTATAGTGACGCTTCTGTCGTGTTGTAACGCGACCGATTGAATTTAATGGAGCTATTTGTGCAGACGCCAACAATTTAGCGGGACGTGGTCAGCCTACAGAGCGACGAAGGTATGTGACCTATTACGTCTATCGGCGGTCTTATAAGATGAGATGGTAGAGACATGCATCGATTTGAATTTGATCAACTTTTGATTGTATTATAATTTGAATTAAATAATTATATCTGTATTGTTCAGTTCATGGCGCTTTATTAAATTATTGGGTATGAGAGTATTATTTTACCATGTACCTACCCATTTTGCTACGATAGTTGCTGGGTTGTTTTACAACTACCTAATCGAATTATATCTGGTACTCAACATAAGTTGTTCACGATTGGATGTGGAATAGGCTTTACATTTTATTTTCCCAGTAGCGCTACGATGTATTAGTTTCTTCAAAACAGGGTCTAAAAAGCTATCAAGATATTGCCAGTCTTCTTTGGATTAGTCTTCTTAGGTAACTGAAACTGTTTCGTTCATAACTTCAACTGCGATAACAATACGAGTTAACCAAGAACGTTGGTTCTAATTTAACGACGTAAACATTAACTAATAAGAGGCACTAAGTAATATAAGTGGCAATCTAATTTGCAAGTGTTCTGACGAGCATAGCCCGAAGTGATGTCTAATATAGCACGTCGTCAGTACCGCAGCGGCTTGTTCATGCCCACAGGCTCGCAGACTCTCGCAGTTGTAAAGCCTACGCGCCTGAAGCCAAGTATGATAGCGATGTACAGTGACGAAATGAAAAGGTTCGTTTTCATCTTGATTCATTCAACGTATCACGAGCTCATATTACCTTTTGAAACTGAATAGACAGAATATACTGAATTAGAGAAAATAATGATTGAACTGTTTATTATCAAAGTTCAAAATTATTCAGATCAAAGTTGTTCGACAGTTTATCTTGTCAACAAATTTATTTTTTATATTTACTAAAACGTTCTTGTTGGTTTAACCTGCTATTGTTATTTATGTCAATTTAAAATTCAAAATAGGGCAAAATCATCATTGAAAAAAAAATACGCCAT
Source organism: Polyploca ridens (assembly GCA_951394255.1). Classification (NCBI taxonomy): domain Eukaryota; kingdom Metazoa; phylum Arthropoda; class Insecta; order Lepidoptera; family Drepanidae; genus Polyploca; species Polyploca ridens. The sequence continues at coordinate 5,328,345 of OX596245.1, read as the reverse complement.
AAATTGTGTTTGACGTGATGTAAAAACAAGCAAAACCTTATTCGATAGCAAACGTCACATTTATGCAAATGTTAGCAGCTACGGCTGCTAACATTAGCTATAAAAATATTAGCTAGCTTGTTAGCAGCACATTTTCTTCCTGTTAGGAACCTCACTGTTAATATATTGGTACCTACATAAAACCCACTCTAAGGTAACGAACCTTTTCATTCCCTGACTGTACTCGGATGTTTGTAGAGCTGAGCACTCTAAGTATTATACATATTATAAGCATTCAAGTTATATTCAAAATTATATAAATTAAAGAGCTTGTTTTTCTCTTTTCAGTTTTTTTTTCTGTTTTACGCAGTCGGGTTTTTTGTTTCTTTTAATAATTTTATTTATTTTCCAGGGACATCCTGTATATCCCTGTTTGCTTCAAATACTTGTTTGTCAGTAGAGACGTACAATTCTGTATCTGTGGGAAACCCTCTGCGCGTGCGCAAGTAAACATTGGAGCTAATTATAAGCTAGAACGTGCTACTAGCGATAAGTATTAATACGTGTGAACCTTGATTACTAGGGTTGTGGTATCTATTTAAAATTGAATGTTGTATTTTGATTATTATTTTTCAGCTCCATTGCTAATTTGTAATCCATAATCAAGGATTTCTGTATCTTATCAACTTATGATAAGGTTTTTACTTTTGCTAGGTTATTAGAAATATCAGTTTATCAGAAAGTGAGGTTGGTACGGTTTGGTAGGATTTAATTACGCATTTTTAAAGGTCGGTAAAACGTCGGTATCATAAAAGTATATTTTTATATTACTAACTTTATTCAACCTAAAACACTTTATCTAAGATCTATAATCATCCACCAAATGTAATGGATTACCATTTAAGTATCTAAATGTCCACCTACCTATTATAATAAAGATCATCACAAACCATTTATACTCTTTCTCTCTCACTCTCGAACAGCATCAATAAGTATATACTTCTTTAATCATTGCAATTTCGAAACAAGCTCAAGTGTTGTCAGTGTCGAATAAATTTTGTATAATGTAAACGTGATAACAATTTAAATTCCTCTGTAACGGGTCCGTAGCCGACAAAAACAACAAACAAACTTGAACGCACGCCATTGGCCGAGCTGTCGCAGGGCGGCGCCACAAACCACGGCCACACCCGCCTGCCACACGCAGTCTCGCTCACTCACCCAGTCCTTATCTTCCACTCCGCTGTGAGAGACGTGCCGCCAGAAAGTTTTCACCGCGGAGGTGACATATTTGACATTACCAAACATTACTGAGTGAAACCATGCCTCGACCCACACGTGAGTCCTACGGTGATCAAAAACCACCATTTTCATACATAGCTCTGACCGCCATGGCAATCTGGAGCTCGCCGGAGCGCATGCTGCCGCTGTCAGAGATCTACCGGTTCATCACGGACCGGTTCCCGTACTACCGGCGCAACACGCAGCGGTGGCAGAACTCGCTGCGGCACAATCTCTCGTTCAACGACTGCTTCGTGAAGGTGCCGCGCCGCCCCGACCGCCCCGGCAAGGGCGCCTACTGGACGCTGCACCCGCAGGCCTTCGACATGTTCGAGAACGGATCCCTACTCAGGAGACGCAAGCGCTTCAAGCTGCATAAGGGGGAGAAAGATAGTTTGAATGCAGAATTGGCAGCTCTGGCGAGTTTTAATAGAGCTTTCTTGGCGCGGCAGGCAGGTGCTCCACCACCGCCGCCGAGTCTACCTAATGGTAGTATGTATACTGCGACACCTTCGTTTGTATCGAGGCCTAGTCCAGAGCCGACGGAAGCGCCGGACACGACGGCAATGTTGCCCATGGGCCCCCGGCCACGAAGAGCCTTCACGATAGCTGCTCTATTGGAGCCAGAACCTAGAAGGTTATCACCATCACCACCACCACCCCTGCCACTGCAGCAGCCACACTGTCCACTGCCAATGCCACCGCCGTACTTGCTAGCTGCACAGAGGTACCACGCCGAGCTCCTGGCGGGATTGCAGCAGTCATGTCTACCTCCTTTATGGACGTGGCGGGATACAAGTCAATTTTCACATTATACGCTTAATTCATGAATGGTAAGTTCTTCCTTTACTGCAATATTATATAAATTAATAATACTAATAGGTACTCAATAATTATACAAAAACTATTGAGAGAATGACAGGATGAGCTTTTTACATTGGATTGCCTTGCGTTTGAAACTCACTATGAAATATGATAATGCGGCCGAAGATGGTAAGAACACAAAGTCTGGAAGAGCACCTCGAGAGAGATTTTCAACAAGATGATATCAAACCGCCCAGGCGACCAATTAGGTATCTTTGTTTGTTTGTTACATCTGCCCCTCCATGGTAATCCTAATGGTGATTCGTTTTTTTGGTACGCATGTATATAGCCTATGGTAGGGAGTTTAACTTTGGCTACTTTATAGGTGTAGAGCCATTTGTTAACGTTCATAAGTGCCTTATCAGGGCCTAAATTGAATAAATGCTTTTTGAATGTGAATTTGAATTTGAATATATCTTGGCAACGCGGATGAAACTACAGGACAGTATAATATAATTGAAAGGATGGAGAGAACTAACTTGATAAACAAAGCATTTCATCATAATACCAATAATGATAGGCTATAGATTAGTCTATATCTGTATTTATCTGTGGGCTCTACCTTAATTAGAAAAAAAACGAAATAATACAAATTACACATAATATTTCAAATTTTCAAGAGATTATTATATGTTTAATTTTTAATTATTTTGACCGATGCACCAAGTCCTGACAAACACTATTGTAATTCGAGCACTTGCGATACAATAGCGAGTTTTGACCATAGTACCTACTGCTTGATCATGATGCATTGATCAGATAAAAGAAGAAAAAACGGGCCAAGTGCGTGTCGAATCTCGTGCAGTGTAGAGTTCCATAGTCAGTACGATGTGATACAGACAGTCTTATAGTCTTATCTACAACCAAAGACTGAACATAAATTAAAAGGAAATGCTGGTGGCGTTTGTTCCATACAAACGTAATCCTCAGTTTCCTCTCTGGATAATGACACTAGAGCAATGATTATTTTACCATGCAATCTGTAGGTACCAATGTATGTCGCTCGGTTGTGTTTTTCTCCATAAATTAATTATTATAAGAATTAGGAGCCTTCTAAAATCACAAAAACATACCATATTTAACGCCCTTATCAGACGTCCAGCGAACAAATTTGACGAAAATAATAAAAGAAAGGAAAACCGACAGACATAGCCAAAGCCCTTCTTATTATGATTCTTGTTTTTTTTTTGTTTTGGAGGATGAAACCGGGGCCAAGCTGTAGTTGTCTCTATCGCCCTCGGGCGGGATAGCTCGGGCACAGCGCGACAGCAATAGATATGTTAAAAACCTATTTTTCAAATTTCTCGCAGCCATCCTTTCTTTTGCAAAATGTCAGCTTGATATCATCGGTAATCTTCGGTTAAAATAATAATTAATATCCTGGGAAATTCTTCACACACATTCATAAAAATAACCATGCAACTTTAAGGGTTCTTTGTTTAAAGTTATTTTGATACAAATATATATTATTATTATTTATTATTATAATCTCGGAACTCTCAAAAACGATTAAGTTCGTTCCATTACTTAATTTAATTTAAATATAATAAACATGATGCGAAAAGAAATATAGGTATACCATATAAAAATTCTTCACGTAATTTATGGATATCCATTATCCAAATGCCTTTTGCGAAGAAAACATATTAACACCAATTGGAGCACAAGCAAACTCAGACCAATTAATACTGTCAAAAATATCTTTTGCCACAAAACTAACACACAAATGAATTGCATAAAAATACAATATCTTGTGGACTATGCAAAAGAACCAGTTTAGCGCTAGATCAACAATTACTGAAGCAAAATGGTCAAACCGCAGCCTAATTTATAGGTATCTAGAGTTGATAATTCATGATGTCACCTTTTGGAAACATAGGTTGGGTGCGTCATATTAAACAACCAGCTATCCCCCGCGGTTTCACCCGCGTTCCTGATATAAAAAAAACGTTTTAACAAAAAAAATTAACCACCGAAAAAACTGAAAAGAAAAAAATAATTTTGAATATAACTTGAATTTTATAAGGTTTTGCAGTCGGGGATAAACCAATAACCTACGTAGGTATATTTTTTGTAATATTTGTTTATTTATCCCCGACTGCAAAACCTTATAAAATTCAAGTTATATTCAAAATTATTTTTTGCTTTTCAGTTTTTTCGGTGGTTAATTTTTTTTGTTAAAAAGTTTTTATTTTATCATTTTTTGTGTCTATAATCTACTAATTACTACATGCTTAATTTTTGATATCTTTTGATGTAATACAGAACTCAGCATTAAAATCTGTGAGTGAACAATAAATCACCCCTATTTTCCCACCCTTAGGGTAGGTTTCTTGTATCCAAATTTATATGGGACCAACTTCTTCTTCTTTCTTCTTCTTTCGTATACCCTATCCAATAAAAAAGTAATAAAAAGCTAAGCATTAGCTTTTCATACAAAATCAACCATGCTCTCTCAAAATGTTAAAAAATATGTTGTTTCCTAACTTAAATTTTGAAAAGATGACTTCTCAACGTACCTACCCTGTATATTGCATTAATAATTGGACTATTTTACAAAAAACTTAAACCGACTTCAAAGTACACCAAGAAGTAATCAAATCCTGATCTGACAATGGAACCAAACGGGAAGTGTACCCTTTCAAATAAAAAAGAATTTTCCAAATCGGTTAATAAATTACGGAGTTATGAGGAAACAAACATAAAATAAAAACAATACGGAAACGCTCGATTTGAAATACCACTAGGCGGTCACCCATCCAGGTACCGACTACGACGGTGGTAGCTTTGCCGATCGATTAAGAACGGCTAATCACTACACCACGAGTGCTTCTTTGATTTATAGATATTTAAAAGAAAAGTGTTGTATTTTGACTATGAAAGATCGTCATATAGTATAGGTAGATACGCTTCTTCTATTCGACCCTTCTAATTGTCATACCAGTATCCATCCATCCTATCTTTTTGACTATGAAACATATACCTACCGACATCATCATCTGCCTGCCCTGTTCCCAATCACTTGGGGTCGGCGCAACATTTACGCTTCTTCCATTCGTCTCTTCTATCCGCCATAGCAGCATCCACTCCTTTCTTACCCATATCATCTTTCACATTATCCATCCATCTCTTTTTCGGTCTTCTTACCTTCCAGAACATAATTTTCTATAATATTTTATTAGCTTTCCAAATCGCTCGTACTTTATTGGTAAAACTCATCGAGGCTTCGGGAGCCAGCGGGCGGGGGAGCTGTTGCCAACTCTTGGGCATCCAGTGATAACAAATTGTGTGTTTAGTAGTTTCCCTTTATTTTATTTTATTTAAGGCCGACTTAAGTAAGTCATGGCTTTTGCTTGCGGCGGCGTCGTGTGACGGGTCGCTCACTTCCCTCCGATATTGCGAGGAGGGCGATGGCTGCCACACGCGTCATACTTGTGAACAGGTGCTGCTTGTGGGGGCT